>CM076578.1:1765820392-1765979761 GCA_034641835.2 Pinus albicaulis
CTAAAATCTATCACGCTGTTGCTGCACTGTGTTGTCCCTCTGAAGCCTTCTGCGCTGCTGCAACTCTGCACTGCGTAAGCAACACTGCTCTGCGCTGTTGAAGTCACATCAGCCTTTGTGCTGCTACTGCTTCTACGCTGCTGTTGCTTTGCTCTGTGCTGACCCTTCCAGCCTTCAGATCTGCCTTTGCTTCTGCCTCATCTGTGATCTATGCACCCACTGCTCCACTTGTTCCGCTACTGTCTTAAGGCTGTCGTAGCTCGCTTGTGATCTAAGAGATGAGTTGCTCAAGGATCCCGCCGTACTTCCATGTAGCTCCTCTACATGTCTATGTCACCCCACCTCCGTGGTTCATGAGCACTCATGGCTATATCATCTCCTGACCCATCATCTACCACAGCTGCCTTGGAAGAAGATGCTTCCTTGTCCTTCTTCTTTTCTGGACAATGGATGGCAAAATGTCCCATTTCACCACACTGGAAGCACTTGATCTTTGAAAGATCCTTCTTCTTCGCTTCCTTCTTCAATGCCAAGGCTGCGTCTTCCTCCTCTTCCTTCGTTACTTTGCTCAACCCAGGGCTGTGCTGCTTCTTGGTGAATCTGCGTAGTTCTTCTTGCCGCAAGATTGATCACAAGCTGTCCCAATCTGGGAGGTCCACTCTGCCCAAGATGCTTTGGATAAAGGTTTCCCACTCATCCGTGACTGCATTGAGGGCAGTCCTGACTATCACTGCATCATCTATGGTTGCACCCGTTGCAGTCAGCTGATCCCTGATTACCTGTAATTTGAAGAGGAAATGCTCGATGTCTTCTCCCTTGGTCATCACGAATGACCTCATTTGGGCCTCCAACTGCATCTTTCTTTGGACTGATTTTCCCTCATACAGGGAAGTCAAGGCCTTCCACATTTCGTTAGCTGTCCTCTTCTCAGCTATGTGTGGTACAATATGGTTCTTGATACTGGCCATTATCAGCTGCTTGGCATGCCCAGCAACTTGCCTATGCTTCCGTAGGAGATCTGCATCTGTCGGTGTGGCCAGAGTCTACTTTGTATGGTCTCTTAGACCATATGCCTCAAGAACAATCAGGATCCTTGCTTTCCACACTGAAAAGTTTGAGAGGCCCTCTAGCCTATCCTGATCACGCAGTCCATGAGGAGCCATCTGCTCAGAATGTGACGGAGCTCCTCCTCTCTATACTAGAGATCTGGATGTAGGGTCTTTTACGAACTGGGCACCCTCTGCTGCCTCTGACACTTGATTTCCCTCCTTGGAAATCTGCGAAATCAACTATGACTCAGCTTCTTCTTTGATCTTTTGATCAAACTGCAAGTTTCCTTTGGCAAGAAACTCTCCGAGAAGCTGATCTCTTCCCAATCTTTGTCACTTGTGCTAAGGCTAAACAATCTGAAAACTTCAGAATTTTAACCCCACCAGCTCTTCTGAATTTCTGCAACTTTTCTGCGGACTTTTTTTTGGATCCGACAGATTCAGATCTGAATCACACTGGCTGGCTTCAGACCCAACCAGAGCTGTTTCTGAGCTGCCTCTACGCAGTAATTGCGTGGGCTTGCTAGGACACAATGTTGGATAGCGTCACCCTTCCCTTTGCGTGAATCTGCTCCTGAAAACTGCGTTGTCCCTTCAAATCTGCTTCTCTGCTCCCTTTCCAGCTGCTTTTGGTAGCTAGATCTTTCAGATTCTTCAGCTGGTGACCCTTCTAGATCTGCAATTGCTCCGATACCATGTAGAAATTTCTGAATCTTAATTCTTATGCATAAATTATTACTGTTAATCCGGTAAGCTCCTCCTACTCAAACAAGTTATCAACTGAATAAATTCAAGTTAACATCGAAGCAAAACACATAACAGATCTCTACCAATTCAGATCTAGAATAAGCACATGCACACATTGACAAAGTGACAGTTATTTCTAGACAAACTGTCCCCGGAAAAACCCAATGTGGGAAAACCGGTCTCTGGATGCTGGAGGGTTCTATTATTAAGAATGTTTCTGAATACACAACTTCTGGGTTCCAGATCTGGAAAACCCGACAGAGAAAACTCTAGATCTACATCTCCTGGCTGATCTAGGGCCACAAATACTAACTGATCCACACCCTCAAATGGGATTTACAGAACTCAGCAAGATCTAGGCCTAGAAACCCCAGCGTTTCCCTTGAAATGCATTGCGTTAGCCTCTGAAGCCCCTGAAAACTTCTGTGTCAGTCTTGGATGGCCTCCAAACCCTCAGCGCTGCTCCTGGAAGAGACTGCGTTACCCCAGACTGGGTGACGGAGTCACTGCGCTGCCCCTAAGGGTCTCTGTGCAATCGCTGAAGGGTTTCCTGAAAATGACGCTGTCCCTGCTGCTACTGCTGCTGCCTTCCTCTCCACTGTCCTTGAGCTGATCTCTTCTCTGCCTCTTGTGTATTCTAGACCTTGGGATTAGATCATCCCCTTGGTTTAAATTCCCCTCTCTGCAACTGAAACACTTCTAAGTATTTTTAGCAACCCCGCCCTAGAATCCCAACTTAGCTTCAGTGCTTTGCCTCTGTGTGTCTTTACAAATGACCCTAAGCCTTTCCTTTATACTTTTCTCGTTGACAAATCGACGGCCATGATCAAGTCTTGAATCAATGGCTAAGATTAAAAGAAAGCTTGATTCGTGTGACTTAAGACAATTTCATCACATGTTTAATTAAATTCACTTTAATTATTTAAGTTCCCTAAGTTTTAACTTAGGAAATACAAATTAATTAATTTAATATCTCCTAAACCAGATGAAATTTCCCAAATCCTTTTCTGGGTCTTGTAGATCAGGTGAACTCTAGTTCCTCCACAAAATTTGGGACCTAGAGCACAACTGATGCTACCCCAAATACACAAAATCTCAACAGTAATAAGGGTGATAGATAATATCTTTGCTATCGGTGGTAAGGTAATAAGGGTAAGACAACTACGCCGATACCTTAGGCAAGGGTAAGGTTAAATCTCGCCATCGATACCCGTCTTGTTTCGGATGGTGGTATAAATATGATTATTTCTGTACCATCTGTTAGTGATTCTACGAGTGATTCTTAATGAATGTGTATAACCGTCGATCCACTTTTATATCTATTTGAAGACGAATATGTATTGTGTCATTAAGGAAGGTCCTCCACCCAATCTGTTGACATAGGAAATATGCTCAAATGCACAGTTTCAGGTCGATTTATTGGTAATTCTGTCCATGGTCATGTTGAAGAATTTAGTGTGCTATTCGTCTTTCCTCTCGATGCTGATTCTACTCTAGGAAACTGCTGCAAACTACTGCGTCCATCCAGAGATTTGCTCCACGAAAATACTGGGCTGCTCCATCTGCCTCTAGAGCTACTCGATTTGGAGAAATCGAATTTTTCTCTCGCTCTCTCAGAAAAAATGATTCTGCTCAAGTGACTCGGCCTCTCTGCAAGGTGACTGCGCTGCCCTCTGGGGTTTCGATCTATTGCTTCACACTGAACAATGAAACTCCTTCTGTCTTTGCTACTGAGCTCTCCAGCTGATAATATCTTCTTTGATACCATGCGAAAATTCTATTGCAGCAACTGTAAATTATTCTTCTAACTGTAAATTTAATTATGCAGTTTATTTGCTACGACAAACAACGAATAAAGTCACAACTCCAATCTTCACAATAAAATTATTGTGGAAAAAAAAATACTGGAAACTGAGAAATTCTAGCGCACGCAAGAATTTTAACACATTTATTTTTGGACAAATGTCCCCTGAAAAACCTAATGTAGGAAAGCCGGTGCAGCAAATGAGGGTTTCCTATTAATCATTAACAACAAATTTGAGTACAAAAAATTTAGATGCTTTATTGGCAATCCGATGTTAGGAAAATACTGAGAGAATTTTTGTGAGAATTTTCTCACACTCCACTGCAACTTTCTGCCCCCGAGATGGACCCTCCACCTTCATGCTGGAGCCTCTGCTTCACTCTCTGCGCAATGACTGCGCATAGCTACTATGGAATTCACTCTTCCTCACTCCGACTCTTCTAGAAGCTGGAAATCTTCCTCCTGGAATTCTGTTGGTCTCCTCTCTCACTTGCTACTCACCCTTTGGCTCTATCTTCTTTGCTGAATCACAGCCACTGAGAAAATTGAACTACCTGGGCAACTGAGTAACTGCACTGGTGTGTTCTCCATCTACCCATTTGTTGAACCCTTAGTTAAACTGAGAGGGGAAGGGGGGGGGGGGGTGAATCAGTTTAACACATTCATGGATTTTTGAAACTTTTCATTAAAACTTATTTACCCTTCATTTCATGTCCAACTTAATATGTGAGTAATCTTAGAATGTGAGCAGCAAGTATTAATATAATATAACAATAGACTTTAATATGAGAGCAGCAGGTATTAAGCAGATGATATAAATCAGATCAACACATAAACATCATGCACAGAGACACCAGATATAAGTGGAAACCCATAAAGGGAGAAAACCACATCTTATTATTGTTGTGATGCAAAGGCAAGCTCCAACTCCCTCTCACCACTGTTTTTCTGCAGGAACCAACCTACAGGAGGCTCCAACCTCAATTTTGCAAGCTACAACTTGCAAGGAAGCACCAACTCCCTTCAGTTTTCTGCAGGCACCAACCTACAGGAGGCTCCAACCTCAGTCAGCTACAACTGACAGCTATCAAGCTGCAACTTGATAGGGAAGCTCCAACTTCCTCAATTTATCAAACTGAATGTTTGCTGATTTACCTCAGATATCAGCTCTGCTCTGTAGCATCTCTTTCTGCTCCTCTCTTCCTTATCTTCTCTGCCTTGATCTTCTATACTTTTCATTCTCTATCCTTATCCTCTCACTCTCTACATTTGTGCATATCAATGTGATATTATATATAGAGTTCATCATATGACTCTTTACATTCCTCAGGGAATTTGAAGTGAATAGTCCTGACTTTTTGACTTCTGTCTTCTCATTCCTTTATCCAACTCATTTTAAAATTATAATAATATGTACAAATTTCCATGCTATAGTGGGATTTTTCTTTTCCTTAGGATACTTGCCTTTGCATCACAAACAATATAAAACAAAAATTATTTACATTTTCAGTTGCACATTTCAATACCACTCAGTTCCTTTTCTGGACTTTCTTCGACTTTACTGGATTTGTCTCTTCTGCTGCTGTTGAGTGACTATTCTGTATATTTCTGTTCATCATGCCTGCAAAATTCCCTGTGACTTTTTCAGTTCCTACATTCTTTGTTTACCTTTGTTAGGCCCACATTTTCATCCCTGTGTTTATTCACCTGTTCACTGTACTTTTGTGCACCTGCTGCATATATAACTGCTTTTTAATATAACAGCTGATTTTAAATCTGGGCAAACTCTCAAGGTTCTAATCTCTTGAGCTGGCACTTTAATCAACTGTGGAGGCTTCTTATACTCACGATTATAAGACCCATAAAATACATAATATGCTCTTGTAATAAACCCAATCAATGTTTTAATACAATTTCGAAGCAATATTACAGCTCACTATATTAAATATCAGCGTAGTATATATATCAGCATATGTATATGTTTCCCACCAAATGTGAAAACCCATGTATTTACTTTAACGTATGCCCATCTTCGAGTCAAACATTAAAAAAACTATTAATAAACCGTGGCTTTTGTTTAGCGCCCAGCGTAAGCATGGTCACGGGTTTTATAACCTTTATATCATCAAACTGTATTACGTTCCCCACTTAAATATATCACTTGATAACGCTCACATCCACAGTCCCGTTTAGCTCTCACTATACCCCGTTCTCCTCCACGTGGTCTTCCTCAACTTCCTTTTGAGTTCACACACACAGTCATATGTATGCATTTTATAATTTATCCTCTTCCATATTATGACTATGGAAACCCTTAAATATGTTCAGTCGCCGTCTTATAATAAGGTTTCCGCCCTTATATTAATAACCGACGTTTTTAATAACTTACTATAGGCCTCGACCCCACCATACAATCGACGGAATCAATCAAATACACACGCCCGTACCTTATGTTAACCTTCGCGCATCTTCCCAATATGATCACCGTCCGATGGCTTCCCTCCAGATCGACGGCTTGTATCAATATCGCACGGGGTCCTCAGTCGAGAGTTAATGCGCGATGGCGCGCAGTGAGAGTGGTTTTGCCAACTTGCTTTGGGACACGCGTCGTCCGTCCTGTGGAATCGCTCCCAAATCCTCAAATACCGCCCACCGTGTAAAGGTGGTGCGATGAAAACCATAAACCGCCGTCACTGTTCATCTGGTCATGGTTCCGCTTCTTCGACACGCCAGGTTCCGCTCAGCTTCCGCTTCAAGGTTCCGCCCGTTCTGTTTGAATCCTAGTTTCCGGCTTCCTTGCAATTAGACGATGCTCCAACGCACCTCTACGCATTTCATTTATCTTTACCCTTATGCAAGCAACGTTGACTCTTAGTCAAAGTTACCCTGTCTCAACGATTACAAATTTCGCTGTAAGTGTTCAATTCACCATTCGAACAATATTGCTCTTCTTCCTAGTGCTGCTCTGATTCATATCGATTATTCACAATCGATATCGATTATTCACAATCTTCAGGTTGGACTTGTTGTGACTTCTGAGTCAATAGTCTGCGTTCAATATTCTCAGGTTCCAAATGCATTCACTGCTTGTCTCTGCTTCAATACACTGCATGTCTCTGCTACCTCACTGCTGCGTTGTTGCTGTTTCAGGTGCTCCTTTGCCATCTCCTTTGCCATCAATGACTTCTTATAATCTTCTATTGGAGCACCAATGGCCAAGATTAAAACATAATCGATAGCCTAGATTAATTGCCTATCAATCCATGTGAGTTTTAGATGATTCTCACCTTATCTCAATTAATACTGACTAATTAACAATATTCCCTAAGTTTAGACTTAGGCAATAATTAAAAATTGGTTAATAATCTAATTGAGACACTTCTAGGTGGAATTTCCAGTAACAATTTATGGGTTTTGGTGAACTCATGTATTCTAGCCTTTTCACAAAATTTTGTGGCTAGAACACATCCGATGCTACAAAAACTAACATCATTAACATAGCTAGCTCATTCAACCTTTTCTTGAGATAGAGACATTTTTTCAATAAGAGATCTTCTGAAGAAGTCAAAGAGAATACCTCCCTAGGTAAGAGGGAGCGTTGAATTTTGGGGTAGCCGGGATCGATATTCCCAGCTACTCCAAGTCGGCACATTAAAGAAATAAAAAAGAAGTTTTGAATTTAAAGTTTCTCCAAAAGTCAAGTCGGCCCTCCAAGAAGTACAAGTTGGCCAACCCTAAAGACACCTATTTGGGCTCATTAGATCACTATAAAAAGGCCACTTGTCCTCATCCATTGGTCGCCAATTTAGGTCAGACATACATTTGATCTTCTGTTCATCAATGCGAAGGAGGGAGAAGGAAAGAAGTTCAAAGTTTGACTAGAACAATCCAGTGTTGGCCGAGCCATCTTTCATCTCTATTTGACCTCTGTTTGACTTCACGCGTGTGGGAGTAGACTGAAGTTTTTTTTTGTGTATCTTTTTGGGTAGCAGTTTGAATTCTGAGGAAGGTGAAAGAGGTCGAAATTTGGCTTATTTGACTTGATGTTGACTAGTTGTTCAGGAGGTCAAAATTTCTTAGTTTGACATGGGTTTGTTTGCTGATTAGTTTGACTTTATTTGACTGGAAAATTAGATTGTATCCTTGTTGAATTGAACAATTTTTCCTAAGAAAAGGTTGTTGGGTTTTTCCCTAGTTAGTGTTTTCCCAAGGTAAAATTTTGTGTCTTTTGTGTTTGGCTGTCTCTTCATGATTCTATTGTCATTATTGTTTTACAATTGAGATTTTCTATGTGTAATTGCTTAATGATGAATGCAAAACAGAAAATATTTAAGAAATCATTGGAAGTAATTATCAAATTAGAACGTCTTGCGAAATCAACATTACATCAGAGTTTGGGTAAAAGAGTAGCCTTGAAGAATGAGAGTTCCCCATTTAAGCTACTCACAACAATATAACATATCTTCTCAAGCAGCCGCAGAAAGGAGCAGAAAGGAGGACGAATTGACCAAGTCAACGTAGCTATTATTTGACTGAGTTTGATTGCAAAAGAGGCTCACTTTGACCGTAGAAACATGCCGAGTTTGACTATAGAAGTGGATTGTTTGACCATGGGTTTGACTGTAGGGGTTGACTGCAGGTCCTAGTTGACCACAGAGTCAACTGCAGGTCCGAAGTTGATCACAAGTGTTAAGTTGACCAAGCCAAAGGTTGACCAAAATTGACTTTTGGGTGGTTTGACCATTGTTGACTGGATGGTAGTTTTGACAAGGTTCGACTGGTGTTTAGACTTGGATTTTGGCATAGATTTTTAGAAAAAATTGGATGGAAAATATCTCCTATAAGAAGAGTTGTTGGGTTTTCTACCAATTTTGGGTTTCCCAAGGAAAAATTTGTAAGGATAGCTAGAATCAAAGATGAACTCCAGGCAATAGATGAAATAGTACCTGAAAAGGAGCTCATGATTACTGCTCTTCTAGGATTATCAACATCTTGGAATGCCTTTGCATTAGGAATCAATATTTGGAAGGAAACTCCTACATTCGAACAATTATGGAATGCACGAGTCAAGAAGAATTTATAATTTCATTAGTAAGCAACAAGGAGAATGAAGAAGAAAACATCTCAAATTCCTATTATGCTCATCACAAGAATAAAGGAACCTTCAAGAAGTAAAAAGGGCCAAGGAAGAAGATAGACCTATCTAAGATTGAATGTTACAATTGTCACAAACCGGGTCACTATAGAAGTAATTGTCCTGATAATCCAAGGAATAAAAGGGGGGACAGGGATCGAGAAAATTTTGCCGATGAAGGATCACCAAGGAAGAACAAAATTGAAGAATCGTAAATAAATGACTTACACTACTAAGTCCTCTCTCTCTCTCTTAAGTCCTCTACTCTAAGTTTTGAATTGTTTTCCTTTATGTTTTGATTTCTAGTACTTGTAGATCTAACATGCTTTGAAAGAACATTTTTGAGTTGTTTTGATAAAGTTATAGGTATCCCTCAAGATTGGATTAAGAGGGAGCCCTCACCATTTTACCAAAGATAAGTATCTTACTTCTTGTACTATCTTTTTATATTTGGTTTCCTTTCTTATCAAAATATATTTGTATTATATGCTAATAACCTTTCTCTTATATATTTTCCTTGTTTAGGAAAGCTTGCTGAATGATCAAGGGTTATGAAGGAGACCTCAAAGGATAAGCTTGAAGCACGGTAGAAGTTTTGTTACAAAGGAAGCTCTTCAAGAATTGATGTCCTAAAACGTTTGTTAATAAACAACTCTAAGGTATGTCTTAGACCATAAGCATTGTTCTCTTCATAATAAAGGTGTATTCATATCTTTTAATAATCTGTGTTACATTAATAACATCGTTATGTCTAGGACCTTCGAATCATAAAGATTCTTATTTGGGTTAGTCATTAGATTGAATCTACCCTCATTATACATTTGATCATTCTTATGGAACCCTAAAAAGGTTCTCTGTAAAACCCTAACCTAAGGGTATGTCGATGCTAATGTGAAAACCCTAGTCTACTTAGGGTTATTGATGAAATCTAGAAAAGACTATTCTTTTGATGTTTATGGTTTTGATACTATTATAGAAACCCTAGATGATTTGCTGTATATTGAAATCATAGATCTTTAGTGTTTATGAGCAAAACCCATATAATATCTATAGTAAGTTCCTAGGAATTAAACTGTAGGTGTATGTGGTTTAGTGTTTATGAGCAAAACCCATATAATATCTATAGTAAGTTCCTAGGAATTAAACTGTAGGTGTATGGTTGTCCGTCTGATCAAAACTGTAGCCTGATCAAGACTGCTGCATGTCTAACTTTAATGTTTGTATCTTGGATTTGCCTGATAGATGTTGTTGTGATATGCTTGTGCATGATTATGAATCCTAGATATGTATATGTGCTAACCTAATTGTTGATGCTCATAGTTCTAGGGTTTTTAACTAAGCCCTAGTATAAGTTTGATATTCTAGGATATGATGTTATTGTTTCAAATGTGGTGATAAAGTCTAGTGGTTAGAAAGAGTTGGTCATATTGTTGAAACCTTAGATAGTACTATGATTGAATTGTTATTGAATCATTGATATCTGAGGCTTTGTATCTCGAAGATGGATTCTAGGGTTTGCAATATATCATAGTAAAGTCTGTCATGTCTCTAGATATAATGAGAGTGATATCTTGATTGAGTTACTTTAAAGTTTAAATAATGTGATCTAGGGTTTTTAAAAAAACCCAAGCAAGAAGTTGAAGTATAGAAGTATGTGTCTCTAGCTGATTATGAACCTAACTAAGTTTAGGTGTTTGATGTCTAAAGTTTAATGCTTCCATTATTGTATGCTTCTGATATAGTTAACTTCGTGCTTCTATATATGTATTTGGTTGTGCTTGTTGTTTAAGTTGTGCAAGTACATAATCTTCAAGATGTTAAAGATATTCGTAAATAAAATTGACTTGATAATATTGATAAGCATGATGAATGATGATGATCAAGATGACTTCTATAAAAGGTATGAAGCCATGAATAATTCTCCGATGATATAGAAAGTAGTTGATCTCCCTAAGTTAAGAGGGAGCTTGGATAAAGAAAGGATATATCTCCCTAGTTGAGAGGGAGGGCATATTATAATAGTCATGTTGGATACCTTGAAGAAGAAATTGGAGAATGTATATTGAGGATGTCTTGGTGCTGTTGAAGAAATTAAAGCTTTCAACTAGTTGCATGTGAATAACTTGATATATGTGGCATCAAGATGATTGAAGACCCCAAAGGTTTGGGTTTACTTATGTGTATATGAAAGTTTGTTACTGATTGCGGTTGTGTTTGTACAGGTAAATCTCTCGAAGTTATGGAAGCATGTTTTGAATGCTTGATTTGTTTGATGTTACTGATCTATTTGATCGAGAGAGATTTGTTGTCACCAATTTGAATAATCGGGAGTGTTGAGGCATCATGTGCAATACAAAATGCTCAAGTGGACATCTGGCCTGCCTGTGTGTTGATGTCTAGTTTCCAAAGTAGGGAGGATGGCATTGGCCATAAAGCTCTGACCTTGCATTACGCACCTATATCCCTGGGTTGATGGTTAGTAACTAAGCTAGATGGTACTTGTAGAGGCTAAAAGCTTTAGTCCATCTTAGTCCCACTCAGATAGATTGCCCTGGTCAGGAATCTAGTCTGTGGCACTGTATGTGCCTAAACTCTTCGTAGTTCATGAGCTTTGAGATCTTCCATGTACTTGTATATATATGTAGATTATGAATACCTCCCTAGTTAAGAGGGAGTGTTGAAGAATGTAACTAGGTTCGGTCTTCATAATTGTATTTGAGTCATAATGAAATGTATTTATCAAAAGAAAGACAAATATTTTATTATTATTATTAAAATGACTTATTAAAGTGTGGGTTTCATGCTTAGGTCATCATTTTCTAGTTCAAAGTCCCCATTGAAGAGTATAATATGAGCCGCAGTAACCAACAAATAATGTGAAACATCCTTGACCAAGTGCAAGTAATTCAAAAGAACCAAAATCAAGGTATGTGTGTAACTGATCCAAACTTATGAAGGAATGAAGTGAAATACAAATATAGACAAAAACACAGAGATGCAACAGAAACAAAATTTCAATTCATTAATAACAAAGTACTGAAAACTGTATACATGCAGAATGGAAATAACTATCTCAGACGATACATGGCTTATGAATTGTGTGACAGTGAGGCTCGAAGGGCTATTTATTATTGTGAAACACTGGAAAACCCTACATATCCAAAAACCTAACTCTAGGAGATGAAGCACCAAAAGTCTATGGGCCCCGTTGGGTAAATTGGTACATCAACTTCCTGGGGTCGTAACTTTGACATACGATCTTTGTTTGATGCGTACGATATGTCATTAGAAAGATCTATCTGAAGACTACAACTTTCGACTGCAAAACTTTGTCGTAGGTTGTGGGTTTGCTTGTTTTCCAAAAAAACATCATTTAGGGCCTCAAAATGACTCTGGAAGATCATGATCCGAAAAACTACCAAAAATAGTAAACTGTGCTACAATTGAGGAAACCGAAAGAAACTATGGTGTGGGTCCAAGTGGAATAGGCGGGTGGCCAACAATATCCACTTGGTTTAATTCTTCTCCCTTAGGAAGCAATGGTCCCCATTGCGTTGAGTGCCTCCATGAGATGCGAAAATTTTTGCTGAACTTGGTCCCTGGTGAGCCACTTGCCTTGGTGTAGGAGTTGGCCAGCTTTGATAACTCGATGCAGTTGGATCTTCTACTAGCGAGTGTTCTTGATCTGCGTGTCCATGATCTGATCAGTTGTGGCCTGTTCCATGCAGTCTAGGTTTAACTCTGTTGGTGTGAACTGTTCTGCAATGTCTGATGTGTCCAGTAATGGTAGAAAGTATGGCCGAAGGCAGTCCACATTGAACACTGGGTGCAGGCCAGGGAATGGGGGAATGTTGAGCTCAAAAGCATTGTCTCCTACAACCTTGGTGATGGTGTAAGGCCCATATCAGAGTGGTTTGAGCTTCCGATGGGCTTCGATAAGGGGTTCTTTTTGCAAATGCAACCAAACTTTGTCGCCCACCTGAAACTTGTGTGGCACCTAATGTTGATCATGTTGCTGCTTGCACCTGATGTTGATCACGCTGTTGCTTGTACCTGGCATTGGACTTATCCAGGATGTCGTGCACATGTAGGCAGATGTGTTGGATGCATTCAATAAACCGGGTTGCTTTATCAACCTCAGCCTATACATGTGTGGATTTTGTCTATGTAGTTGCTTGAGGCATGGCAACGTCAATCAAACACAATTGTTGAAAACCCACACCCACTTGAAAAGTGCTGCGGCCAGTCGAGCTATGGAGAGCTCTATTATGTGCTGCACATAAGGAAGTCTCTCATCCCAGGTTCATGGATACTTGGAGTTGTACATGCGTAGTATGTGCACTATCATCTTGTTAATGACCTCTGTCTAGCCATCAGTCTAGGGATGGAATGCAGTCAACTTGGTGAGCTTAGTGTCCAATAATTTCCAGAGGCTCGACCAGAATGTGCTTAGGAACTTGCTATCTCGATCTGATATTATGGTCTGTGTGATTCCAAAATGTACCCATACTCGTTCAAAGAAGAGTTTGGCAGTGTCCTCTGCTATGATACTCTTCTTGCAAGCTGCCAATTTAGCCATCTTAGAAAATCTATCCATGACCACAAACACACAGTCATTGCCATGCTTGGTAGAAGGGAGGACCAATAGATAGTCCATGGAGATAGATTCCCAAGGGTTGCTGGGAGTAGGCATAGGAGTGTACAAACCTTACTTCTTGATGTTTGGCTTGGCGATGGCACAGGTAGTGCAAGATCTGATATATTTTCCAATGTCCTGTCGGAGTTTTGGCCAATAAAAATACTTCTGCAGTATAACCACAATTTTCTCCACACCAAAGTGTCCTACGACCCACTGTAGTGTGTCTCCCAAATCAGCTTAGCACGCTCGCTTGAAGGAACACAAGGGTGGCCCAGGTAGCATAATAGTGCATCCTAGAGGTTGAAATCCAGAATTTGCTTTCCATCCACTCGCATTTGGTATTTGGTGGAGAATTCTGAATCATTTTTGTACAATTGCGGCAATCTGAAGGTCTTGTGGCCACAAGAGTTGAGAACAGTAGTTAGTGCTGCAACTGGGGGGCGACTGAAGAAGTCTACAACATGATTGGTGCTTCCCTTCTTGTATTTAATGTTCAAGTGGAATTGTTGCAGATATGTAGACCAATTCTGATGCCGATCATTCTGCAACTTCCCTTGTGTCTCAATAAACTTAAGAGGTTGGTGATTTGTGTGGATGACCGTCTCCTTCTCCAGAATGTAATGTTTCCATTATCGGCAAGTCCGCACGATAGAATGCATCTCTTTATCATAGGTGGGGTACTTCTAAATTGTATTGAAAAGTGTCTCACTATGATAGGCCACCGGATGCCCTTACTGGGTGAGAACTGCACCAATAACATAGTAAGAACTGTCTGTCTCAATTTTAAATGGTTGTTATAGGTATGACAATGTGAGTATAGGTGCAAAGCAAAGGCGATGATTCAGCTCAATGAACGCCTTCTGTTGGAACTCGGACCAAGAAAAGTTTTCTTTTGCTTCGCCCTTGGTAACCTGACTGTTAAAATGTGCAACTAGGGCCAAACTCCACTTTGGAAAACTCATTTGAAGAAGTTTATTATTGCATTGAATTCCTCTATGCGAGAGGACCAAAATTGAAGTAAGGATCATTGAATTTGGAGAAGGAGAAGTATGTTTTTGAAGTGAAGCCCACACACGTGGATTTGGTCAAGGTTGACTTGGGGTCAAGTTGGGAAAATTGATCCTCCTCCATCACATATAAATAGAAGAGACCTCAAACCTCATTTGGCACATTCACAACACATCATTCTTCTCTCTCCTCATCTGATTGGGTCATTCAAATCACAGGCAACATGTTTCTTCTTCACATGTGCAAGGGTTTTCGAGGCATCTTTGATTGTTTGGGTTGATTTTTTGTAGCTGGACTATTTGAACTTGTTTGATCGAGTTTCCCTCATTGGTTTGACTTCATTTGACCACCAAAAATTCGATCTTGAAACTGAGTTACTGGGCACAAAAATCAAAGAAATCTGGGTAGGTTGACCTGCTTTGACCGCAGGCCCGAAGTGACAATTTGACCACAAATTTGATCTGTTTGACTAGGTTTGACCGCTCCAAAGTTGACTGTTTCTGTAGTTATTTGACCTCCGAAGAAGACCGAGCTACTTGGATTTTGACCGAGCTAAAAAGGGATTGTTTTACTACCGCGTTGACCAACGTTGACGACTGGTTAGGGCAGTTTGACTGTTGTTGACAGAGTGCAGAAATTGCAGATTTGGTTGGGTTGTTTGTTTGGTATTTGGACAATTGTATTGGATCATCAAATTGACAAGTCAATTTTGTCTTTGACTTTGCATTATTGTACTCTCTCTCTACTGAACATTTGGTATTAGATAATAAGAAGAATTGATCAAGGGTTTCCCCATCTTGGGGTTTTTCCCTGGCTTGAGCCAAATTTTTGTGTTCTCTTGTCATGGATTTTTTTCTGTAGTTTATTGCTGTAAATTTTTGAACATGTTCTATGCCATTTCAGATTAGGGCACAAAATACTGAAGCAGATAGAACAAATAAATTGATCGATGGAAGACAAGCCAACAATAGAAAAAGAAGAAGAATGCTGGCGTTACGGCGATCAGCAGGATGCTTCAACTAGCAAAGTCTCCAATAGGTCATTCAGCCAAGCGTGTCACACAGCCTTAAAACGCTACATCAAGAAGCCTTAATTTAGCTCCATGAGAAAGCGCTAACACAGATGCACCAAGAAGAGAGAAGATAATTTCCTCCACACAATGTTTTTAAAATGATCTCCAAAACTCTCCTATTTATAATCATCTGTGGGGGTGTGTGACACGTCCTTTAAGACATTTAAGTCTATATTATATTCCAGGCCGACCTAGCACATAAGTGGAATAAATTCAAAATACATGTTCTGCTCATTCGATTGAGATGATCTTTAGATCAATCTTACAACTCTCCGAAAGAGGAATCCAATAAAAATATCAGGATCATCATCTGAGCAGCACAACCTGGAGTTTGGACCTAGTTGCTCAAAATTAACACTCCCTCTCAACTAGGGAGAACTCTGTCCACTTGTGCAATCCAAAAATCGTGCGTCATCCCGCCGTAACGTGCTTTACTGGCATCTTATTTCAAACGGTGAGTCACAAAGACATCACACCCGGCTGACCCGAAGTCAGCTTAGAGGTTAAAACCTCTCCAGGACTCAAAAGAGTCTCATACTAACCCGAAGTTAGTTTAACTGACTCGAAGTCAGTTGGAGGTCCCAGACCCCACTTCACTTGATCCCTGATCAAGTCGTTGGACACATGTCATCCTATCATAGAGAGTACGACAATCCCTTGATGCGTCCATTAGTCTTGCTATGGTCTCTAACTTTTCCCACCTCATTGGCCAAGATGAGGGGTACTTCCCACGAGTCCCAGACTCCATGGGTAGGATGCATGTGGGGCACAAACCAAAGAGAGGCGAACCAACTCAATGTCATCATGGTGGGGTCAGAAGCACACCAACAAGGTTTGGCAAGCCTAGCCCTGTGGTTGCTTATAGCTTCAAGAAGCTATTCCCATGCCCCCTGGAGCTCCTGGAGCTCATCGTCCAACAGGACCTGGAGCTTTCACAGCTCATCATTGTAGAGCTCTCACAACTCATCGTCTTGGAGCTCCCGGAGCTCATCGTCCAACTGGACCCGGAACTTTCACAACTCATCATTCAACAGGACCGTTTCATGACTCCAAGATTCTCACGAAAGGTTAGGAACTTGACCTTCCCCAAGGGCTTAGTGAGAATATCCGCGACCTGCTCATAGTTCCTATGTGAGCCTTACGACGCCACGTACCATGTCCCGGAAAAAGTGGTACCAGCTTGGATTGGTCATGAAACACGTGATTCTCGGACAACCGAATCCCACTCTGGTTATCACAAAAGATAACTGTGGTATCTAGCACATGGCCGAACAACTCACTAAGGAGCTTTCGTAACCAAATCGCTTCACAATAGGCCATGCTCGTAGCAATGTATGCAGCCTCAGTGGTGCTCAAAGCTACCGACTTCTGCTTCCTGCTTATCGAAGCAGAACCAAGTGTAAAGTAGCATCCACATGTGCTCTTGCGATCCACCACACTGCCAGCGCAATCGGCATCGGAATATCCATGGAGTGGCTCGCTCCCGGCAGTGTATCTCAGCCCATGGTTTATCGTGCCTTGGAGATATCTTAAGAGATTCTCAGCACCAACCTAGTGAAAAACGTTCATTGCAAATCATACGTTCGGACGAGAGTTCACTAAGAACACTAGCGCACCTACGAGTTAGCGATACTCGGTATGATTTCCCATTGCTGGCCCAGCAGCATTTCCACACAAATTCTTGAAGTTGAGCTCCATCGGTGTTGACACGGACTTATAGTCCACCGTACCAAATCTCTCCAACAGCTTCCTAATATATTTTCCTTGAGATAGGAAAATCTTGCCAGGTCTCTACCAGACCTCCAAGCCTAGGAAGTAATGCATCAGTCCTAGGTCTTCAATCTTGAACTTGGAAGCTAGCTCCCTCTTACACCGATGAATGAGAGGGTCAACACCTGTCAGGAAGAGATTGTCCACATAGAGAACCAGTTCGAGAGGTTTCTCACGATCGACCTTGAAGTAAAGGTTCAAATTAGCATTACTTCGAGAGAAGCCCAGCTTCATCAAGTAGCTATCAATCCTCTCATACCAAGCCTTGGGTGCTTGCTACAACCCATAGAGAGCTTTCTTCAACTTGCATACATGAGAGTTTCTATCCTGGACTTTGAACCCCAAAGGTTGCTCCACATACACTTCTTCCTTTATCGACCCATGCAGAAAAGCGGTCTTCACATCCATCTGATGGAGACTCCATCCTTGCATAGCGGCAAGGGAAATAATAGATCGGATGGTCATATAGCGAGTCACAGGTGCAAATATATCATCATAGTTAATGCTTTCTGTTTGAGAGAAGCCCTGGGTGACAAATCTTGCCTAGTATTTTTCAACACTTCCATCAGATCTATGCTTGATCTTGTAGATCCATTTTGAGGTGACAACAACTTTGTCCTGCGGTCTTGGAACAACATTCCAGGCATCGTTCTTCATAATGGACTCATATTCTTCGTGCATCGCATCCTTCCAAACTTGATGCTTTACGGCTTCTTCAAACGTTCCAGGCTCAGATTGTATAATAGTACTCATGGCTGCTAGATACCCTTGGTATCGATTCAACTTCTTGCTTTCACGAAATGTCCCCCTTGGGGCCATATCTCTCTCGGCATCCTCGAGAGTATCCCTGAGCCATGAGGGTCTCTTCCTACTAGAAGGAGGAGGATCAATAGGGTCCATTGGACCTTCAACATCGGGCAACGATTCATCCTTCGACACTTCCTGCTTCTCTGTCCCTGCATCATTGTCTTCCTTGGAGCTAGGAAGGTTCATCACTTTCTGGAGGGTAGCGTCTTCATCGAAGGTGACATTGTGGGTTATCTCCACTTCTCTTTGACCAGACACATAGATCCTATATGCCTTCGAAGTTTTGCTGTAGCCCACAAACATTCCTTTCTTCCCAGAAGCATCCAACTTGCTTCTCTTTTCTTTCGGCACATGAAAGAAAACAGGACAACTAAAAACTCTAAAATGAGAAACATCAGGTTTCTTACCAGATAAGACTTCTTCAGGAGTTTTGGAGTTCAATGCGGAATGCGAGCATTTATTTTGAATGTACACAACAATGTTCGTAGCTTCTCCCCATAGAAACTTCGGCAAACTTGGGTCACATAGCATGGCATGGGCAGCCTCCACAATGGCTTGATCCATCTTTTCAGCAGCAGCATTTGCTCAGGTGTTTAGATGATGGAGGTCTCCCTCTTAGTCCCAACATCTCTGCAACGGCTCCCTTGAGTTTTCCTATAGCCTAGACATAAACATCATAGATACTAATGCCCAATATATACATCATATCACTGTCAAGGTGCTTTTAGATAAGGCTATTATCATGATGCTATAGGTATCTTTATATTTCTATCATATGTGCCATTGTCGGACACAAGTATTATTGACACAAGCACAGGTCTTAATACCATATATCTCTGTCATGCCATACATCATCTATTTATATCTTACTATTGCCATACTTATCACTGTCATGGTGCCGAAGATATCAAAACAGTGAGGCCATATATACTCTGCCATATGACACACCTACTTCCATGTAGATATACTGCTATCACTGTTCTATGACAGTCAAGGTTATATATATGTATAAAACTGTCATGTACCAGAAACACTCAAGGAGATATTGTGATACGTAGCAGTACATAAATGTCAATGTTATGCAAAGGCTCACATCAGACTATACAGTAAGATGTTGATCCAACTGATAAAAAAAAACACTCTTATAGCAGAAAGTGATAAAGAGACTTCTGTAGAGTTTATGAAAAATCCCTACTTGTTGAATAATACCCAGGGGATGATATAGTGACTGCCACAACTCTTATTACTCTGTTTTGGAAGCCTTTATTGCAAGCAATTGATAAGATGTTCTTGCTACAAACTGTTGCTAACAGACTCTACACTTGTAACTTAATGATGAGTGTTCAAGAGTATCATCAATACAAACAATGATAATTTTGTCTACAAAATTCAGCCTTCAGCCTGTAGGTGTCCTTTTGATATGTAGATATCTTGTAGTGCCATATAATGCTGTCTATACTGAGAATGCAAACTATCATTCAAACAATGTCAAATGCTGCCTATGCAAGATGCATACCACAGTACTACCTTACAATTCAAGTTACAAATCACTACAAATTCAAGCTTATGATAATATGTTCATTAGTCATTAATATTTCATGAATTTGATTGCTACTGTGATCGTAAGCCTTGTTCCTTCAGTCCCTTTTTAGAATTACAAAGTCTTTGCATCACAAGGATAATAGCCTCTGTATCATAAAGATAATTCATCACTGAGACAGAGATCAGATATTTTATACTTTGTATCAACAGAGAATAATTCGTCCAATGCTACAGGCATGCATCCAATCCTTGTCAACCATTTGCTTCTTTTCAAGGAGAAATTCCAAAATTAACTCACAAAAGAATTTCGATTTTCAACACAACAAACTTCATTAAATAGGGTACTCAAATCTGCTCGGATATAATCCACAAACAGATCCATAAATTAGGATCTAACATCTACACATGTATAAAAAAAAACATACCTCAAGCTTATTGTTTAGGTATCCTTGACTGCTACAAATCAGGGTCTGGTTAGGGCACAAAACGCCGTCCCTAACAACCCTTTATTTTTGGCCCAGAATAGCTCCTTAGAGCTGTGGATTGCCCTAGGAGAGGACCCCTCCTTCTCTACTGCAATTCGGGGCATGGATACCCCTACGTTGCCCCTCAAATTAATTTGTAGGGCTGCGTCCTACTCAAAACAGCTCCTAGAGGCTGCGGATGCCTGTCCCAAGATTCTTTCACTCATAAACAACCCTTAACTAGTCCTGAAATGAAACTTCTTGGTTTCAGCTCTCAGGTCACTGGTTAGGGCTTCTTGACAACCTGTTATAACACTTTTATTTTCACTTCTAGACCTCCAAATAGTGCGGCCTTCACCTAGACTTGTATCTTCTCTTGCACAGTGGTTTGGACCACCTTTTAAGCCTCCAAACACTGCATAACATCCACTTGATCTTGCATAAACTACTTGAAGCTTTACACTATAACTCGGCCTCTAGGACAGTGTTATTTAGGCCAGCATATGGGCTGAAACAACTCCTCCTAGCTGCGGCTCACTTGAGGGAGGAATATGCCACAAGGGTTAGGCCTCTACGCCACCCAAACAAGCTCTCAAGTAATGCGGCCTTCCAGAAATTAATGCGGACTTGTGGTGATGCCCAAAACAACGTTCAAAAAACTCCTAAAAAGGTTCCACGCAGCGTCTTCTTCTCCCACGCTGTAGTAGCCTCTCTTTTCTCTCACAAGTTGGGCATTGTCTTCTCTTAAGCTCTAATACCATGTAAATTTTTGAACATGTTCTATGCCATTTCAGATTAGGGCACAAAATGCTGAAGCAGATAGAACAAATAAATCGATCGATGGAAGACAAGCCAACAATAGAAGAAGAAGAAGAATGATGGAATTACGGCGATCAGCAGGATGCTTCAACCAACAAAGTTTCCAATAGGTCATTCAGCCAAGCGTGTCACACAGCCTTAAAACGTTACATCAAGAAGCCCTAATTCAGCTCCATGAGAAAGCCCTAACACAGATGCACCAAGAAGAGAGAAGATAATTTCCTGCACACAATGTGTGTAAAATGATCTCTAAAACTCTCCTATTTATAATCATCTGTGGGGGTGTTAGTCATTAGTATTTTTGCTATTTTGTAGATGACTAAATACTTATCCTAGATTTCTAAAAACAAAATTTGTGAATATTGTGAGTTTTAGAAATCTCACTGCCTTCGTTATCCTTAGGATAAATTTTTCACTTTTTCACTATCCTATCATGTCATGGTCAGCTTACCACTCCCAGAAGACCCATCATGGGCTCATGCCACTCATTTTCACTATGTTTGGCCACCTTTGACCTTAGCACTCTATTTTTGACTTACTTAACCCCTCCACTTGCCACCTAGGATCACCAACCAACCTACTCATTCTTATGTTTCCCGGATACATCAAGCATTGATGGTCTCAAAACTATCTCTGTAGGCTCTTTAGATAAATCAAGTACATTGGATTTTGGATCTTCAATACATCAAATTGTCAAAAACTCTGTTTTTCATACTTGAAGACCTCAAAGCCAAGCTTTCAATCAAAGACAAGCCCAAAGAGCCTCCCACTAGGTCATTTAGGGTTTCATAAGTTGTAGGATTGTTTTGATGTTCTAAATCACTGTTTTTCTTATGCCAAGAAGATGAAATCAAATGGAAAGAAGGTCGGCACATGATTGTCCCAAGACAGATGCGGGGAATTTTAAGGTGGTTATTAGTAGAAAATGAGGTAAGGTAAGAGGCCAGCCCCTCACTAAAGGACATCCACAGCAAAGAGAAGGAAGCATGCCTATGTTCAAAGAGAATTAGGGTTTTTAGGACCGATTGGCTAAACAATGTTGCCAAGCAAGAAGCCAATGCAAAAGACAACAAGGAAAGAGGCACATGCACACAACCAAGCATAAATTGAAGATTTTTAGAAATTATAAATGAAAAAGGGAAAAATGTGAGGTGAACTAGACAAAAATGAATGAACTTGAAAGAGCTATAGAGAACTTAAAAGACAACACTTATTATTCTTCTCTAACAACCCTAAAACCTAAGATTTTGGAAACATAGGCAAAGCAGGTGAAATGAAGATGATGGGCCTCCATCATGACAACAGAAAGTTTCCAAGAAGTTATTGAAGCTAGTTCCTAGGGTTGGCCAAGGCAATGGTGCTTCACTATATCAAAGGGAGAAAATGCAAAGAGTATCAGTGTGAAGGAGATCAAGCCTCCATTTTCAGTCATAGCCCTCAAAATGGTTAAAGGAAGGAAGGCATAGGGTTAAGCTTCAAAATGGAAGACCAAGCTGAGCATGAGTTTACTGTTGAGTAACTGAGGTTGTCAAACTCCAAAGAATGACAAAGGAAACCAAAACAACTGTGTCATGGCACCTGCAACAAATTAGAAGTGGCCAAGAAGAGACATAGCAGGCATGATCTATGATCTTTGTCAAAATGGATGCATCACTGTCAAAATCAGTAAGAAGGTAAGAAAAACATGTTTCTGGGTTCACTAACACTCAGAGATGCCAAAAGGGATAAAAAACTGTTTCTCAGTTTCTCATGTGCAAACAAAGGAGGTTTGAGATGCCAAGACCCTCAAGGTTAAAAGAGGCCTTTTATTTCTCCAGTAAGTCATCACCAAAGGAGGAAGAATTACCTTGAAAAGTTTTTAAAGTCACCTGCAAAAAGGTCAAAAAAGTATATCAGTCAAAAGATAAAGTGACAAAAACTTATCAAAGTGGGTTTTTGAATTTCAATTTATTTCTCCAAGGTATAAAGGCATCTTAGTTATCATTTTTTAGTTCACTTGTCATTTGCAAGGAGAGAAAACCCTTTAGGAGAAAAATTCTGAGTTTTTTGAGAGAATCTGGGCCAAGTCACTGGCGCTAAGCACAGACACTGGCACTGCGCTAATAGAGGCCTCCGCAGTGTAATTTTTACATTGTGTTGCACATACACTGGGTGGTGCTGCGCGTATAGCCTGTCGCTACGCTCAGGCAGACCAACACGCATAGGAGGAGGGCGCTACACCCACAGGCCGACCCGACACTCATTATTCTGCCCGGCGCTGCACGTATAGAGCACCCGAAAGGCCTGGCACTGTGCCCAGCAGCCAATAGGCCTGCACCAAGAGGCATTTCTGCACACAGAATGCCCGACTGTGCCCGGCGCTACGCTCACTGACCGCCTGACTCGCCTGGCGTTGCGCACAGAGGGCAACCTGACATAGGGGCAGGGCGCTGTACTTATACCATAATTCTCCATTTTTGCAAAAGAAGTGCCAAAGGCTCTAGAAAACCCTCCAAGTTGTCTTCAGGACCCTGCAAACAAGCTGATTTGGTAGGTGACCTATTCGTCCTTGCCCTCTAAGTTATTTTTGTGTTTTAATGGTTGAAAAGAAGATTAAACCCTAGGCTTTGCAAACCCTAGGTATTCATGATAAGTAAAACTCTATTTTTAACCTCCAAGCTAGTAATTGCCATTTGAAAGAGGGTGAAACTAGGGAAAGCACAGATCAGTTCAAGATAAACCCTTTTTCAAGCTCAAGGCAAAACAGTCATACACTTGCCTCCATATCACTCATTTGCAAAGGTTGCTCTCAACATCATCTCCTTTTCACTCCTCCTGCCTAAGTGTCACAAGCAAACATAATTTGTCCACAAAAAACCCTAATCATCATGTCAGGAGTAGAAGACAGTAGCAGCAGTGAAAGAGGCCAAGGGCCTATGAGGCCAAACCAGAAAGGAGGGAAAGTGAACAGATTTGAACCCCAAAGAACAGTAGATATCACCTCATCTCCCATGATCCTCTCATGTTTCCAGAATGTGGGATGTTTTCAATTTTGTGAGAAGTTCAAACAAGTGCAGAGCCATCCAGAGCTTACAAAGTTGTTTGTTCTCAACCTCCACAACAAACAGGTGAATCTTGCAGGAGTGGATTTTGAACTATCAACAGATGCCATCTCTAATGCTACAGGTATACCTGCTATGGGTGAAAAGTGGTTTAAGAAAGCTAAATTGGATATGAACCATTATGAGCCATTTGTCAAAACTAGATACAGAGTCGGCTGCAGGGCTATCTTCCCTTTCTCACACCTAAAATAGAGATTTGCATCCTTGATGAGGGTTATCATGAATTACTTTACCTATGAAGGGAGGTACTCCAGACTTTATTCCTACCATGTTAGACTCATCATGCATTTCACAAGGGTTAAAATTCTCAACTTGCCCTACTACCTCTATAGGAGTATGGACAAAATGTCTTCTGTTGTCCGGAGAAGGAATCCTTCGCAACAAATGCAGAGTTTGTTTCACCATTCCTTGATCAAGATGGTGGTTTTACATCAGTTGGAATAGAAGGGCATACCTTGGGAGGTATTCATAGCACATGAAGTATTCATAAGCCCACAGCTCCATCATCAACCTAACTTGCCCTCATCATCTACACACGTGTCATCACCTCAAGAAAACCTCCCCTTCTCCCCTTCTCTTGATGCATCAAATGAGGAAGGGAGTGGCAATGATGAATTAAGTGAAAATGAGGGAGATAATGATAATGAGTCAAATCAAAATGAAGAGGGTGAGAGTGACAATAAATTAGTCCAAAGTGAAGAAGATGCAGATGATAATGAAGCAGAGACAGAAATTGATGAAGAGGAAGAAGAAGGAAATGATGATGAAGAAAGGGGCAGTGAGCATGATAGTGATGAAGGTGAAAATAGTGAGCATGACAGTGAGCAAAACAGTGACAAAGAGGTAGAGGACATGGAAATAGAGGAAGAGGATGACAATCCAGAAGATCTGGAAGAAGATGACAATGACAAAGATAATGACAATGCAGAAAACAATGAAGAGGATGAGAGTGCTGATGGAGTAGGAGGCAATGATGAGGCATAAAATATGATGACTGATGATACCAATAATGAAGATGAAGAAGTTGGTGACAGCAACAAGGATCACAGCCATGATAAAGACACCAACAAGACCACAATCACACCTTTTTTGCTCACATACCAGAGAGGGTCAAGGCTTGTGTTTGCTGCCTCCAAAAGGCAAGGGACCATGCCATCCACCTCAGCTCAGCCACTAGACAAGGGCAAGCAAAATGTAAAAGAAGAAGAAGAAGATCATGAGGTGGAAAGGGAGTTTGAAATCATTCAGGTGGACAATGATGAGGAGGAGGAGGCAATGATCTCAAACTTGCTCATCCAAAACAAAAATGCACTCATTGAAGACCTCCAAGCCAATCTGAATAGGGCCAAAAGTGTGATTGATACCCTTGACTTGGAAAACAGGTAGCTAGGAGCCTGAATTGCTATTTATGAGGCTAGACCTATTAAGGCCCTGAAAGAAGCCCAAAGGGCACAGGTGAAACTAGAAGAGTTCATGGGCACTTATGAAGAGAGTGAGGATGAGGAAGGTCAATCTAGGAGGAGGCCTAGAACCATGGGATTGAAGAAGGCATTGGCAAAGCAAAAAGAACAAGAAGCAGCCCCAACTATATAGCTCCCCCTAGATGAGTTGTTGGCCATGGGGATAGCACAGGATCGGGAGCCCTGGTTAGAAAGAGCCAACATGCACTTGGAGGCTAAATTGGAGAAGGCCAACAAGAATGTTGACCTCCAAAGAAGGATGACTAAGCATTATGCCCAGAGAAACCAAGTTGCAAGGGCCAAACTGAAGAAGGCCCAAACCAAGATCCAGGCACTAAAAGAAGCAAAAGGCCAAGCTAGACTTGGAATTTTGGCACAAGCTTCCCTACAGGTCTCTCAAACCCCATGAGGGAGACATCCACCAATTTTGACGAAATTTGGACAAGTTTTTTTTTGAGAATTTGGAGGCCTATAAGTGCTGCGTCACTGGCGCTACGCTTTTCTCTCAGGCATCCTCAGAGGGAGAACTTTACATTTTTTGATTTCTCATGCCTAGTACATTATTCTCACAAAATTTCAGAGCATTTGGAGCATTTTTGATCCCTCAAAAGGTCAAAAAACACCTCATTTTTCATCATTCTACCTCATTTTCAGGCCTGGCGCTGCGCTCAGAGCTATGTTGGAAATTTGACTTTTTGGATAGGTTACAGAGGCTCAATCAGAAAACCAAAGGTAGATCTAGAAAGAAGACTCAGTAGGGTTTCCAACGGGCCATCACGGAGCAAAATCCGACATCGGGAAGGTCCCCAAAACTTGGCTGCAACAGGACCTATTTTGGCACTGCGCTTATAGACAACACTGTGTTTTTGGCCAAAAGTCAACAAAAAACACTCATTTATTGCAAAATCATATTTTAGTGTTTTTTAAGGCAAATCAGTCTAGAATTAGGTGGTAGAAGTTATTTTGACATTTATTTCATGGGATATTTTGTGCCTTGGGCCT
The DNA here is from genome assembly GCA_034641835.2 of Pinus albicaulis. Taxonomy (NCBI): domain Eukaryota; kingdom Viridiplantae; phylum Streptophyta; class Pinopsida; order Pinales; family Pinaceae; genus Pinus; species Pinus albicaulis. Next base: position 1,765,846,811 of record CM076578.1, read on the forward strand.
TGCATGGTCTCTTGGGCATTTATGACATTTATGAGTGATTTTGACATTTTCCAACCCTATCTAGGGTTTTTGCCTTCCCTTGCTAATATAAATAGAGCATGAGGGTTTCATTGTAAATGTTGGCATTTGATAAGTTTTAGGAGCAATACATGGTTTTCTTGAGTTTAAAGAAGAAATTGGTCTTGTGGAGTTCGTGAATGGTCTGCTTTGATTAATGATGAAGGAGGATAGCTTGCAGGATCCCTAAGCATGATTAATGGTGACGTGTCTCTATTTAGATCTTGTTTCCTTATATATCATTTTGTTACATCCTTCTATGTTGCAATAGAACATAAGAGTATAGGCTTGTTTGAGGCACCTTAGTCCTACCTGTTTTCTATTGTCTTTATGTTTTCCTCTGCTGGGTTAGTTTAAAGAATTCTTAGTTGCTTCTTAGACTTACCTATGCTTGTTTATTCCATGAATGGTTCAATATAGTAGTTTTCAAATATGTTTTATGGTTAGCCCTGCTTATTTGATGTTATTTAAACTCTGTTTTAGAATCTCTCTTTGAAGTACTACTTGTTAGGTTTTAGCCAAAGAGGCCATGCTATGATCATGCCCTTTGTCCATGCTTAAGAAGTTGCCTTAAAGTTCTTTATAGCTTGATCATATATGCTTAGGAGTTCCCTCTTCTTTGATTAAAGTTATATGTTATCTTGTATGTTTTCTAAACCTTGAAGGTGAAATCACTAGAAGTTAGATAAGTTTCTTGCTTTCTATGGTTCACTGGATTGTTCATCTTGAATGCTTGTTTGCTTAAGTATAATAAAAAAGCTATGGTTTTGCACTGTCTTATGATTATGTCCTTACGTTGATCAGTGTTCGAGACCATCTTGTTTAAAAAGTACTTGTTTAAGGATTCTTCACTTCCCTTACACGCCTACTATGCTCACAAACTTTATGTTCATTTCACTTCACACATGCCTTGAAGATCCATTTGACCATGCTAGATTTGCCCGGTTATGCATCTTGTTTTATTGTTGAGATATCCACGACTTTCATAGACTCTATAGCCCAATGATTTGAAGACCTCTCACTCCACCTATTCTACTTGATCATCTTATCCAACCAAAACAAACAACAAACCCTACACTTAACAACTAGTCTAAAATCAAACCCTACAAGCAAACAAGTTCACATCCTTTGCATACAATAGAGAGAGCCCTCTCTGAGTCCAGGAAGGCTAGGACCTAAGACTCCAAAGACTGGTCTGATGTTACCTTGTGCATTTGGTCTACCAATCTGCTAAATCACGGGACCCTAACAGGGGGTGTGCGACACATCCTTAAAGACATTTAAGTCTATATTATATTCCAGGCCGACCTAGCACATAAGTGGAATAAATTCAAAATACATGTTCTGCTCATCCGATCGAGATGATCTTTAGATCAATCTTACACCTCTCCGAAAGAGGAATCCAATAAAATATCATGATCATCATCTGAGCAGCTCAACCTAGAGTTTGGACCTAGTTGCCCAAAATTAACAATTGCTTATGCCCTATCTACATTTACTATCAATTTGAATCAATGGTTTATGTGATTGCTACTAGAAATTAAGTGGAAATTATCGTTGGGCTAATAAAAGGACATTGAAGTAATTGTTTTAAGCATAGAACATAACATTGTTATCTAAATTTAACACTGACTCAAAGGCCAAGTGATATGGGAGAATCTCAACACGAACCTCCAATAAAAGTTGGCAAGGCCCAAAAAGCCGTGAAGTTCTGTTAGAGTGATCGGGGCTGGCCAATCCTGAATGACTTGGATCTTGCCAGATCCACATGCATGCCTTGCTCATCAATGATGTAATCTGAATATTGGACTTCACTCATACCAAAGGTGCATCTCTCCAGATTGGCACATAGCTTGTGCTGCCATAGGGTTTGAAGGACTTGTCGAATATTTTGCAAGTGCTCTTCCCAACTCTTGCTGAAGATAAGAATGTCGTCTAGATATACAACCACGAACGAGTTGGTGAAGTGTTGCAAGATGTCATCCATCAACCTCATAAAAGTTGTGTATCATTTGTCAACCCGAAAGCATGACCAACCATTCAAAAAGGCCCTCCTTGGATTTGAAGGCTGTCTTCCATACATTTGTGGGCACTATTGTAACCTGGTGATAGCCAAACTTCAGATCGATCTTGCTGAAATACTTGGCCCCCTTGAGTTGGTCAAGAAGGTCATCAATCCCTAGGATTGGATACCTATTCCTGACAATGATTTTGTTCAGTCCCTGATAATCAATGCATAGTCTCCAGGTCCCATCCTTTTATACAAGTTCAATTGGGCTCCCATAAGGTGAGGAAGTTGGTCGGATGTTCCCTTTTTGCAACAACTCCTGGATCTGTCGCTTGATCTCTTAATTTTCCATAATGGAGCGATAATATTTTGGCGCATTTGGTAGAGGTGCTCTGGGGGTTAGATCGATTGATTGCTTGACCTAACAGTGTAAGGGCACCCCTGTAGGTGAGGAGAAGATGTCCCTGTATTCTTCCACGACCTTATCCACATGCTTCTATTGCGTGGAGGAACCTTTCTCGGGGGTCATGGATGTGGCCACGATTTTCCCCTTATTTTGAGAGTGAATAAAAAAGAAAGCAAATTTCCTGGTCTGGGAGAGATGATCTTACTACATTTCTTACCAGAGATCAAAGAGATGGCGGTAAGCAGGGCTACCTTTGATATCCTATATAACTTATTTCCCAAATTAATAATAATAGTGTGAAGCCTAGACTCATACATAACATGACGCTTCCACAAGTATGGTTGACCTAATAATACATCACAAACTTCAAGAGGAGCAACATCACACAGTACCTCATCTATGAAGTGTTTGATGCTGTAGGGAAGGTGACACTGCTAGCTGATGCAAAGATTTCGTCCTTGGTGAAGCCACCCGATGGTGTATGACTGCGGGTGTGGTGTGGTTGGTAGGCGCAACTGTTTCACAACCTCTGCTGAAATGTGGTTCTTTTGGCTCCCGTTGTCGACAATAAACTGCAGCGGAGAGCCCTTCACCCACATCTGTGAGTGGAAGAGACACTCCCCCCTTGGATCTTCGGGCTCAATCTTCTAGACCTTAGTGGTGGCAATGGTGGCACTGGGTTTTGCATCAATAATCTACTTTCCCTTGTCGTTCTCCTTGTTGGGTTTTGGCTCATAATCAGAATATGCATCAGACTCTGAAGCTTTTAGCTTGACAACCAATGATTGCTTGGCGTGACATACATTTGTGTTGTGAGTGGGGCTCTTGTGGAACTCACACCACTTTCCTGTGTCCGTTGTCTTCATGGTGCCATTCTTTGCTTGTGGCTTCGATGGTTTGTCCTGGGTCGCTCCACCTTGGTTCTGTGCTTTGTTCTGCGGTTTGGGGGTGCTCTTGCCCCACGTTTGATTCACAGATCCAAAGTCGCGCTTATTTTGTTTAAATTTTTGTTCAATCTTGGCAATATATCGGTATGCTGCACCAAGAGAGATGTCTAGGAACTCGATTTCTTCCTGAATGTATTTGTGCGAACAACCACGGTACTTGAGCACCAAATGTCGCTCAAAGTCTTTGATACCCAACTTTTGGATAGAGTATGAAAAACATTTGTGAGTTTATGCACATCTTGGTCCCTTTGCTGCCACAGTGTGGTCCACTGTATGTACTTGTCTGCATAGCTCCCCACGGGGTAATATTATTCCTTGACAGTATCTCGGAAAGAGTTCCAAGAGGGGGCAGCTGTAAGCAGAGAGGGTTCCTTGACCGTTTTCTCACTGTAAGTTTCCCACCAGTCCTTGACATGGGGGGCAACCTTGAGCAATGCAAAAGTAATCTTCTCCCTATTAGAGAAACTATGTACTGAAAAATAACCTTCCAACATATTCAACCATTTATCTACAACACTTGCATCTATTTGACCTTAGAATATAGGGATATCGAAGTTCACTTGTACCTTGAAGGGGGCGGCGCCTCCAAAGTGATTGTTGGATGAAGATGCATCACCGATGGGCATTTGCTGAAGGATATGGGCAAAGTTGTCCATCATCTTGTTCCTTTGCCGCTCAAGGGCTTCTTCGAGCAACCGTTTGATAGGATCTCTTGCTCCCTCGTCCTTCTTTTCTTCTACCATGGGAGGCCGCTGGTGTCGGTGGTGACGGTCTTGTAAAGGCTCAACCAGTTCAAGTCCCAACTCCTTATACCTCAACCTCGTTGGGGACATGCACAAAAGAATAGAGGAAGAGTAGACTGTTACCACTCAAACCAGCAGGAGACCTAAGAGGGGTTCCTATAAGAGCATCTGCTAGGTCAAGGGCAACGATGGAAATTTAGCCCACTGTCACCACAACTAAGATTCCTTGCTCTTTACGGACTTTCACCGATGGGAGGACACCTAGTAGTTTAGGAAGTCACTTGTAAAGTATATATCAATGAATAGGTGTGGGGTGACCCTAAACACCCTTTCCCTAAGATAGAATGAAGAATAGGACTTGCTTGCTTTTCAAGCAAGGGACTTGATCTTCTAGGGAGAGGGGATGAGGATTAGAGGGTTGAGGTAGAAGAATGAGAGTTACAAAGGAGGTTCTCAATCCCTAGAATCCTTTGGAATCTTGGATTCTCAAGCAGTCCTTGATAAATCATCTTTGATGAAGAATGGGACCACGCGAGGCCAAGTCGACACAGCCAAGGTTAGGGGATGGATTTTGGCACCTAATGATGTTCTTAACTTGGTCAAGGTGAGGGGGAAGGATCAAACAAGAATTTTCTTCCAACGATGTCAATTTGATCCTACTAGGTTCTAACCTTGGGAACACCTGGGCCAAATTTGATCCTAGAGCTAGGGCTTGAGGCATTTGGAGTTTCCACTGTCATAATTGGCCCAAATTTGGAGGAGAGTGAGGGGACCCACCAACGCAGTTGTCATTAGGAGATCAAAGTTTTCCTGTGGCTAGATTCCCGAGAAATTGATGCCCTAGGTGACCTAATGGGGCTAGACCTGGGGAAAAAGGGAAAAAAATGTGAAAAAGAAGGGAAAATGATCACCTTTTTGTGAGGGACCAGTGCCTGATTCACTTGGGGATATGGAGTCAAGGATAATAATGAAGAATAATTCGGTTTCGTGTTTAAGGAGGCCCAGAAAGTCAACTTCATCCAATGGTAGGGGAAAGATAAGAAAAGTGACTCTCAAGCATTTATACTTCATACAAATGATGCAATCTTATCGAGATAAAATGATCTCTAGGACATTTCATTCATCTAACAATTGCCTATACATAGAATAAGCTAGATAGACACATAATTCCACATTTCAATCATGCAACAGTTAGCCCTAATGATAGCGAAATCCAATAGTAGACAAAAGAAGAAAATAGCATCACATTTACACTTACAATGTTAGAGAGCATATGCAACCAACATCGCATTTGCACATAAGAAGCTCCAAGATAACAAAATCTAATCCATACATCCAAATTCATCCATCATCCCAAAATTACCACCAAGGAAAAAATGCGAAATTCTCTTAAGAGAGAGAGATCCCAAGTCAAGTGATGATACAAATGAATCCAACTAACTCCTATTTATACACCACTTAGGAGTTCGATTTAGCTAATGAGCCTACATTAGCTCCTAAAAATAAAATAATGTGCAAATAAACCATCTTTTGGTGACAAGCCCACCAAACTAGCTCATAAATGAAATAATAAGCCTCTTAGGAGGCAAAAAATAATAATATATGCATGTCGTGGGGCCCTCCAAAAGGCCTAATAATGTCCAAAAGTGCCATAATGATGAATAAAGTCCTCAAAATGTGATGGACAAGGGGGTGGCCCCTTATTCTCGAAGTAGTAGGCTTGTGGTGCTCCCAATGGGTGTGGGGGCACACCAATGACCCCATGGGTCTCCATATGAGTCGAGGATGTATGTAGATCACCTGTAAGGGCTCAAATGATGGAATGAACGCTGCCATGTCATCGTACAAGTCCAGGGACACCTGCTAAGTGTGGTAATCCTGTGGGGCCTGCTGGGCATAGTGTACCAAGTGCATCATCCTTGTCCCAAAGGTGGATCTCTAGTAATCTCTGGACATGGGTGGGGATCCATGGAGTGCTGTCTGCTAATGTGGAGGCCCATGGCTCTCTACACACACCCTACATGTGCCAATGTAGCCCTCTAGAGGTTAGGACCCTGTACAGCGAGACCAAACCCAAATGGAAACCACCTGCAATCCTATATAAGATCCAATGTGTCCCCTAGGCTTCCAGTACAACCATTCATTAGAGTAGTCGTGTAAAAAAGCTTACAAATCATGGATAATAATGTGGGCACTTCACAATGGCATGCCCTTTCATAGTGGGCTTTGGCATGTGCTAGTGTCTCCATGCTCCAAAGGGGGTTAACCAAGTACCTTATAAGTGGTTTCAACCCTTAAAGTGGATTGTATGTCCAAGGTACATCCCTCCAATGTGGGTGGCAAGTGATAAATAAGTGAAATGGAGTAGGGAATGAGAGGGGCAATCCTAGGCCACATATTGGGGCATAGGGGCAACCAGATAAGGGGAAGCCCACACAATGGTATATAATGTGTAGGAGGGAGCAATTGTGGTACATGTGGTGCCCCGACCTTGATTTCCCCCCCTTCTTTCTTACCTTTTCCCCTTTTTTTCCCTAGGTCTAGTCCTAATAGTTCACATAGGGCGTCAATTTCCTGAGAATTCACCCACAGGAAAACTTCGATCTCCTAGAGGCTACTGCTTTGGTGGGTCCCCTCACTCTCCTCCAAATTAGAGGCAATTTCGACGGTGGAATCTCTGGGAACCTGAAGCCTTAGCTCTAGGACCAAGTTTTGCCTAGTTATCCCCAAGGCTAGAATCTAGTAGGATCAATTCGACCTTTGAAGCAAAATTTCTTGTTTGAACCTATCCCCTCACCTTGTCCAGGATAGGAACACCATTGGTTGCTACATTCCATCCCCGAACCAGGGCTGGGTCCACTTGGTGCCGTGTGGTCCCATTTCCTATCGAAGATTAATCATTAAGGGATATTTGGGAATCCAAGTTCTTAGAGGATTTTAGGGATCAGGAAGTACCTCTACAAGTTGTATCCTTCATCCTTACCCTCCCATCTTCATCCCTTCTCCCTAGAAGATCAAGCCCCTGCTTTAAGTGCAAGCAAGCTCCACTCTTTACATCTTCCTTGGGAAAGGGTTTAAGGAGTCACTTCGTATGTATCCATTGATATATCCTTTATAAGTGGCTTCCCAAAATATCGAGATTCCTCCCATCGGTGAAAATCCGTAAAGAGTAGGGAGTCATAGTCGTAGTGACAGTGGGCTATGTCTCCACCGTTGCCCTTAGCCTAGTAGTTTCCCTCTTAAGAACCCCTTTTAGGTCCCCTGCTAGTTTGAGTGGTAACATAGATCACTCTGATAACACTGATCCAGATGTATGAAGGAATGAAATGAAATACAGATATAAACAGAAACACAAAGATACAACGAAAACAAAATTTCAATTCATTAATAACAAAGTACTGAAAACTGTATATGTTGATTTATGGTGGCATCGGATGTGCTCTAGCCTTGTAATTTTGTATATAGGCTAAGACACATGTATTCCATACTACCTAGAAAGGATTTTGGAAAATTCCACTTAAGAGATGGTTTAATTAAATTAATTAATCGTTTTTTAATGTTTTCCTAAGTCTAAACTTAGGGAAACTGATTAATTAAAAGGTATTAATCAAACTAAGTGTGAATCTTCTAGATAAAGTCATGGATCATCTCATAGTTAATCTTAGCCCTTGATTATGTTTTAATCTTGGCCATTGAAGGGACAACGTAAGATTATGAGGAGGGTGAGGGGCTTATGGAAATCACATTGAGCATTTGGCATTTTTGAGCTTGTGAGAGAGACACAACTTTTTGATCAAGATCGAATAACTAGGGCAGGGTTTGCTAAGTGATTTTGATTCAGTGATCAGTTCCAGAGAGCGGCAGATGCAGTAACTGGTCATAAGGACCAGGAGTACATTTCAGAGAGAGAGGCAACAGTGATGCAATAGAGGCAACGTAGTCATCTGGAGGGGTGACGCAGTTCCTGAAGGGAATCACGCAGAAGTGATGCAGTGCCTTCTAAATTCAGTCCGGAGATAGTTGGAAGCTGGGGTTTCTGAGCCAGGAGGGCCAAAACTCAGTTCTAGATTAGCTTGACCGTTGCAGAGGAGGAGGTGACGCAGTTCCAGAGTTAGCCCACGCAGGCTTACGCAGTAGCAGCATAAGCATCACGCAGAGGTAGGGAGGGGCTTCACCAGCGCTGTTCCAGATAAGCCAAGGACTTGCAGAATGAGGTATATCTCATTTCTTTTGTTGCCGAGATTTTCTCTGAAGGGTGAGCCGGATATTGGCACCCTAGTTGTACTCAAGATTCTGCTGCTTAATAATACAAAACCCTCAGATCTACTACATCGGTTTTCCCAAGTTGGGTTTTTCCGGGGACTTAGTCCAAAAATAACTATGTCAAATGTGGATGTTTTTCATTGTATTTTGTTCAGTTTGTTTCAACTCTTAGATTTATTCCGCAACAATAGTTGTGTAGATTGCTTCACTAATTACTTCGATATTTCACTGTAATGAAATAATTATGGAAAATAATAGAAGTAATTCTGATTTGTTGCAGTAGGAATCCAGATTTAGGATTTTTCACATGGTATCAGAGCTTATTCAAGCTGAAGTGCAGGAGAAACAAGAGTGAACCAGCAGATCAACGCTCAAGAGACTGGGAATTGCATAAGCAGTAGTAGACTACCCTAGTAGTTACGTAGTCCAGGCCAGGAGGGCAATCTAGCGTAGAAAGAGCTCCCTCTGAGAGAGTTGACAGAGGGGTAAGCTTTTTCAGGTGCAGAAGAGGCAGCGTAGCAGACCAGCGTAGTTGAAGGACGCAGTAGCTGCACAACAGTGAGTGCTGGTGCATAAGCATCAAAAAATTTCTGAAAAACACAGTTGGGGATTTCTTGACCTCAGAGAGTTCTCTTACTCAAAGAAACTCAGTTTTTCTCCTGCAGTAGCAGAAGCATTGACTTAGTCCTCAAGGAATGCGTAAGTCTAGCTGAGCAGAGGGTTAGAGGGAGAAGATGACAGTTGAGGAGATGGCCAACAATAGATTGCGTGACCAAGATAAATTGGAGGGTGCCTCCAACTATGTTATTTGGAAGTCAAGGATTTAGTTGCTCCTTGATGAGCATGATCTAAAGGCCCTCATTAACAGCGCAGTTGCAGATCCACTAGATGCAACACATCTGAGAGCCTTCAAAAAGAACGTGGCAAGAGCCAAACGATTGATCCTAGATGGTGTAAAGGATCACATTGTACCCTAGCAGTAAAGAACACTGCTAGAGAAATGTGGGTAGGGCTGAAAAAGCTATATCAAGGATCTTCCGAGTAGTGGAGGATGTATCTGGAGGAGAAGATGCATAATACCAGGATGAAGAAGGGAGAGCGTTTTGACTCCTTCCTGTCTCGAATTCAAGATAACCGAGATCGAGACCAACTGTCAGCAGTGGGGTCAACACCTAGAGACTCAGAGTTGGTAAGGTTCACTCTGAACTCTGTTTCAGAAGACTATCAGGTCTTTGTCCAGAGCATTCTGGGCAGAGAAAAACTCCCAGGATGGGAAGCGATGTGGGCAACCTTGCAACAATAAGAGCTGAGGATAGATCTCCTCAAAATCCATATTGAGGATGGCAGCAGCGGTTCGAAAGTCAAGAAGGAGGAGGAAGATAACAAAACCCTTGCATCAAAGGGGCAACAACGACAGAAGAAGAAAGATCTGTCCAAGATCAAGTGCTTCAGGTGTGGGGAAATGGGACGTTATGCCACACAATGTCCTCTTAAGAAAAAGGACAAGGAGGAGAAGCAAGATCCTCAAGTCGAAGCTGCCAAGATTGAGGCAGAAGCTGATTGTGCTATGTTAGCTCATATTCCGAAAGGAGGGAAGTGGGTTGACTTGGAGTTGTAGATCCAAAATCTACAGGAGGCAGGATTGTTGAGTATTTTCGAACTCTTGGATCACATACGAGCTACGGGAGCCTTAAGACAGTAGCAGGATGGACAGTTGCAGCGGAAGATGAAGAGACAATGCAGTGGCTAGTAGTACTAGAGCCTGATTAGCACAGAAGAGGAGCAGCAGAAGCAACAGTTGAGCAGCAGCAACAGCGCAGTATAGTGCAGTGCTCACGCAGTGCAGAGCGACATATTCAGAGAGCTAGTGCAGAAATTAGTAGTAGACAGTCTTATTATCCAAGATGCAGTTTTACTTGTCCAATTTCGGATGTTTTTATGTTGCAATTAGCAACAATGCAGCAGCAACAACAGTTGAGCAGCAACAGCAACAACAATGGAGCAGCAACAACGTAGTGCACAGTGGTGCAGCGCAGTACAGAGCAGTGCTCACGCAGTGCAACAACATGGTTGCAGAATTCAGAGGGATTTGCAATACAGTAGCAGTTGGCAGCAGCATGCAGAGTCAACAGCAGTACAGATGCAACATTTGTGCAGTGTTGGTGAGCAACATCAACAACAAAACAACAGATGTTACATAAGTTAGAGCAGCACATAGATTTGTATTGCTAGAGCACTTTCCTTGCTAAGAGGGAGTGTTGATTTATGGTAGCGTCAGATGTGCTTTAGCCTTGTAATTTTGTATATAGGCTAAGACACATGTATTCCATAATACCGAGAAAGGATTTTGGAAAATTCCACTTAGAGATGGTTTAATTAAATTAATTAATCGTTTTTTAATGTTTTCCTAAGTCTAAACTCAAGGAAACTGATTAATTAAAGGGTTTAATTAAAATAAGTGTGAATCTTCTAGACAAAGTCATGGATCATCTCCCAGTTACTCTTAGCCCTTAATTATGTTTTAATCTTGGCCGTTGAAGGGTCAACGTAAGATTATAAGGAGGGTGAGGGGCCTATGGAAATCACATTGAGCATTTGGCATTTTCGAGCTTGTGAGAGAGACACAGCTTTTTGATCAAGATCGAATCATTAGGTCAGGGTTTACTAAGTGATTTTGATTCAGTGATCAGTTCCAGAGAGGGGTAGATGCAGTAACTGGTCAGGAGGACCAGGAGTACATTTAAGAGAGAGAGGCAACAGTGACGCAGTTGAGGTAGCGCAGTCATCTGGAGGGGTGATGCAGTTTCTGAAGGGAATGATGCGGAAGTGACACAGTGCCTTCTAGATTCAATCCAGAGATAGATGGAAGCTGGGGTTTTTGAGCCAGGAGGGCCAAAACTCAGTTCCAGATCAACTTGACCGTTGCAGAGGAGTAGGTGACGCAGTTCCAGAGTTTTCCCATGCAGGCTTACGCAGTAGCAGCGTAAGCATCACGTAGAGGCAGAGAGGGGCTTCACCAGCGCTGTTCCAGATCAACCAAGGACTTGCAGAGTGAGGTATATCTCACATTTCTTCTGTTGCCGAGATTTTCTCTGAAGGGTGAGCTGGATATTGGCACCCTAGTTGTACTCAAGATTCTGCTGCTTAATAATACAAAACTCTCAGATCTGCTGCACCGATTTTCCCAAGTTGGGTTTTTCCGGGGACTTAGTCCAAAAATAGCTGTGTCAAATGTGGATGTTTTTCATTGTATTTTGTTCAGTTTGTTTCAACACTTAGATTTATTCCGCAACAATAGTTGTGTAGACTGCTTCAGTAATTACTTCGATATTTCACTGTAATGAAATAATTATGGAAAATAATAGGAGAAGTAATTCAGATTTGTTGCAGTAGGAATCCAGATTTAGGATTTTTCACAGTATACATGCATAATGGAAATAAACTAGCTCAGGCGATCGTAGCTTATCTCTGAGAAGAGATGTGGCGGCCACATGCCTTATGAGATGTGTTACAATGAGGCTCAAAGGCCTATTTATTATTGAGAAACAATGGGAAACCCTAAACATCCAAAAACCTAACCCTAAGAGATGAAGCGCCAAATGTCTGTGGGCCCTTTCGGGGTAAATTGGTACATCAACTTCTCAGGATTGTAACTTTGGCATATGATCTCGATTTGACGTGTAAGATACCTCGTTAGAAAGATATATCCGAGGACTACAACTTCTAGCTAAAAACCCTTGCCATAGACGATGGGTTTGTCCGTTTTCCAAAAAAAACATCGTTTAGGGCCTTAAAACGACTCTAGAAGTTCAGGGACCGAAAAACTGCCAAAAATTATAAACTGTGCTACAATTATGGAAACTGAAAAAAACAATTGTGGGGGTCCAAGTGGAATAGGCGGGTGGCCACCAATATCCACCTTTATCAGTAATGCTTAGAAAAGGAATTCTTATTTGTATCATTTGGGGTGCCTTTCTATTACAATCAAATCGACTTGAATTGAATTTGAATTTTATTAAACACTTTTTTCATATATATATATTCATATATCCATTTTCTTTTGCTTGCATAATTAGGAGGAAGAGCTAGGGAATTTCTCCCTAGCTGCCCAAAATTAACATTTGGAACCCTCTTATTCACATCCTTGAGTTGGGTCGGGAAACATTGCCTTGAAGGTTGATGCAGCGAAAAAATGGAAAAGCATAATATGGCTACAATGAAACAAAAAGAAAATCAGAATGCAAAAGATGGTGAGGACATAAATTAGCATGTGGGAAAAAGCCTAGCATGAGCTCTACCCTCCTCATTAGCCATCACCAGGTTCCTGACCACTTGATGCTCTATCTCATTAAAAGGAACCCTTGCATGTCCCAATCCTGATGAGTGATAAACTGTCTCATCTTGAGGGGTAAAATTAAATGCTATATCATAAAGAGCAAGCTCTAACCTTTGAGCTATTCACCCAAAATAAAAGCATTATGAAGAAGTAAAAGACACACTAGAGGGGTGGGAAAAGTAGGTTGAGTAGGGTAACTCATGCCTCCACAATTGCTCCCTCCATTACATCTATGCACTCGTGATGTGGACTCCCATTAGTTGGTCCCCTTGACCATTTCTCTTGGCCATGAAGCCTTTCCCCTCCATTGCCACGCATTTGCACCAACACCTATTGGTTGAAGGGTTAACCTTGGAAATGCCACCTCCCATCTGGAAGCACTTAGTAGGGTTAACTATTATCCACCCCTACCAAGGTAGGGAACACCTTTACAGGACTTGGTCTAGTTAGATATTGGAAGGTGATCTTAGTTTGAAATATTAATATGCCCTCAACATACAAGTTTGGTCCACTTAGATGCTTATATGCTCTTAGTCTCTAATGAATGGTTGCTTTCACTAGAGTTTAAGTTGGTCTTGCAAGGTGGCCCACAATCGCATAGGCCTTGAGGGCCCCCACTCCACAGGTATCCAGGCCTTACAATGAGGTTGATGACTTTAGAAAATGCAACATTGCCCATTTACATGGGAGCGTTGGGTAGCATGATGACTTGACCAGTTGATGCACATCCCATGGTACCTCCAAGACCCAAGATGCTGATCTTCTTTAGCCTAACACAAAGGATTCTTGATGATTGAACCATTGGACCCAACATGCCCCCAAGCTAGCCTTGACACTACCTGATGGGCAAGCCATGATTCAGAGCCCAATTGAGGATGGTCTTCCATGAGAGGACTAGGGAGGGCTTGTTTCTCTTGATGAAACACTAACACTGGAGGAAGCAGGCACTACGTTGACCATTGGAAACCCATGGACATGATTTAGGGGCACCCCAATTTGCTTTGGGACCCTTGGAGCTGCTTTGACGTTGGATTCGAGGAATACTGCTCAAACGATGGATGATCATGAAGCTTGGAGACACCTTCAACCTTCTCTTCATCATCACCTAGCATTAGGAGCCCAAAAAGGGCATGACGTCATCATATTAGAGGTTTACGACTCACACGTGTGGGTCTATTTTGGCATTATTTTGTGTTGAGCTAGTGGGTTGTCTTGTAACCCAAGGTTACTTGTTTTTACTCATTATCAAGCTTGTTTTTGGGGCTTTAGCTAAAATTAGGTGAGGTAGACCTCATATAAATAGAAGGCCACACTAGTCTTCATTTCATTATCACTTGTGGACTATTTCGGCGTAGTAGAAGATTTCGGCCTAGTTCTTTGTATCTCGCTACTCTTGTGGGGATGTGATCTTTGTGGATATTTTGCTATTGGAGACTAGTCCTTGTTGTGGAGGTGTCATCTTGGGATAATGAAGAATTGTTCATTGTATCTTGTGAGTACTTTTATTGTTGAATATATTTTATGTTATTATATGGAATATATTTTGCTAGGGTTTCTATATTCCATGTCTAAATGCATATCTTTATATGAAATTTTTGGTGAAATGTTGCATGCTTTAATTAAGAATTTTGAACAACTTTTGAGAACCTCTTAGAGAGCTTTTCTTTTGCTTTTATCTCTGTATTGCATGATAGCTAGGGTTTTAAAAGTGGAAACCTAGGGTTTGCCCCCTTACTCCTATCAAGGGTTTGATATTTCTATAGTAATTTTCCCTTAGACTTCATCACCCAAGTAGTTAGTAGGCACTGACATCCACATAGATTGACGTAGGGCCAAATTCAACTAAGGTTGAAGTGTAGCTTGTTTTGAGGTTTTTCTTGCTGATTGGACCTTATCACCTGGAAATCTTCCATTTTGCAAGGTTGGAGTAGCCTCCATAGGGTTGACGTCTAAAACCCTAGGAAATTCTAGCCTAGGAAACCCTAAACAACATTAAGGCTTCAACTTAAGGCTTGTAGAAGGCTTGTTGCTCCTTGCTGATCATATCTTTCTTGCAAGCCTTTTCTTGGTCTTTTGTGTTTAAGTGTGCCATTTGTGTATCATATTACCGAAACCCTAGGCTATAAACCCTTCCTTTGTAGGTTCTCATGAGGGTACACTATTCCTTATTGGATTGAGCCTTGTTCTTAGCTTGATTTCCCTATTTGAGCCTATTGAACCTATCACCTTTGAGCTATTGACTTAGAATATCCATTAGGTGACTTATATCGGGATGCCCCTCTTGTGATGAAATTCCCCTAAAGAGTAGCAGGTGGAGCGTTGAGGTAATAGTGGCCTCTACCCCATTGTTGTATCTTGTTCTAGCCCTTGTCTTGTGAGGCCTCTCACAAGACTTGCTAGATTTTGAGGCAACATGGACCATACCTAATGTTAGGGGCGCAAGAATACCTCACAAAAAGCTCACCTTCAAATGTCTAACCAGATCAAGTCCCGTAAACAAGTTACCTCTCGATATTAGGGATAATTAGGTCAATAACCCTATTAGGTGTTTCCAGAATTCAATCTCCAAGGAGATGTGACTTGTCAAAGGTTAGCCCATCTATTTGTAGGTGTGTGTGAAAAGTGATGGTTGCAGAGTGGGAAGGACTTCTTGGCAAAGTGCAGTAGCTATGTGACCAACTAATGGAGGTCCAACGTCTTGCATGTATAGATATAAGGAGGGAGAAATCATGGAGGCATGAGTTACCCCCTTCCTTCGCTTGCTTTTTCTGTGTCTCTAGTGTGCCTTTTACTTCTTTATTATTTGCCTTTATTTGGGTGCATAGCTCAGGGGCCCAAGCTTGCTTTTGAGATTCTCCATTACCCCTTTAAGATGTCTCAGTTTATGGTTCATCAAGGTTGGGACAATACACGAGTTTCTTTTTATGGGTGAAGCATCATGTGCTTGAGGAACTAGGTGATGGGTAATGAGTGGGGTAGAGCTCATGCTAGGATTTTTCCCTCGCGCTAAACAAATGTCCCAACCATTTTTTCCATTTTATCTTTTCTTTCATTATGGCTTTCTTATGCTTTTATCTTTCTTTTAGCTGCATCAACCTCTAAGGCCAAGTTTTTTGGACCCAAACTCTAGGATGAGGATGAAAACGGTGCCAATGCTAATGACCAATGATCACTAGCCTAAGAATGAAGATGAATAATGGGGAAAGATGGAAAGTGGCAAGTATGGAATATCTTGGACATGCTACTTCAATCAATGCCTCCCTAGTAGTGCCCTTTATAAAATCCTGAGGCCTTAGAGGAGGTCCCACTAGACTAGAGTAAAAGACTAACCTCCTAGGTGATGTGAGGGAACAAGAATACAATCAAGATCAGTCAATTATCATTTTTCCCCTTGATCCATATTAGTATGCCCATAACATTAAGTGAAAGCACATGGTTGCAAAATGGTTAAAGTACTTGCCGATGGATGACCCACATTCCTTCAACAAGGAATGCAAGATGGGAGAGAGAAATCTGATCGAAGCAAGAAGTGGAGGATC
Source organism: Pinus albicaulis (assembly GCA_034641835.2). Lineage (NCBI taxonomy): Eukaryota > Viridiplantae > Streptophyta > Pinopsida > Pinales > Pinaceae > Pinus > Pinus albicaulis. The sequence goes on from CM076578.1 coordinate 1,765,863,110, forward strand.
ATGGGATTGTATTATGTGCTGATCATATAGGGTTGCTGGGTTGCTGGTTGTCCAGGGAGGAGAAAAGTTGTCTCTCATGGGTTATCCACATTTTTGTGGGTTACGGGGGGGATGGGATTTTAGGCAAGGTGGCATGGCTTAAGCTTTATAATATGCTGTTTTGACTTTTTATTTAATTGCATCAACCTTGAACTTTCTAGCTCTTTTGATTTGTTTAGGGTTTTCATACATGGGAATCGAGATCTTTCCTTTCTTTGCTTTGGACCTAGCTAAATGACATATGATAAGTCAACCATGAGCGGGAAAATGATGAATGAGTATGGAAATGATGGGAAGATGGCAAAGTGTGAAAAAAATGGTTAGGGAAGCTGGGCATGCTACACCTACCTAGGTCTCTAGCAGTACAACTTGACTAAAAAATTGACAACATTTATCTAAAGGAGAATTATGACCGACCAGTGTATCACTAAGAAAAAGAGAAGATTAGAGTATTATGAAAAGTTATTAGATTATGCCAATGTTCACCATGGTCATAGCTAATATAAAAAACAATATCATCACACAGAAGCAAGAACCAATACATCAAGCATCTTCATGAAATCATAGTAAGCAACTGAAACAATGAGGTGCTATCATCATGTGTGAACTCTTAATGTACCTTTTGCATGTCACATAATCAACTGAACTGTGCACAAAATCTCTGGTGACAATCTGATATATCATTGTTGAGTCAACTGGGCAAGTCCATTGTGTGAAGGAGATCATGTTGTAGCAAAAACCTCTGAAAGATGCTATCAACCATGTGTTCTAAATGACCAAACTGAAGAGTTCACATAAAGGATGAAGTAGAACATCATACCATTGGAAGAGTGGTGCTTGTATTGAAAGTCCTGTCATATGATGAGAATCATGAGAGTACCCCTCATATCAAGAGTGAATGAGAACATCATGCCATTAGAACAGTGGTGCTTGTATTGCAAGTCCCGTCTTGCGATGAGAATCATTAGAATACCCCTAATACAATATGAGGGGTAACAAGTGTCAATACTCTCATACTCTTGGCTGCCATCTTCTTCCTCAGGCAATGGGGTAAGCACATGTGAAATTGAGGGGCTATTCTACACAATTTGTTGATTTTTTATAATGTCTTCTATACTGATAATCACTTCTAATGATTTAGTTCTTTTTCATATTCTTATCCATTATTCCATCATTAAGCAATTACATAGAAGACATCAACAATCATGAAGAGTGAACCAAGCAAAGAACACATGAGTTTACCTTGGGAAAACCCACATGGGAGAAAAACCCAACAACCTTTCCCTCAGAGAAATTGTTCACTGCAACAAGAGACACACCTAGACATTCTAGTTATTTACAAGGTCAAATTGACCAACAGAATAAGCATGGTCAAACCTAGTCCATCAGCCTTCTAGTCAAGTCAACTGGCTGCCCAACAACTTTGGTCTGGTCTGCTTTGCTAGGGCATAATTTTAGCCTCATAATTTGCCCTAGATAAACTTGGTCCTGCTGCCTCACAGAGATTTCTTCCTCAGAAATTCGGTATTTCCAGAAAGATTGCTTCCTCAGGAATTCAGTCTTTCCACATAGTATTACTTCAGAGATTCGATCCTCCAACAGAGATCCGTTCTTCAACTGAAATTTGTCCTTCAACAGAATGCTACCACAGAGATTCGGTACTTAAACAAGAGTTAGATTTGTCCTTCTTTCTCCTTATATTCGTCCTTATCTTCTTGACTCAGACTCGACTTTTGCCTCAGAAGGTCTTGAACAGATGATCCGAATTGTGCACTTGGAGGGAGGTCGAATGCCTCATATATATAGTCTTTTGCTGGCTGAATGAGTGCCTCTTATGTTGGAGCCGCCTTGACTAGGAGGAGGGTTGACATGGCTAATTTGGAGCCAATAAATTTAATTTTCAAAATTCAAACTTTTCTCTTTTGCAAAGGACATGAAGAACATGCCTTTAATAGTTCCTTTGACACTAGTATGAAGAACATGCCTTTAATATTTCCTTTGTCACAAGTATGAAGAACATGCTTTACATTTATCATTATAAATATATCAAGACCAAAAATATAAATTATGAAGACCGACCATAGCTATAAAATTCAACACTCCCTCTTAGCTAGGAAGGTATTCATAATAACTATCTAGATGCTCTCACGTTGACGAATTTCTCTAAGAAAAGACTATAACAAATTCAAGCACCATAATCGGGTCAACAATTGTGACACATGGTAAGACAAGTTACCATATTCTGGTCAATAATTGTGACACATGGTACATCGATAGCATCTAACCAATTAACATAATCTGGTCAAATATCTTTGACACATGGGAAATCATTAGCATCATTCAACTACCCTAATACTGGCCATATATATATATATATACACACACACCTGATGAACCCAGGCACCCTGTTTCAAAAAATGATGCACCCACCCCAGTCCCCGTCCCCACGTTTCCCGGCAACATAGCATTTTATCTAAGAGAGCCCGTGAAAGATTCTTGTCATATGCAAGCATACAAATCTCAGCCCAAACATATGCATCATATGATCCTATAAAATACTTTTCTTCACTGAAACCACAAACCCAAAATTCATGAAAACCTTGATGAAATGCAGAAAGGAAGATATCTCTTTTGGGGTGTGGTTACAAAACCATGTGTATGTTTATTTTTCCTCTAGAAAAATGCAAATATCCTCATGGACAATATGTTAAAATCTGTGATAAACTCAATGAATGATTTTTTATGCTGTTAAGCTAGATAAGAATGCCCATAAAATACTGGAACATGTTTCAACACCTTTTGATCAGGGACCTCGTGGATATCCAGGAATATATGCTAAATCCAAACATCTTTCCCATGAACCAGGTAAGCTTTGACCATGCAAAGCAGCTTCTTGTGCCATGATTCTTGTTTCAAATCTGCAATACAAAAAGCTGATATGAAATCTAGAATACATAATCATCATACTTGACAGCAATATTGTCGAGTTGCCAAGGCGAGCCTTCAAATGCCTTCAACCTTGCAGAATGTCCTCACTTTTACAAACAGCGATATATTCAATAATCTTCAAGGAACAAGGGATTCTTTCCTTCATGGAGTTACCAGGTGAGCATGAAATTTTTAATTATACACTCCCATATAATAATGTGTGCCCCAGAGGAGTGTGCCATAGTGGAAAGAGCTTCACATTAACAAAAAACTGCTATAACCAACCAGGAGTGGAATGGTCTCAATAAATGTCCCTAAGTGGCTAGGTCTTCTCAATAGATGTGCCAAACATAGATCAATGTGCATGCATATCCAACTAAACAAATTCTCAAATAATAGTGCAACCTAGAGAAGCGTGCCAAAGTGGTTAGGGCCTCACATCAACAAATAATATAATAGCCCCCAAATAGAGTGCACCCTAGATAAATGTGCCAAGGTAATTGCATCAACGAATGTGTCAAGATACCAACCAGGGGAGTGCACTACCCCTTAATGAGACCTCAGACAATCACTTCAATAAACATGTCCAAGATGATTAAATGCACATGGGCCAACACCATACCTCCAAATATTTGCCAGAAATAGGATGAAGAGTGGGCACAATCGCCAAGACTTTCAAGCTTTCCCATCAAGAGAAACCTATATAAACACATACAAAGAGGTCCACATGGATGCTAAAACCTCCTTAAAGAAGTGGGCAACCTCAATCAACGTGCTAGGGCATAGACGTGTATGTGAATAGCAACGCCCTATCCCAAAATAGTGTCATGAAGAGTACGTCCTAGGAAGATTTGTGAAGGTGGGAGTATCTTATATGAAGATAAGGAGGTCTCCAAACCACATGCAACCTTATGAAACACCTTGAATAAAGGCATGCACAACCTTATGAAACCTAAGTGTGTGAATAAACTTTAAAGCCAACACTCTTTGAAAAAATAAGCATATTATTTCCATGATGCAAGACTAGGAGATATATAAATGATAGTTTCCCATGTGAAGTACAAGTGAAGTGTACTTAGATGGCCCATGAATGCAAATGCATTTGGTGGATGGGCATGTAGATAATCATCTCTGTTTGAAACTCAGAACTTAAACCAGAAGCAATGCATGGGAGGTATGGAATTCCATCAAACTATGTAATATATTAATTTATCTCTAAATGTTAGTTCTGGAAAAGACGTCTGGGTATCTTGAACTTTGTGTCATTTAATTGATTAGGTCTCATGGAATTCAGCTGATTTTTGGTGGATTTGATTGGTTTTTCTCTCAAGTGAGAGGCTTCTTCCTTTGTAGCTAGTGTTGCCTTCCTGTAAAATCTATGTGATGGATACTATATATGCTTATTCGCAGTGTTCAAGTTTTCTCCCATATACAGGCTTTTCTGTAAAATGGTAATTTATTACGATTTTATCTGTCTTTGGTAACTTGAATGGTCTGGAAGAATAGGCTTTGAATTCATCACACATGATTTCCTAATAAGGGGTAACAGCAAGAGCAAGCAAGTCTTATTTGAATTTCGAAAATATAAAATGGTCTACAACAGAAAGCTTTAACAATTTCCTTGAACCACAGATCCTGGTTAAAAATGAATTCTGACATGGTGTTATGCCTGGACTGTTCGTAAAATTACTACATGCAAATTTTCCTTTGTATTTGCCCATTGGGTCATTCCAAATGTACGGTTAGTAGGAGCTTAAGAAATTGTGCTTTGCAAAAAGGGTTAGTGTTTGAACTTCGCCACTGACTGCTTGCTTCCAATGCAGCGATGGGGATTGCATTTCAATCATTGACAGCACTGACAGAACTGCTTGGTTGGGAAAAGCAGTAAGTCACAATTTCATTGGTTAGTTCCATGCACTTTTGTTATTTTATTTTGTTGTACTTGATGTTTGTATATTTCACTCGTACTGATATAAACCTACATATCATGGTGAGACAAGGCAACTGGATGGTAAAGTCATGTTCATCCAAACTCCAAACTGTAGAAGTGACAAAATATAATTTTTTTAGTAATGATGGCGCTCTCAAATAAATTATTATCTTATAATTTTCATTCATCTTAGATCAGGAAAAATTGGGAGATGAAGTAACACATGATATTATTCAGAAAGGAATCAGTTGACTGTAGGGCAGACTTTTAAGTTCAAGATGTAGATCTGTGTTTAGCAGTGACCTTATCTACTTGAAAAATTCTCCTGATCCAAACTGTCACAAGATTCGTGCACATTCCCTACGGGTGATTTCATCGAAGGGAAGTTAGGAACCAATTATCCATTTGAGTAAACAATATTAGCAAATTAATGAATATATATGTGTTTAAACATCAATGGTTGTCTTAATCAAGTTGAAAAGCAGCTTTGGTTCACTTATTTGGTACAGGGAAATAGAAAACATTTTATTGGCCTTTAAGGGAAGGAAACTCTGGATTGAAGGGCTTATTGTTAGAATATGGGTGCAGAGGTTCACTTGTTATCAGAGTGTAAGTCATTTTAAATGTATGTTTGATGATGTGCCAGATTTTAAAGATACCTGGTTGCATGGTAGCTAGTTTCCTTCAGCAGCATGCTGCAGTAGTCCTGGTAATATTGATTTATGTGTAACAGAGATGGAGTTGGGATATGGGTTTCTTTGTGAAAATTTCAACTCTGAAATTCTACTGCAGTTACTGATTTATTTCTCCTACTTATGTCCACAATAAGTTATTTATGAAAAACCCTTCAGTAAATTTCGAAATAAATTCTACTGCAGCTATCACATTTATACCATATAAAGAAGAGAACAATAGAATACAAGCACAAGAACCAATCACATCAACACAGTTATGTTTGGACAATTATTCCCGGAAAAACCCAATGTAGGAAAACCGGTGCAATAGATGAGGGTTTATATATTAATATTCAGCAACAATTTCTTTACAAGTAATGACTGGCAGAATAACTGAGAAACTGTAGGAAGAGACTTGAGATATTTTTTCTCCTGATTTCTGGATAACTTCTAACACCCGAGAGGCACTCTATCCCTCACTGCATCACCTCTGCGTCATTCTCTGTGCAGAGATTGCGTGAGACCGCGTCACTGCTGCACTGCCCCTTTGTGCTGCCTCTCTGCTCTTCTGCGTCATTCTTCCTCGAGTTCTGGTTGCTGCCGAAGCCCTCCACTTCTGCCGCCCTGCAACTCTCCCTTTGAAATCGAATTCTATGCTCTGAGAATCGACTTCCCTCGGGTTACTAAGTGTTTGCCTAACTTATTTTCCAAATGACCCTCAAGCCTTCTTTTATAATCTTCTCATTGACAAATCAACAACCCAGATTAGAAGTCTAATCAATGGCTAAGATTAAATCTTGACTTGATCTTCGTTCTCTAGAAGATTCACAGTCTGCTTTATTAATATCCATTAATTATTTAATTTCCCTAAGTTTAGACTTAGGGTCTCCATTAAAATAACTAATTATTTTAATAAAACATGAACCGAGTGGAATTTCCACGAACGGTTTTTGGGTTATTTGGAATGTTGGTGTCCAAGCCTCCTCACCAAATTTGAGACATAGATCACTTTTTGATGCTACAAAAATCAACACTCCCTCTTAGCGAGGAAGGTGTTTTAGCAATTTGTCTGCTGCATACTGCTCTGACCCTGAAGCATCCTCTACACTGCTGATGCTCGATTGCTGCCCCTCATCTGCTGTGCTGCTGCCTACTGTACTGCTGCCCATGACATTGTCACTGTCACTACCTCATCTGTACTGCAGCTCCCTCTCAAATTCTGCACTTGTCCATTTCTACTACTGAAACGGATTCTTGATCATCCCCTTCTTTTCTCTGAAATAAACAAACCTTGTTCTTCCTAGAGCCTTAGTAAGGATGTCTGCCACTCGTTCTCCTGTCGGAGTATACTGTAACTGTACAACTTCCCGCTGAATACAGCCTCTGATAAAATAACACCTGATGTCAATGTGCTTCGACTGATCATGAAACACAGGATTTTCAAAGAGCTTAATGCAACTCTGATTATCACATAGAATACTGGTCGCTTCCATCTTCTCCTTGAGTAGATTCACAAGCAGCTTCCTAAGCCATATGGCTTCACACGAAGCTGTGCTTGCTGCCATAGATTCCGCCTCAGCTGAACTCAGAGCTACAGAATTCTGTTTCCTATCGCACCAGGAAGTCATTCCTGATCCAATGCTGAAACAATACACACTGGTACTTTTCTGTTCTACTGAACTTCCAGCCCAATCTGCGCTAGTGAACCCACTTAGTTTGATGTCATTGCCTCAGGTGTATCGTAATCTATGCTCGACTGTTCCGCGTATGTATCTAAGAACATGCTTGGTTGCTGCCCAATGTGCCTTCCTTGGTTTCACCGTGAACTGGTGGAGGGTATTGATATTGTAACAGAGGTCTGGCCTTGTGTTGATCAGATACATCAAGGGCCCTATGAGCTGTTTGTACAAGGTAGGATTAGCCTCATAATATTTGGATACATCAATATTCTTCCAGTTGGTGATCATTGGAGTAGCCATGGGTCTACAATCCTGCATCCTGAACCTCTTCAGAATTTCTGTAGCATATCTTCCTTGACCAAGGAAGATTTCATCCTTCTTCTGCCAAACTTCCAAGCCCATAAAATAATGCATCAGTCCCAGATCCTTCATGTCGAATTCTGTAGCTAGGTTCTCCTTGCAATCCTTGATGAGCCTAGATGAGCCTGCCAAGAATAAGTCATCCACATACAACACCAGTATTAGAGGCTCATTCCCTACTGTCAGATAGTAGAGATTAGGATATGCGTCACTCTTGATGAATCCCATCTTCTGCAAGTAACCATCAATTCGACCGTACCAAGCTCTAGGCGCTTGTTTAAGTCCATACAAGGCTTTCTTAAGCCTACATACATGAGTCTTCTGCTCATGCGTCTCAAAGCCCTCTGACTGTTCGATATATACTACTTCTTCTATCACCCCATTCAAGAATGCAGTCTTGACATCCATCTGGTGAATCTCCCACCCCATCTGCGCTGCAAGGGATATCACAAATCTGATAGAAGTATATCTGGGTACTGGGGTGAAGGTTTCTTCATAGTCTATGACCCTATCCCTTCCTTCTGAGCATACCTCTTAGCCACGAACCTGGCTTTGTATTTTTCTACGTTGCCATCTGCAACATATTTGATCTTGTAGATCCATCTCGAGCCTAAAACCGATCTATCTTGAGGCTTAGGAACCACTCCCCAGAGGTCATTAGTCATGATGGAGCTGTATTCTTCCACCATTTCATTTACCCATATCTGATGCTGAGTTGTCTCCTGGAAACTAGAGGGTTCCCCAACCTGAGCCACTAAGGCTTGGTACCTGTTAGGTTGTTGGCGCTGCCTCTTCTTGTTTCTAGGAGCTCCGACAAACTCTTCTCCATCCCTCAAAATCTGTCGTAGTTGCCGGCTTGTCCTACTGCTGGTAGAAGGTGGATCTTCCTGCTCCTCTTGCGAATCTTCCTGAGATAAAACTCCTGGATCTTTGTGCCCTGGAGAAGCATTGGTGCTAGTTTCGACTGGTTGAAGAGGTTGGACTAGTGGATCATCCTCTGATTGCGTTTCAGAAGGCATCTCCCAGGACTTACTGAAAGCTCTGTCCTCCATGAACTTTACATCCCGTCGTACTACAACTTTCCTATTTCCAGGACTGTAGATTCTATATGCCTTAGCATTCTCGCTATATCCCACCAGATATCCCTTTCTTGCAGTCTGATCCAATTTCTTCCTCTTTTCTTCTGACATGGCAGTATGGCAAACTACCAAATATCCTGAAATGGCTTACCTCTAGCTTCCTGCCAGTGAAGACACTCTCTGGTGTAATCTTACCTAGTGCCTTGTGAGGAATCCTGTTCTGAACATACACAACTGTATTGCATGCCTTTGCCCACAGGAATTTGGGCATATCTTGATCATACAACATTGCCCTTGCTGCTTCAACAATAGTTCTATTCTTCCTTTTTGCTACTCCATTCTGCTCCGGATTATATGGAGCGGTCCACTCTCTTTTGATGCCTTCCCTTGCGCAGAACTCAGTGAAGTTTTTATCAATATATTCTCCACCATCTGACTGCAATATTTTTATCTTCTCTCCTGTTGAATTCTCAACCAGAGCCTTAAACTCTTTGGATCAATCAAAGACCTCATTCTTGGTCTTTAGAAAGTAGATCCAAGTTTTCCTGGAATGGTCATCAATGAAGGTGACAAAGTACTCGACACCACTAAGAGCTCTTTGGGACATAGGTCTGCAGATGTCCGAGTGTATTAATCCCAACACAATCTTAGCCCTATTGCTGCTCTTGGGGTAAGCTGCCTTGGTGTACTTACCTAGTACGCATCCTCTGCATACATCATCTCGCTTGGTGCTCAGTTCTGGAACTCCTATGACGGTCTCTTTGAGAATTCTTAGAGCCCCATGGTGTAAGTGCCCCATCCTTTTGTGCCATTGCTCATTCAAATCCTTCTCACTACTGCTGCCTATCAGTGCCATTGGAGATTCGAGCTGTAATTTATATAATTTGTTGCTCCTAACTCTGATTTGTGCCTTCTTCTTCCAACGTTTGACATATACTCGTTTGCCAATGAAATATACGTCATGACGCTTGTTCTGCAGCTGAGACACAGAGAGTAAGTTCATCCCCAACCCCGACACATGCAGCACATTGGTTGCTTGAAGCTTATTCCCAGCTTCAGTTTGAAAAACTATGGTACCTCTTCCAATAGGGGTACATTTGGCCTTATTGCCCATGGTGATCTTGAAGTTAATTTGTTCTTCGTGATAGCTTGAGAAACATTCTCGTATTCTCGTCATATGTGCTCCACTATCAATATACCAAACTTCTGAGGAAGCAAAGCTTGATATGCAAGCAAATTCTTCTTCCAATCTGGAAGCCAATATAGAGATGTTGTGATCCATCCTTTCTTCTGTGCTTTCCCTTTTCTCTGGAAAACTGTGTGAACCCTTCCAAGTTGCTGCTATAATGGCATCTAGACTTCGTTCCATTGCAGAATCTCCAACCCTGTTCCCTGATCTTTGCTCTGATACCATGTGAAAATTTCAACTCTGAAATTCTACTGCAGTTACTGATTTATTTCTCCTACTTATTTCTAGATAAATTTAGTAATTTTAAACATGGCACATGTAGAAAATCTAATTTACATAGTATAACATGCAAAATATAGAATATATCCAAGAAACTTACAAAAGTTCCACTAGAATCTCTTCAATCAATCATGAAAAACCAACTTCAAGCAAAGATCCACCTCCAAGAGCAGTTCACACTATAGTAATCGCATTGCGGCCAAGTAGAAAGGACATAAGCTAGTGTGGACTTCTAAAGAGTGGGAAGTGTGATGAATGAATGATGACGATATTGAAAGGAGACTCCCCTCTATTTATATGGGGCAACCAAGTCTCATTTTTAGAAAGAAACCCCTAAAAATTTCACTTGAGTGTTCAACAAGGTCCAAAGGTCACAAGCCAACCTTAAAATATCTCTAAAACATAACAAAATGCCAAAAATATCCCACACGTGTAGGGGAAAATGGTCTCCACCATGATGTTGTCCTCTAGAAATGATCAAGATACATAAAACAAGTGATGAATAGGTCCATGAGTGCTCTCACTCCAAGAAATCCTCAAAATGCATGGGTACATCTCCAAAAGGTACCTCATCTACCATGATGTCGTCGATAAAGAGGCCTATGTCACCCTTCTAGGGTTTGTGGGCATAGTGTCGCATCATGCAATGCAAGTGTTGGGGTCCAAGTAGTATGTGCAAGCCCTCCCAAGTCATCTCAATGATAACCGTCCTCATCTGGGCTTTAGAACAAGCAACATCTGTCAAACAGGATCAAGGCCAACTTGGGGGCGTCCTAGGCCCATCGGGGCACATCATCAAGTAGCCTAATGCCCAAGCTCTATGGCTCGACATTTCAACATCTGTAGGTACATGAGGGGATGTAGTACCATGTGGAATCATCTCAAAGCCCAACACTCATCTTTGGAGTGGCAATGCTAAAGCATCAAGGTCATATCTACTTATAATGGGGAAAAACATCCTTTGGAATTGTTCTAAAGAGGGTTAGGCCCATCCCTCAAGGGACCTCTGCTTTTGTGAGAACACCACTTGAGACAAACCTCTCAAGATCAAGTGAGATCAACATGATTAGGGACATCAATCATTAAAGCATCATAGTGGACCATATCTAATGCTAAGGGCACACACATACTTCACACAAAACCTAGTTTTAAATGTCTAACTAGATCATGACCTATAAACAAGTTACCTCACTTTTGTCATGGATGAGTAGGTCAACAACCCTATTAGGTGTTCCCAACCCCCAAGGGAGTGACATGTCCCATGTTAGCCCATCAATCCATAAGTGTATGTGATAATGATGGTCATGGAGTGGAAGTAACTTCAAGGCAAGTGCCACAACCTTGAGACCAACTAATGGGGTTCCAACATCCTCAATGTACTGATGCAAGGAGGGAGAAATTGTCGTGGCATGAGTCATTCCTTTTCTTGGCTTGCTTTTTCCACCCCTCTGGTGTGCCTTTTACTTTAATGATTTTCTTTTTATTTGGTGCATAGCTTAGCAGCCCAAGCTTGTTTTTATGTTTTATCAATACCCCTTTAATATGTAGTAGTTTCTCACTCGTCAAGGTTGGGACATTCAAGAGTTCCTTTATTTCAGATGAAGCATTAAATGCTTGAGGAACTGGGTGATGGCTAATGATGGGGGTAGAGCTCATGCTAAATATTGTCCCAACCATCTTTTGCATTTTACGTTTTCTTTCGTTGTAGCTTTATATGCTTTTAAGTCTTTCAACTGCAACCTTTGGGGCCAAGTTTCGGGGCCCTGACTTAAGGATGTGGATGAAGGGTGCCAATCCCAATGACCAATGACTACCAACTTGAAGAATGGAGATGGTTTATCGGGCGAGATGGAAAGTGGTAATTATGTATTACCTTGGACACACTATATCATTCAATGCCTCCGCAGTAGCGCCCTTCCTAATCCCTAAGGCTTTAGAGGATGTCCCATTAGACTAGAGTCAAAGACCAACCTCCCAAGTGAAGTGTGGGAACAAGGATACAATCGAGATCATTCAATCATCCAGTTTGCTTCATGATCCATATCAATATGCCCATAACATTAAATGAAAGTGGATTATTTCAAGAATGGTTCAAGTACTTGCTGAGAGATGATTCACCTTCCTTCAAAAAGAAATGCCAGATGGGCAAGAGATCTGACTGGAACAATAGGTGGAGAACTCTGGCATCATGCTATGTGCTGACCATTATGAGGCTTCTGGCTGGCTGGCTATCAAATGAGGAGAAATTTTTTGTCTTGTGGGTTACCCGCTTTGGGTGGGTAACAATTAAATACTAGTTTCTTAACAATGAAATAAAGGCTAAAAATTAAACCATGTATGTTGCTGTTTAATGGAATTCTAGTAGACTAACAACTTTTGTTAACAATGAAGAAAAATAAATACAATTGTGGCACAAGTCTAGTGTTTTGATCCAAACAGACATTTTATTATGTCATTGTTAAAGTTTAAGTACAAGTAGCCTAGAAAGTGGCAGGCCAAAAATCTTAACCAAGTAATTGAAAAGACAATGGAAACGATCAGTCGTCTGTGTTTAGTGTGATATTTGCATGACAACCTTACAAGTTTGCCAGCTGATATTCTTGCATGGGAACCCAAAGTTTGGAAAGACAACAACAAATGCTTGCATATCATACAAAATTGTAAGCTGATATGCTTGGATTAGAATATAGTGATTGCAGTTTGAAAGATAGCTAAGGGTTCTCTGGCTTTTCTTGTCATTGTGATTATTTTTATTTTCACACTGGGTTCTATAAATTTTCTTATGGGCTACAATTATGTTTATTATCACAGTTTCCCACATTGTCCAGACCATTTCCTAATTCATTTAATATGAACCTAAATCTGAACTTGCATTAGAATCGGGTAAGCCTTTCTTCGTTGCAGTAATTGTAGGTTACTTTGCATCGACATTAAAGCTGCAGCATTTTAAATACTATATCTCTTGTTTTTTTGTTGTTGCAAAATCACTGAAGATGTGATAAAAAATATAAACCCACAGGAAGAGCAAAGGCTGCCCAGGGTAGGTGCAAACAAATGCATGGAAAATCTGGTGGCCTTGGGCATACCATTGAGGTTTCAATGGGAAGGACTTCTCAAGGGCATCCACTGCTGGAGTGGTAGTTGTCATATTGTAGAACTAGAGATTACTTCTTCAACCCCAAAAAACACATGAATCAAAGTCCAGATTTATACAGAGATCAAGCTGCAGGGCCACTCAGATTCCACAGGGCTTTAGATCCAGCTATATGATATGAGCCCATCTGTAGCTTCTTGCTGACGTGAGAAATGACCACCCTGTAATTGTAAGTAGAATTTTATGATGTAAACTTTATACAGAGCCTACATAAGAAAGTGGCACTTGAAGCTTGAAACAGAGCATATATGTCCTTTTCCTTTCCTTTTTTTTAACAGTAACTGATGGATTATACTAGTAAAATCTGTGCAAATACACAGCAGAATTACGCATTGGAGTCTGCAGCACCAACTTTTCCGAAAGCTTTCTTATAGAGGGCCTGCATTTGATATGTTCTCTTATCGAGGACCAAAAAACAAAATAATGTAGAGGTCTATGGTACACTCATTTTGACTATTCACGTTGATATATCTCGTGCATTTGAGTGTTATATCTTGATGGTTGTAAGATTTTTCTGAATTTTTTTACACACAAACCAGTGGGACAACCAATAATTAACTCCTACACCTCATCCATAGACTCCATTTATAGCACTATTATTTGGTTGGGTAAGGTATTAAATTGGAATCTTTCCATAGCCTTTTCGGAGGAAGTTGGGCTTAAAGAGTGGGGATTTGGGCTAAGATGACAGTGTGCCCTCATCCTGTGTGTGGCAATCATAGTAGTTTGCACGGGCCTTAACAATCCTGCTAAATTGATAGGTAATAGGTAGGATCATATCATCAATGCTTTTTGACTTCATGGTTAACCACCATTGACCAGGCTTTGATTGTCGTCAATGGCTTTTGACTGTAGCCTACCAAGGAAATTATGTAAATATCTGAATTGTGGAACTTTTTTTTAAACTAGGCTAGTGTCAGTCATATGTAACTTCAAATGTGAAACGAATTCATGTCAAGAAAATGGTTCACAAATGTGTGCAAATAATAATAATATTAATCTATTTTTAAGGTCATGGCCAAGCCATACACCAAGTTGATGTATGAGACCGTCTTGTTTGTGGGACAAGGGACCTGCCTCCATGCAGCGATTTGACTGCTAGTCTACGAATCAGTGTGCTCAAATTAGGATTATAATAGTAATGGTAATAATAATAATAATCTAATTTTAAGGTGATGGCCAAGCCTGACACTAAGTTGGTGTATGAAACCCCCTTGTTTGTGGGACAAGGGACCTGTCTCTGCACAGCGATTTGACTGCTTAAGTCTCCACATTATTTGTATTATTTTATATATATTTTATTCATAACATGTACATACTCTATGTACTCTAGATTTGAACATGTGACGTTTGTTGAGATTTTGTGTATTTGGGGTAGCATCAGTTGTGCTCTAGGTCCCAAATTTTGAGGAATGACTAGAGTTCACCTGATCTACAAGACGCATAAATGGATTTGGGAAATTTCATCTAGTTTAGGAGATATTAAATGAATTAATTATTTTAATGTATTTCCAAAGTTAAAACTTAGGAAAATAAAATAATTAAAGTGAATTTAATTAAACATGTGATGAAACTGTCTTAAGTCACACAGATCAAGCTTTCTTTTAATCTTGGCCGTTGATTTGTCAACGAGAAAAGTATAAAGAAAGGCTTGGGGTCATTTGTAAGAGACACAGAGGCAGAGTACTGAAGCGAAGCTGAGATTCTAGGGCGGGGTTGCTAAGAATTCTCAAGTGTTTCAGTTGCAAAGAGGGGAATTTAGACCAAGGGGATGATCTGATCTTGGGGTCTAGAATACACAAGAAGCAGAGAAGAGATCAAGAAAGACAGCATAGAGGAAGGCAGCAGCAGCAGCAATAGACGGCAACAACAGATAGCAGCAGCAGCAGACGGCAGCAGCAACAACAACAACAGATGACAACAGCAACAACAACAGTAGCAGCAACAAGGATAGTGTGATTTTCAGGAAACCCTTCAGGGGTTACGCAGAGACCCTTAGGGGCAGTGTAGTGACTGCTTCACCTAGTTTGGGGTAACGCAGTGCCTTCCAGTGACAATGCTGAGCATTTGGAGGCCTTCAGAGCCTGACCCAACGTCTTTCAGGGGCAGATCTGGGGTTTTTAGGCCCAAATCTGGTTGAGTTCTGTAAATCCCGTTTGAGGGTGTGGATCAATCAGTATTGTTGGTCTTAGATCAACCAGTGATGCAGATCTAGAGTTTTCTCTGTAGGGTTTTCCAGATCTGGAACCCAGAGTTGTGTATTCAGAAATATTCTTAATAATAGAGCCCTCCAGCAGCCAGAGACCGGTTTTCCCACATTGGGTTTTTCCGGGGACAGTTTGTCCATAAATAACTGTGTCACTTTGTCTATGTGTGCATGTGATTATTCTAGATCTGAATTGGTAGAGATCTGTTATGTGTTTTGCTTTGATGTAAACTTGAATCTATTCAGTTGATAACTTGTATAAGTAGGAGAAGCTTAACCGGATTAACAGAAATAATTTTTGCAAAAGAATTAGGATTTAGAAATTTCTACATGGTATCAGAGGAATCATCAGCTGAAGCATCTGAAGGACCTAGCTGCATCACTGGAAAGGCAACAGAAAAGAAGATTTGAAGGGACAACGCAGTTTTCAGCAGGAGATTCACGCAAAGGGAAGGGTGATGCTATACAGCGTTGTGTCCTAGCAAGCCCACGCAATTACAACACAGAGGCAGCTCAGAAACAACGCTGGTTGGGTCTGAAGCCAGGTAATGTGATTCAGATCTGAATTTGTCAGATCCAGAAAGAGTTTGCAGAAAAGTTGCAGAAATTCAGAAGAGCCGGTGGGGTTAAACTTCTGAAGTTTTCAGATTTTTAACCTTAGCACAAGTGACAAAGTTTGGGAAGAGATCAGCTTCTCAGAGAGTTTCTTGCCAAAGGAAACTTGCAATTTGGTTAGAGGATCAAAGAAGAAGTTGAATCATAGTTGATTTGATAGATTTCCAAGGAGGGAAATCAAGTGTCAGAGGGAGTAGAGGGTTCCTAGTTCGGAAAGGACCCTAGATCCAAGGTCTCTAGCATAGAGAAGAGGAGCTCCGACACATTCTGAGCAGATGGCTCCTCATGGACTGCGCGATCAGGATAGGCTAGAGGGCCTCTCAAATTTTTCGGTGTGGAAAGCTAGGATCCTAATTTTCCTTGAGGCATATGGTCTAAGAGACCATGCAAAGCAAACCCAGCCACACCGACAGATGCAGATCTCCTACAGAAGCACAGAGAAGCTGCTGGGCATGCCAAGCGGCTAATAATGGACACTATCAAGGACCATATTGTACCACACATAGCTAAGAAGAAGACAACTAATGAGATGTGGAAGGCCTTGACTTCCCTATATGAGGGAAAATCAGTCTAAAGAAAGATGTTGTTGGAGGCCCAAATGAGGTCATTCATAATGACCAAGGGAGAAGAGATCGAGCATTTCCTCTTCAGATTACAGTCAATCAAGGATCAACTGACTGCAACGGGTGCAATCGTAGATGATGCAGTGATAGTCAGGACTGCCCTCAATGCAGTCATGGATGAGTAGGAAACCTTTGTCCAAAGTATCTTGGGCAGAGCGGACCTCCCAGATTGGGACAACTTGTGGTCGATCCCGCGGCAAGAAGAACTACGAAGGTTCACCAAGAAGCAACACAACCCTGGGTTGAGCAAAGGAAAGAAGGAAGAGGAGGAAGATGTAGCCTTGGCATCAAAGAAGTAGCCGAAGAAGAAGAACAAGGATCTTTCAAAGATCAAGTGCTTCCAGTGTGGCGAAATAGGACATTTTGCTAGCCATTTTCCAGAAAAGAAGAAGGACAAGGAAGCATCTTCTTCCAAAACAGCGGTGGGAGATGATGGGTCAGGAGATGATGTAGCCATGAGTGCTCATGAACCACAGAGGTAGGGTGACATGGACATGTAGAGGAGCTACATGGAAGTAAGGCGAGATCCTTGAGCAACTCATCTCTTGGATCACAAGCGAGCTACGACAACTTTAAGACAGTAGCGAGACAAGTGGAGCAGTGGGTGCATAGATCACAGATGAGGCACAAGCAGAGGCAGATTTGGAGGCTGGGAGGAGCAGCGCAGAGCATAGCAGCAGCAGCATAGAAGCAGTAGCAGTGCAGAGGTTGATGTGACTTCAGCAGCGCAGTGCAGAGCTGCAGCAGCGCAAAGAGCTTCAGAGGGACAGCGCAGTGCAGTAGCAACGTGACAGATTTCAGCACAAGGAGCTGATGTGACTTCAGTATTGCAGAGAAAGTCTGATTATGTAGGCAAAGTTGTAGCTGTGCATCGTTCTTTAGATCCTAGCACAGATCTGTAGCCTATGGAGCTTTAGTGATGAGGATGCAGCCCATCTAACTTGTCTGTCAAAGATTGGGTTGGAGATTTAGTTGTTTCTCTCAACAACTGAAGCTGCAGTGCAACAGATCAGCAGTGGCAGTGCTATGAGTAGCACAGATGCAACATATTGAGAGGGAGCTGTAGTACAGTGGTTGCAGTGGCAGTGGCAGAGTCATGGGTAGCAGTACAGAATGGCAACAACAATACAGAGTTGAGTGGCAGGAGGCCAAGCTATAGCAGCACAGAACCAGTGCCCAAAATCATGTAATGCATAAGTGTGATGTATTGGTAGAGCACACCCTTGATGATAAGAGGGAGTGTTGAGATTTTGTGTATTTGGGGTGGCATCAGTTGTGCTCTAGGTCCCAAATTTTGAGGAAGGATTAGAGTTCACCTGATCTACAAGACCCAGAAATGGATTTGGAAAATTTCATCTAGTTTAGGAGATATTAAATTAATTAATTATTTTAATGTATTTTCTAAATTAAAACTTAGGAAAATAAAATAATTAAAGTGAATTTAATTAAACATGTGATGAAATTGTCTTAAGTCACAGATCAAGCTTTTTTTTAATCTTAGCCATTGATTAAAGATTTAATCTTGGCTGTTGATTTGTCAATGAGAAAAGTATAAAGGAAAGGCTTGGGGTCATTTGTAAGAGACACAGAGGTAGAGCACTGAAGCTAAGCTGAGATTCTAGGGCGGGGTTGCTAAGAATTCTCAAGTGTTTCAGTTGCAGAGAGGGGAATTTAGACCAAGGGGATGATCTGATCCCGAGGTTTAGAATACACAAGAAGCAGAGAAGAGATCAAGAAAGACAGCACAGAGGAAGGCAGCAGCAACAACAGTAGATGACAACAGCAACAACAATAGACGGCAGCAGCAGCAGTAGCAGCAGACGGCAGCAGCAACAGATAACAACAGTAGCAGACGGCAGCAGCAGCAGCAACAGACGGCATCAGCAGACGGCAGCAGCAGACGGCAACAACAGACGACAGCAGCAACAACAGCAACAACAAGGGTAGCGTGATTTTCAGGAAACCCTTCAGGGGTTACGCAGAGACCCTTAGGGGCAGCGTAGTGACTGCGTCACCCAGTTTGGGGTAACACAGTCCCTTCCAGTGACAGAGTTGAGCATTTGGAGGCCTTCAGAGGCTGCCGCAGTGTCTTTCAGGGGTAGATCTAGGGTTTCTAGGCCTAGATCTAGTTGAGTTCTGTAAATCTCGTTTGAGGGTGTGGATCAATCAGTATTGTTGGTCTTAGATCAACAAAGTGCTGCAGATCTAGAGTTTTCTCTGTAGGGTTTTCCAGATCTGGAGCCTAGAGTTGTGTATTCAGAAATATTCTTAATAATAGAGCCTTCCAGGAGCTAGAGACCGGTTTTCCCACATTGGGTTTTTCCGGGGACAGTTTGTCCGGAAATAACTGTGTACTTTGTCTATGTGTGCATGTGCTTATTCTAGATTTGAATTGGTAGAGATCTGTTACGTGTTTTGCTTTGATGTTAACTTAAATTTATTCAGTTGATAACTTGTATAAGTAGGAGAAGCTTAACCGGATTAACAGAAATAATTTCTGCAAAAGAATTAAGATTCAGAGATTTCTGCAACATTATAGGAGGAAACACATGTTCTTAACTATTAGGTCCACTCAAGCTATTGAGTGAAAAATGTATGCTTTTTACAAAGCTAATTGTTATATTACCGTCGTTTTTATTAGCGAATATTAGTTAAGTTAGCATGCTAATACCTTATTTAACAAATATATTGCAATTAATTTTATAGTGGAATTTACAATGTCTAGACTCATTAAAGGTTCTAAAACATATTTATGGCTCTGAAGACTAATTGGATGACTCCAAACTGCATGAAATCAAGTCACTTTTGCCCCTTTAGAGGTTCAATATTTTTGGTTCAGGGAGTTCAAGCCAATAGATATGTTTGAGTCGAAATTCTGGTTTATTTTCAAATCCTTAATCAGAGATGGTAAATGATTTTGAGATGAAGTTGCAACTTCCTTCTTACACGGGTTTTTAGCAGATAGAAAACTTATTACTCTAGCTTGAGGGCATCAAACCACCTTTTACTGAAGGCATGTGTTGACGATATAGTCAAACTTAGATTTTTCAGCAAACTCTGAACTGGTAGCTGCATTCACTCATGATTCATGAATGTTCAATTGTAGTATCATTTGAGGGCTGAAAGTAGCCTTAATCTGCTGCTTGCATTGTTGATTGGCATGCACCTTAACCGCTTACTTTTGCCCATCATTATTGATTTATATTATCGTTTTGTGCTGGGAGTATATGCAACTGAAAAATATAGAATTAAACAAATAGTTATTACAGGGAATGGGTGCACATCCAGTGGACTGGAATTAAATACAATAACCTTTTGTGGATTTTATTCCAGTTGTTTAAAGCAGTATCATATGCCCAAAAACAGAAACAAAAGAAAACCAGCTGTACTAAAATCTGATTTCATGTTTCATTGTGCTAGGTGCCTTTGCCATTGTCTTGGGTTTAATTTGTGCTATCTTGTTGCTGACATCATGAGCTTCATCATATTTAGTATTACCTAAAGTCCCTTTTCTTCTTTTTTAGGGCTCACTACAATTTACATTGGCAAAGACCTCTTCGAGTCTCGAAAACCTTGAAAGGGTCATGCAATATCACAAAAGTAAGAAATTCATCTGGAGCACAGGAAGCAAATATGGAGACAAAAGTTGGTAAAGAAAAACTTCTCATTGACTGTGGACCTGATCAGCAATGTGTCCTTGGTAGGTTTTGGAAATATTCTACTATTATATTTCTTTTTTCTTACAGTTTCTTCGTAGTTTATATTGCAATGTAAAGAACATTTCATCATCATTTGATGCCAGAAACGACAATCTCTGGATTTGTTTAAGAAAATAATGTTTTCAACTTTTTATGATGTCTCTGTTTGAGATTTTGAAGAAGAATCGCCTCCTGAACTTTGAATTCTTTTAATAGTCATGACCCATTCTTTTAGCAATTCTCTACTGCGATCTTGGGGTGTGTTCTTTTAATCTGTGTTCTGCACTGCATAAAGCCTTAACACTATAATATTTTCCTATAATATACAGTGAGGAAGTGGATAGGAGGAATGTGCAGTAAATCTTATCCTAACTGCACAGTTCATATTCTTGGTTGTTTATTATCCTCTGACGGGTTTGAATTTGATCAACAGAAAAGGAGATTTCCTGCCATCCCTCATCTGCTGTTTTTGTCCCCGAGTTTTCTTCCATCTCTTCATTTCTAAGTTTCAATTTAGCATTTGTTTTGAATGTTGTGACATTATTAATCAGAACATGTATATGAATGGAATTATTATAAGCCATGCCCTACACAATCAACTAAGCTCATTTAACGTCTGTATTGCAATGCATGCCCCATTCAATCCATCAAGGTCATTTAACGTCTCTATTTCAGTACATGCCCCATTCAATCAACCAAGGTCATTTATATTTCTTTCCTGCAATCTTCATCCCATGCTCTGTGCAGTTGAGGAAGCTAGACAGGCTGCCATTATGATGATGTCATGAATGCAATACTTTGCATCTGTCTTTGCACACTTGCATGGTGAAGTTATTTCCCAGATAAGATAAGATAATTATACTAAGCACAACCACGTTAGTAATTGTGGTTGATATATGCCTATCAGATCATTTTACCCCTTTTAAAATTAATGGCTCTAGCACAACCATTCATTTTATAAACCCACATATTCACATGTTGCCATTTGTTATTTGATAATTTGCATGGTAATTTCATAATTATATTAGGCAAATGTGAAAAGGTAAACATGTATTGACATGGCGCCATTGGTTATTTGATCATTTGCCTGGCTATTTCATAATTGTATTAGGTAAATGTGAAAAGGTAAACGTAGATTTAGAGATGCAAGCTAGTTAATATTTGAAATTCCATCCATTTATGTAGAGGAGACGGCGATAATATGCCAGCATCTTTCATTTATGACGATAACATTGACAAA
Organism: Pinus albicaulis; assembly: GCA_034641835.2. Classification (NCBI taxonomy): domain Eukaryota; kingdom Viridiplantae; phylum Streptophyta; class Pinopsida; order Pinales; family Pinaceae; genus Pinus; species Pinus albicaulis. The sequence goes on from CM076578.1 coordinate 1,765,884,803, forward strand.
TTTGGATTAAGAGAGAGATTAATTTGTCAATGTTCAATAGGAGAGACGCCTATTGGTGTAATTAATGTCTGATGAATGACCACAAAAGTAGGTCAATGGGACTGAAGAGTACAACTAGTATGACTACAATGTGGGAGTGCAAGCACAAGTTACAACTCCTAGAACTGTCGAAAATATATAAAGAAGGAAATTGACATAGGTAATCTATAAGAGAATTCACAGACAGACAGATCTTAGTTCAGACAAGCTTTCAGTAGATATTAGTCTTCAGGCCACTTCATCCAAACATTGTTTGGTAGAGCACACAAAAAAGATCCTGTTTTCCAAAAAGAAGGTTTCATCTTAACCTGCAGAGTTCTGATTGCATTTGTTGTATATATGTACAGGTTTATTGTTCTGGTTATAACAAGTGAACAGACTCTAATATTGGCAGGGGGTATTGTGGCACTTGGAAAATTTGATGCTCTGCACGTTGGCCACCGTGAACTGGCAATACAGGCTGCAAAAATAGGGGTGCCTTTCCTTTTGTCCTTCGTAGGAATTGCTGAAGTGCTTGGCTGGGAGAATAGGTAATCATCATGTCTGCTTGATGTTTTTATTTTTATTTTTGAAATTCATTCAGTCTGTTTTGAATTCCATAGAATAGAATGTGCCAATTTCACATAACAGAAAATAAATAAAAAATTCAATGCCTATTGATAAGGAAGAGCAGTCAATGCTCCAATCTAAATCTAAAGGTAGTATAAAATATATCAATGCCCATGGATGATGAAGTGCAGTCAATGCTCCAGTGTAAGTATAAAGCAGAGTCACCTGGTTCGGTGAACATTATTCTTGATCTTCGAAAAACCTCGAACCTAATCAGGATTCTAACAAATTCGTTGAGATTTGATCCATTTTTTTAATAAAGGTTAAAATCCCAAAGTCATGACTGTTGAAGTTTATTCTGCACGTAAGTGGCTCCAACTGTTTGTTACACAGTGCACGCCCTTCAATTTTGTTGCCACAACCTAGACTGTGTCATGAAGGTTCTCTCCATGAAAATTGTTGCGAAGGAGATCCAAACGACTAAGGCCCTACAAGCTACATGCTCCATATTTAAATTTAATCCATGGATCATGTTTTAGCTCAGGTGCTAGTGTGATGGTGTCCATTTGCACATTGTTGTGTCATCACATGATAACGACCCTCATCCCTACTCCCCCCTCAAGTTCCTTTCAAGCTTTGTATTTCAATGCGCGAATTGTAAAGGGTTGACATATTTTTTGCTTTTTATGTTATATTTATGTTTTTAATTTTATCTCAAATTAAGGTGGTTTTAGATTATTAACAAGAACATGTGTTTAATTTTGTAAATTTCTTATGTTCTATATATGGTTTTAATTTTATCTTTAATCAAGGTGATTTCAAATTTGTAAAAATAAGTTAGGGTTTTAATTTTATCTTTAATGATGGTGATTTCAATTGTTTAAAAGAAGATGCATTTTTAAAATATATATTTAATGATTAATCATGTTGGTGTGATATTATCATATTAATCATTAAATATATATTTTAAAAATACATCTTCTTTTAAACAATTTGAAATCACCTTCATTAAAGATAAAATTAAAACCTATATATTTCAAATTTTAGATTTTGGAATAGGTTGAACTTAATGCCGAATTTTATCGTCAAAATTTTAATTGTCAATTTTTTGTTTAACATTAAGGTAGTCAAACTCGAACACGAACACAGGCCAGGTGACTTAGGTCTAAAGGTAGTAAAGGAATGATATACGAAATAAAATAAGTCTTGCAAGCATCCTGATTATATCACGAAATCACAATTTTTTGGCCTAGTTGATGTTTGCCTATTTTTACTGATATTTTGGTGGTATCTTAATTTTGTCGATGTTTGCTAGTTTTTACCGATAATTTCTCGATTTTTACCATTTTTTTTAGTTTTCTGGAGCTTTGCCAATTTTATCCCGATGCCAATGTTTGCAACATTGTATAAAACAACAACGCAACTATGTAAACATATAGCTATTAATCAAAATTGAAAGTGAAAGAACCAAGTTCTGTAAAACAAATTTATTAATGAAGAGAAAAAGGGCATAATTTAAGAAGTTTTATCATTGGTGTCAATTTTTAAGAATCTGTATATTTTTCTTAGTACCTACTGTATCATATTATATCATTGACATTTAAATGAATGTTTAAATTACTCTGGGCTTATTTTCTTATATTTATGTGTTTATCTAAGTCACCTGATGTGATGACACTGGACATAGAGGACACAGAAATACAAGTGTCCAACATGAGACACTGTGACCCTAGAAACAAGAAACAAAGGACACATTATATATATATATATACCAAATTAGTGAATTACATGTGAAAATAAATATATACAGATACCAATTTTTTTAGAATTTAGAAACTAAAACATTTACAGTTTAACATGATGATGATATTAATTCAATCATACAACTAGTACTACATCAATGAATGATAAAATGACAAACACACAAGATATTAATACCATAAACTGCAGTTTTCAAATTAAGTCATCAAAATCAAAATGTACTACATAGAAATTGAGTCACTACTACTATAGGTGAGAATTGTTAAATTTCTAATACCAGCCAGATTTATTTTCTTATGGAAATTTAATTTATCTCCAGTTTATTATTTATTTACCCAAATAATAATTCAATCGCCGAAAAATAAAATCAATGTATCTTTAACTTCTAGAATTAAAAGCATGCAGCAGAAATAAACCAGAGAGATCAATCAAACATTGCAAAATTAATTAACCCACAAACAATTTTCCGTCATTTCATTATTTGGAAAATCTAGGATTTTCGACCCACATAGATACAAGGAAAAAATACAAACTGGAACCTGCAACTCGACTCCCTCTGAATGAATTCAGCGCAGGTAAATCAACCTCAAGGAAATTTGCCTCCAAATGAAATCACTCTGAAGAAATCGACCTCTAGCAATCAGATCTGCTCCCTCCATCAACTCGATTTGTGCCCTGCCACTAATGTTCACTGGAAAAACCCCAACACTCTAGCAACTTGACCTCCTCCAGACAAGTTTGATCTCCTTCCGCCAACTCGGCCCTACAATCTCCTCCAACTTGGCCCTCATGGATTTGCTCAAACCCACTTGCACTTCTTTCTTCTTTGCGAACTGATCACTAAGCCAATCACACTACAGAGAAAATCCTTCTCTCTCGTGATGACTCGCTGACACACTTGCGCTCTTCATCGTGTCTTCACCTCCATTGCTAGCCTCCATTTATAATCTTCATCGAGTCCAAATCCCTAACCCTAATCTCCCCCCCTAGAAACATCTTGAAGATCAACAAATGGGATTATTTCTAAGTCACTTAAATAGTTAAATTTATTTGTCCTTAGAAAATAACTCAATAGTCCACAATAATTAATTGACTTTAATTATTGTACTTTTCCAAAGTTAAACTTAGGAAAAAAGACATGAATCACCAAAAGAAACAAATAATGTCTTCCACATGCTAAGACACCAAGCAATTGTAGAAGACCTTCCGATGCTACTCTTATCAACACTCCCTCCTAGCAAGGAAGAGATTCTCCACCACCCCCAACTCATCCTGGTACTTCACAAACTTTCCCTTCACTAAAGGCTTTGTGAGAACATTTGCCACCTGCTCCTCTGTAGAAATGTACTGCAATCTCACAACATCCCTTTGGACCCTGTCTTTGATGAAGTGATATCTAATCTCGATATGCTTGGACTGATCATGAAACACGAGATTCTCAGAGAGCTTAATGCAACTTTGATTATCACAGTGTATCACCGTTGGCCCCTTCTGCAGATCAAATAATCTTGCAAGCATCTTGCAAAGCCACATTGCTTCACAACTCACCATACTCACTGCCATGTACTCTGCCTTTGTTGAACTGAGAGCCACTGAATGCTATTTCCTGTTGAACCATGAGATCATGGTTGCTCCCAAGCTGAAACAACATCTAGTTGTGGAATTTCTGTCCACGACATGCCCTTCCCAATCAGAATTTGTGTACCCCTGTAGTTTCACTCCTCCATCTTTGACATATCTTAGTCCGAAGTCTATCGTCCCACATAGGTATCTCAACACATGCTTTGCTGCCACCGAATGAACCTGTGTTTGTTCCACCATGAACTAGTTGAGTGTATTCACAACGATACATATATCTGGTCTAGTGTTGATTAGATACATCAAGGAACCTATCAACTGCCTATATAGTGTGGGATCCACTAGTTTACCTTTAGAAGCACTCAACTTCTTTAGGTTAGTGATCATAGGTGTAGACATAGACCTGCAATCCTCCATCCTAAATCTCCTCAAGATCTCCACTGCATACTTTCCCTTCCCAAGGAAAATCTCTCGTAACTACCCCCACACCTCCAATCCCAAAAATAATGCATCAAGCCGATGTCCTTCATGTTGAATTTCGAAGCAATATTGATGGCAATGTGGGTGCAGGCGTTAAGGAGAGCTGTTCAAACTTAATTACAATGTTCTCTAATTCAGGAGGAATTAGTTTCTAGTCTTTGTTTCCACTCTCGGTCATCAAACTTTATTAAATTTTGTTTGATAAAACTAATTAAAATGCACCACGGAAGCTAAAGTCCCCTTTACCGTTTGGAAACATTATAACTCACTTTAAACCAATGTTAAACCTTTGGTAATGTAACAATTTACTTTTAAATAATGTTTAAAAGCTTTCGGAAATGGGTTCTGGACTTCAACATGAGAATTCATGTTAAACAATGTTTAAAACCTTTTCGCAAGGTATCAGATTTCAAACCTTAATAAAGCACTATTGAAATAACTGTCGGGTCCATACTTTTTATTAAGTCTCCACGCAACTTTCAATGCAAATACCGTTGGATCTCCGACGTTTATGATCGGACGGTTATCGCGTTCAATTAACCCTGGCGACTTATCAACCAAAAGTCACGTGAAACTGGTGGTATTGCCACCGTGACGTGTCGTGATCCGATTTGATCGCGTTCAAATAGACAAAACCGCTCGCAACCCCAAAAGCTGTGCGACAACAGTGACCGGTTTTTTTTAAAAACCGCTTCTCTGCAAATTCTCATTCCAATCGCGTTTAAACACGAAAATTCGCTGTGTTACCATTATCCCTTCAATTTCTCTATAAACCACTTCTTCCGCTCTGCAACTTAATAAAGATAAATCAATTATCACAGTCCAGTCTCAAGTAAAGAAAACCCAATTTCTTTAAATTCCTCCGAATCTTCACACAGAAGTTAATATACTCCAATTCTACACAAAGAACATGAATCAAATGAATTTTTCGAAGAGATGAAACCCTCCGGGAACTTGCCAAGTATACAATAGATAAATAAACTCTGCAATTTTATTAAATCAGAGGCAAAACCCTCTAAATCAATTATTCTACGGTCCAATTCGATTTCTTCCTTCTAAGAGGTTACATTTATAGGTTTTTACATAACAGTCGACCTCCTCTTGAGGATCGAATTCTCTTAATTTAGATAAATTCCTAATTACATAATATCTTCCCTAAATCTATCAACTGAAAGCTAAATATGCTGAATCTAATCTAAACTGCTCAATCTTCCTAAATACTAGTTCAACCCTATCTAGTACAACTGTAAACTGATAGCTAAAGGTACCAACACCTTTGCTTGTAAACTGTTTTTGGATTTTTGGAATAATTAATGAAGCCTTTTGTCTCTAAGCCTCATGCTCCTGCATCAGACTGCTGAGGACAAAATTCTTCATGGGCTCCTGTGCATGAGCTCCTCCACAGAACTGCTCAATTTCTGCAACATGGTTTCTGTCATCCAGGTAGCATTCTCAATTGGCTGATCCTTCCACTTGATCAAATATTGGAAATATTCCTGTCCTCTGGTCTTCTTAAACACTTTCTTGTCTAAGATCCTCTCTGGCTGTAATGTCTTTGCTGTGGGTAACTGTTTTACCCAGTCAATCTCTTCTCTGTCTTCTGGTCTGTCATCTGTGCCACTATATTCATATCTGTACAAATCAGCAACATTGAATATTGGAGATATTCCAATATTAGAAGGTAGTTCAATTTCATAAGCATTTGCAAAAAACTCTCTCAATATCCTGCATGGTCCTATCTTTTTGAATTTTAACTTGTTATACTTCCTCTTTGGAAATCTTTTTTTTCTCAAGTGTGCTAAAACCAAATCACCAACTTCAAAATTAACTTCCCTTTTTCTCAAATCTGCTCTGTTTTTGTACTTGATGTTGCTGTCTTGTAGCTGTTGCTTTACCTGTTCATGTATTTCTTTAATTTCTGAAGCAAACTCCTCTCCTTCAGCACTTCTCATTTCTGCTTTTCCCAAGTTCCTCAATTCAGATACTCCTCTTGGGTGCATTCCATAAACTATATGGAATGGACTCTGTCGTGTACTTCTGTTAGGTGAATCATTATATGCATACTCTTCCTGTGGTAAAATATGATCCCACTGTTTAGGATGTTCTCCTGCAAGACTTCTTAAAAGATTACCCAAACTCCTGTTCACTATTTCAGTCTGCCCATCAGTCTGAGGGTGATAAGCTGAGCTGAAACTTAGTTTAGTACCAAGCTTCTTCCACAATGTCCTCCAAAAATGACCCACAAATCTGGTGTCTCTATCAGAGACAATACTTTTAGGTAACCCATGTAATCTGACAATCTCCTTGAAAAACAAATTGGCAACATGAGTAGCATCACTGGTTTTATAACATGGAATAAAATGTGCCATCTTTGAAAATCTGTCAACTACAACATAAATTGCATCATTCCCTCTTTGTGTCTTAGGCAATCCTAAAACAAAATCCATACTTACCATATCCCAAGGTCTGTTTGGAATAGGTAATGGAATGTACAAACTTGCATTTTGACTTTTCCCTTTTGCATATTGACAAATTTTACAATTCTTCACATACCTTTCCACTTCAGATTTCATCTTTGGCCAAAAATAAAAATGACTTAGCTGCTCATAAGTCTTATCAACACCAAAATGTCCAGCAAGTCCACCACTATGTTTTTCCTTGATTAAATTTTCTCTCATAGAACAATTTGGTATGCACAACTGATTTCTTTTGAACAATAAACCCTCTTGCAAGAAATAATCTAACCACTGACTTCTGTCTATCAAAACAGGATTACAACATGCTTCAAATGCTTCTTTGAAATCCAAATCTGTCTTATAGAGTTCTTTAAGAAAATTAAAACCTAACACTTCAATTTGACTTTCTTGAACAAGAATGCTTTTCCTACTCAAGGCATAAGCTACCTTGTTTGCTTGACTACTTATATGCTTCAATACAAAGTTAAACTTTGAAGATATTCAACCCATTTTGCATGTTTTTGATTCAATTTAGGCTATTGCATAATATACTGTAAAGCATGATTATCCGAATATAGCACAAATTCTTTAGACATTAAATAATGTCTCCACTTTTTCAATGACTGTACAATTGCATAAAATTCCTTGTCATAAGAAGAGTACTTTCTTCTTGTCTCATTCAGCTTCTCACTGAAATATGCTACAGGTCTATCTTCTTGACTTAATACAGCTCCCATAGCTTCCCCACTGGCATCACATTTCACTTGAAAAGGTTTATTAAAATCAGGCAAAACTAAGACAGGTTTCTCAGTTATCTTTTGCTTCAAGAACTGAAAATTCCTTTCAACTTCAGCAGTCCATTTAAATGGTTGTTTGTCCTTCTTTATGGTTTCAATGATAGGTGCATTGATCTTACTAAAATTCTTTATGAATTTTCTATAAAAACTAGCAAGACCATGAAAACTTCTTACCTCAAAAACACTTTTAGGTGAAGGCCACTCCACAATTGCCTTTATCTTCTCTGGATCCATTTTTAATCCTTCAGCAGAAACAACAAAACCTAGATATACCAATTCTTCTTTCATGAATGAACATTTCTTTAAATTTACCAATAACTTCTCTTGATGTAACTTCCTTAAGACATAATTAAGATGTCTCAGGTGTTCTTCCTTTGTTTTGCTGTAAATTAATATATCATCCAGATATACTATTGCAAATTTACCAATAAATTCCTTCAATACTTCATTCATGAGCTTGATAAATGTACTAGGTGCATTTGATAAACCAAAAGGCATTACCATCCATTCATACAATCCCTCATTTGTTTTAAAGGCTGTTTTCCATTCATCTCCTTCCCTTATCCTAATTTGATGATACTCACTTTTCAAATCTAGTTTTGGAAAATATCTTGCTCCACTCAAACAGTCCATCAAATCTTCAATTCTAGGTAAAGGAAATCTATACCTGATTGTTATCTTGTTAATTGCTCTTGAATCAGTGCACATTCTCCAACCTCCATCTTTCTTTGGACTTAATACTATCGGTACTGCACAAGGACTCAAACTTTCTCTGATCAAACCTTTGTCAACCAATTCCTATACTTACTTTCTGATTTCTTCATTTTCTGTAGGAGTCATTCTGTACGCTGTTTTGTTTGGCAAATTTGATCCTGGAATCAAATCTATCTGATGGCTGATTCTTCTTACAGGGGGTAATTCATCAAGCAAATCATCCACAATAATATTACAATAGTTCTCCAACATTTCTTGAATTTCAATTGGCAAATCAGAAATTTTAGTAGAAGTAAATACTACCTTAGGTTTGCAAACTAAAGCAAAATTTACCTCATCATCTTCAATCTGCTGCAAGTATTCTTTTCCACTCAGCAATAAAGCCTTTGGATCAGACTTTTTACTTGATGCATCTTCTTCTTCCATAGGTAACAATGTTTGATTCATACCATCTTTGAAAAACTTGTAAGTGTTTCTCTTTCCATCATGTACTGCTGCTCTATCATACTGCCAAGTTCTACCCAGTAATACGTGACACACATCCATAGGCATCACATCACACATGATTTTATCTTTGTAACTGCCCATTTGCAATTCTATTTCACATTGTTCCTTTACTATCAGTGGATGTCCCTTTTGAAGCCATGACACCTTGTAGGGTGTTGGATGTTCCCTTGTCTTCAATTTCAACTTCTCTATCACCTCTGTAGAGACCAAATTATCTGTACTGCCACTATCAATTACCAGTTGACAACATTTCCCTTGAACTTTGCACACACTTCTGAACAAAGTCTTTCTCTGTGTTGGTTTAGCAACTTCCTTTGTTTGTTTTAACAAAAAATTGTTAACCACCAAAGATTCTCCTTTCTTTGGCACAATTTCTTTCTCTGTTTTAGGCAACTTTGCTGCTTCTTCTTCAGTCTGAGCAACAATTGCATTTCTCTAGTTTGTCCCCACATTCTCTGGACACTCATAGGCTCTATGTCCTAATTTGTTACATCTGTAACATCTGACTTCTCTTCCTCTGTTTCTGCCTCCTCTTCCTCTATAAGGACTCCTTCTGTCACTTGTATCACCTTCTGTGGGTGCATACTGAGGTGAGCTGCTGCTAGCTCCATCTCTTGGTGCTGTAGATCTTCCTCTACCACCTTGACTTCCTCTTCCTCGGAAAGTACCTCTTCCTTTGGCAGATTGCTTTCTTATGAGTTTTTCTTCAGCGTTTAAGGCCATTTGGTAAGCCTCTTCCACTGTTTTAGGAGACAATATACTTATCTCATCTTGAATCTCCATTCTGAGACCATTTATGTACCTGGCAATCTTCTCTGCTGTATCTTGAATTTGTCCTGCTCTTATGCTCACTTTGTAAAATTCTTCTGTGTACTCTTTTACTGTTATTAATCTCTATCTAAGATTCTGCATTTGTCTAAATAATGAAAGCTGATAATCACTAGGCAAAAACTTACCTGTCAACTTTGCTACCATTCTGTCCCAATTCTTGATTGGCTGCTTACCAACTCTCTTTCTTTCTGCTTGCACTCCATCCCACCAAAGTGCTGCATGTCCTTTCAACAACAAACTTAACTCTCTTTTTTTCACTCATCTCCTCATAATCAAAGCATTTATTCATTTCATTGATCCAGTCTATCAACTCTTCTGGATTCAATCCTCCTGCAAACACTGATACTTCAAGTCTAGGCTTCGATGTATATCCTAAAACTGATTTAAAGAATCTCATCTCAGGAGTAAGCTCAACATTTCCTTCTTCTTCTTCTTCAGCTTCAGGTTCACTGACATCTTCAGGATCTTTCTGTTGTCCTGCTTCCATTGCTCCCAATCTAGCTTGAATTTGCTGCATAGTCTCTATTGACCACACTTTGTCAACTACCCCATAGCAGTACACCCCCATTTTTTCAAATAGGATTCGTCATGTTCGACGTGGTCGCGCCATTCAGATTCCATCATCAGACGACATTTTGTTATAAATGATGTAAACCCATTTTGCATGTAATGATGTAAATGATCTAAGTAAGACCGTCAATGTATGTCACATGTGACAACCTAGGTAAGCCTAGTATGTTGTTGATGATCTCTATCCTAGGAGGTTTTTTGTCTCACTGATTCACGAAAGTGATCGACAGAGTTTTTCCCTCCAGCCTCACCCCAAAGCTAGGGTGGATTTTATCATCAGCATACTAAGTGAGTCCTAGTGTTCTATCGAGTCTTTGTAAAAGTAGTTTGAACTACTTGGTCTACTAGATCATATTTTGAGTCGCAGAATTGGGTATTTATTTGAGGGTCTATACGAATGGGTTTTCCCCCTTCATGTATGTAAATGTATTATCTCATGTAAAAGAGGGTTGGAAAAATAATTATAATCCCCTCTTAATCAATTAATTAAATTTTCTGGTCAATTAATTAATAAAATCCTAAACCAGAAATTTAATTAATTTAGGGTCCTAAATTATGATTAAATCTTTAAAGGCAAAATTTGTTGGTCCTTGGAAAATGATTTTGACAGCCCCAAGCCAAGGGAATATTGAGAATTTTAAGAAATATTGGACCCTTGGGCCTTGGTGGTTAAGTCAAGGTCAAAATTTTGGGGTAATTAACTCAAAAATAATATTTTTGAGTTAATTAAAATTGAATTAAATGATAAATTCGTTTTTTCCCCCAAAATTTTAATTTCAACGCTCCGGATTAAAAGATAATTAAATCTTTTGGACGGTTGAGATTATTTTGACGAGGATCATCCAAACTAGCCGTTAGAGATTTGTCCTATAAATTTAGAGGTCTTTCTCATTTTTGAATCATCCGATCTCAAGATCGTGCACTTGCTCTTAGAAGCTCTTGTAAACTTTTTGAGGAATAAAGCATCAAGACTTTGGGGTTACAAATCTGGATGTTCCTTCTCAGATCTATGTGGTGAATTGTCTCTAAACTCTGCTACTTGGTTTCTTGCATTTTACGGTTGATCGCCTTCATGGATTAATCTGCATATAGGTATCTTATGCAGTTTTCTGGATTTATAAAATAACATTCTGATTTTTCAAAGGGTCTCATGTTGTTTTCTTAAATCTCTATCAGTCTAAAGTTCAGATCTAAGTGTGCAGGGAAATTTTTTTTTAAGATTGGGCGTCTGGGGAAGTCTTCGGTTGGACCAGCCGACTCTCAATAAGCATAAATCTGATAAGCTCTTTATTTGTTAAATTCCAGGTCTATCTTACGATATTTGTGATTTTGCAGGGTTTCAAAGGCTTGTGCCTCTCATTTAAAAATTTTAATTTCTAAATTGTGCTGAATGGACTTAAATCTGGCTATGAGAGCCTCCCAAATTGTAAATTAGGCTTGTAAATTTGTAATTTTCTTTAGACTGTAAGGGTTTAATCTTTTTTTTTTTTGGTGTGTGTATCTTCAGATCTCGTTGGTCTTTTGCAGGTTAAGGGCTTAAATCATAAATTTTTTTAAAATCTAAGGCAGATCTAACCTCCAAAGGCCAGATCTTGCCTCAAATCCCTCTTGTGGACGAATCTGGGCAGTATTTGATTCAAGGAGCATAATAAATCTGAGCGTAAATTGAAGAAAATATAAATTTGCTGAGAAATTTGTGTGTACTGGGTTTATTCGTTGTCTTTGTTTGCTGCCTTGCTGACCATATCAACGCTCTCTGCATACACATTCGGCATTCATCATTCATCTACATCAAAAAAGCTCAAGCATCGATCTGCCTTCAAACTCAACTTCACTGCCTCATTGCCGTCCGTACGGACAACCCTTTCCTCCGGCGCTGCCCTTTTCTCACACCGTTCAAACTGCACTGTCATTTCTTCCAAGCCAGCCCTCAAGTCGTTGCTCCATCATTTCTCCTTAACCGTCAACACTTCTCTACAACATCATCCACGCTGTATCATTTCACCCTTGCATGCGTTAAACCCTGCAGAGCCACACCTTTCTGCTGCATCGAAATCTCATTGATCCCAGCCATCGCTTTTCATTTGCCATCCCTTTCTTCACCTCGCCTCTTCCTCTACGTATATCCTCTGCCTTTGCTGTCTTTTGAACCCGTCTTCTCTGCCCTAGCCGCATATGCATCCTTCCGTCTCATCGAACCCTCTTCAGTCCAATCTCTACAAGCCGCCTTCCTTTGAGCCACTTCACGACGTCAAGCTCAAACCTGCACACGGAAACGTCAAACACAGCAAACGCATACACATATAACAGTTTCAAAGCCCACGTTTCATTTTTTTTAATGCAGATTCAAATCTTTTTTGTTCTTTTAAAGTTAGTTGTAGATTTTAGTGGTAATTAGATTTTCGTTTTAAAATTTCTTTTAAATTTAATTTTGTTTTAATATTTAGATCGTAGTTTTGTTTTAGTGTGGTCATTTTTTTTTAATTCGATTTTTTTAGTTTAGGTTGATTTTTAGTTTTAACTTAGTTTTAGTTTTTAGCTTTAATTTAGTAGTAGATTCTAAATTTTGACTTTAATGTAGTTTTAATTTAAATTTAACGTAGATTTTAGTTTAGTTTAGAGATCTAGCTTTTAAATTTTGAAGTTTAATTTAGAATTAATTTTGTTTAATTTGTTTTAAATTTAAAAAATAATAAAAAATAAATAAAAATTTCAAAAAATCCTAAAAATCTAGAAAATACAAAAATATAAAATATTTTCAAATTTTCCATAGTCAAGAGCGCTAATTTCTTTATCTAAGGTTTGACTGTGGATCATTTTAATTTTCGAACTGGGTTGTATTGGAATATCTTAATTTCGGAATTTTTTCAAGCATCTGGCATTCTCATATTGTTCAAATTATTCATGGTTGTGGCATTTTCAATTAAATATCATTGTGATCAATCATGTTTTAATAAGCAGCAGTTAATCGTCACTTACTTGTTTGTAATTGCATAACGGGATTCTGTTTGACTCCATAAGGCACTGGTCTTAAACGTGAAATCTAATTTAGATCTGTAGAATCTCGTTCGTTTCTATCAAGTATTTGATGTTTTAGCTGTGTCTCCTGGATTTATCATCCTCATTTGTAATAGGGTCTACCTCCCTTAGCTTGCAAGGAGACAGTTTAAATAGAGAGATTGGGGATAAGAGTGACAGCCCCCAATCTGAGCCGTTGTCGCGGTGCCTGGACAATCTGTGCGACAACAGTCTCTAGTACTTCAACATTTGCAACTGGTCTACCTCTTCTTCTACCAGCTCCTCTACCAATTTTGACAGCCATGTTGGATTTCTTTTTCTGACTTTTGGAAGCTTGTTCAGTGTCTGAAAAATGCTCTGATACCACAAATGATGGCAGTGTGGGTGCAGGGGTTAAGGAGCGCTGTTCAAACTTAATTACAATGTTCTCTAATTCAGGAGGAATTAGTTTCTGGTCTTTGTTTCCACTCTCGGTCATCAAACTTTATTAAATTTGTTTGATAAAACTAATTAAAATGCACCACAAAAGCTAAAGTCCCCTTTACCCTTCAGAAACATTATAACTCACTTTAAACCAATGTTAAACCTTCGGTAATGTAACAATTTACTTTTAAACAATGTTTAAAAGCTTTCGGAAATGGGTTCCGGACTTCAACATGAGAATTCATATTAAACAATGTTTAAAACCTTTTCGCAAGGTATCGGATTTCAAACCTTAATAATGCTCTATTGAAATAACTGTCGGGTCCATACCTTTTATTAAGTCTCCATGCAACTTTCAATGCAAACACCGTTGGATCTCTGACGTTTACGATCGGACGGTTATCGCGTTCAATTAACCCCAGTGACTTATCAATCAAAAGTCACGTGAAACTGGTGGTATTGCCACCGTGACGTGTCGTGATTCGATTTGATCACGTTCAAATAGACAAAACCGCTCGCAACCCCAAAAGCTGTGCGACAATAGTGACCAGTTTTTTTAAAAAATCGCTTCTCTGCAAATTCTCATTCCAATCGTGTTTAAACACGGAAATTCGTTGTGTTACCATTATCCCTTCAGTTTCTCTATAAACCTCCTCTCCCTCTCTGCAACTTAATAAAGATAAATCAATTATCACAGTCCAGTTGTAATATCCCTGTTTAGGGCAGCCTCCCTGTTGAGGGTTCGGTGGGTCTTGACACGCTGCCGGGGTCTGCGTAATTGGGGGACTGCGCGAGGGTCCCCGTCCCGAGATGCTCCGGTGGGCCTTAAGACCCCACCCTTAACACTTCGGGATGCCGCCCTCACTACCGCCCGAGAAATGTTGTAGTGTGGCGAGCCTATGGTTGGGTGGGGTAGCCAGGCTCCGAGGTCGAGACTCGCGGAGCGTGGTGGGCTGTAATATCCCTGTTTAGGGCAGCCTCCCTGTTGAGGGTTCGGTGGGCCTTGACACGCTGCCGGGGTCTGCGTAATTGGGGGACTGCGCGAGGGTCCCCGTCCCGAGATGCTCCGGTGGGCCTTAAGACCCCACCCTTAACACCCTGGGATGCCGCCCTCACTAAGATGTAACGCGTTTTCTCTCGCTCCCCGAAATGCCGTCCTTCCTCCTTCGAACTCAAAAAGCAAAACACAAGAGGGCTCCTCCTTCTTCCAAAACCGCACCGTAACCGTCGCTACTCGCTACCGAAACTGCACAGAACCCCAACAAAACCTTACTAGGGCGGGCACTCGAAGTCCCCCGAAGCTAAGGGTGAGATCTCCGACCGGAGACACTCGTGCACTAAACAGTGCTGCAGACCGACTAAACAACCGGCGTGCTGAAGCAGACAAAAGTCTAGCTCTCAATATCAATATCAAAATATGCATGATCAAATGAGGTGAGAGCCTCTCCTTTTATAACACCAATCTCCCTCCAAAACTCAACTCACCCTGGATCTGCGCAGTTTACCTTGGGTTAACCTTATGTCTCCTCCATCATATCCACGTGGACCCCCAAGGCCCCCTCTTTAAGTTACAACGTTCATCTACTAGGAAAAGAACACTTTATTTATAAAGTGAGATGACTAAAGTGAGGTGACCCCTCTTATTTCTCACTTTATTTATTATGTCTAGCTAAAGCGGCAAAATAAAGCAAAAATGAAATATTCCAATTAGCAAGGCTAATTGGGAATATTACACCAGTCTCAAGTAAAGAAAACCCAATTTCTTTAAATTCCTCCGAATCTTCACACAGAAGTTAATACACTCCAATTCTACGCAGAAAACATGAATCAAATGAATTTTTCGAAGAGATGAAACCCTCTGGGGACTTGCCAAGTATACAACAGATAAATAAACTCTGCAATTTAATTAAATCAGAGGCGAAACCCTCTAAATCAATTCTTCTATGGCCCAATTCGATTTCCTCCTCCTAAGAGGTTACATTTATAGGTTTTTACATAACAGTCGACCTCCTCTTGAGGATCGAATTCTATTAATTTAGATAAATTCCTAATTACATAATATCTTTCCTAAATCTATCAACTGAAAGCTAAATATGCTGAATCTAATCTAAACTGCTCAATCTTCCTAAATACTAGTTCAACCCTATCTAGTACAACTGTAAACTGACAACTAAAGGTACCAACACCTTTGCTTGTAAACTGTTTTTGGATTTTTGGAATAATTAATGAAGCCTTTTGTCTCTAAGCCTCATGCTCCTGCATCAAATATCCTCCTTGCACATCCCTATGAGCTTCTCCGATCCTGTCAAGAAAAGATCGTCCACATACAATACCAAGATGAGCAGTTCACCCTCAACGAGTACAAAGTACACATTAGGATCTGTCTCACTCTTGGTGAAGCCCACACTACGAAGATATCCATCGATGTTGGCATACCATGCGCATAGAGCCTCCTTCAGCCCGTAAAGGGCCTTCTTCAACCTGCATACATGGGATTTGGGAATCTCTCCCATGCACCTCAAAACCTTGATGCTGCTCAATATACACCTCCTCCTCAAACACTCTGTTGAGGAAAGCAGTGTTCACATCCATTTGATGTATCCTCCACCCCATCTCTGAAGCAATGGACATAACTGCTCTAATAGATGCATATTTGGCGACGAGTGCAAATTTCTCCTTGTAATCCACTCCCTCCTTCTGGGAGAACCCTCTCGCCATGAACCTCACTTTATACTTCTCGATACTACCATCAACTGCTTGTTGATCTTGTAAATCCATCGAGAAGTGACAACAGATTTCCCCTCCAGTCTCGACATTATATCCCAAACATCATTGCTCATGATGGAGCTATACTCCTCTGTCATGGCATCCCTCCAGACTTGCTCATCTATTCCCTTCTCAAAAGTGGATGGCTCATACTCGCAAATGCTCCTAGATAGTGCTAAATAACTAGAATATCTGGTTGATGGTCTTCTCTTCCTGAAAGTGCTGCTAGGAGCCTGCACATGCTCCTCAACATCCCTCAATATTTGTTTGGCCTTCACCTGGTAGAAATCGAAGGAATATCTAACTCATCCTCTAAATTTGTTGGTTGTGTCCTTGCTAGTGCTGTTGGTCCCTGCTCAGCCTTAGGCCTCTTGCTCCTTCTCCTCTACCACTGGTGGCTCTCACTCATGAGATCTCTTAAGGGCCCTAGCCTCATCAAATTTGACATCCCCATTGAAGATCACCTTTCTCTGTCCTAGAATGTAGACTCGGTAGGAATTCGAGACCTCATTGTAGACAACAAACATGCTCCTCTCTGATAAGGGCTCCGACTTAGTCCTCTTCTCTGTAGGCACATGGACATAAATTGGACTATCGAATATGCGAAAATGACTCACACCCTGTTTAACTCCTGTAAACAACTCCTTGGGAGTCACGTTCTCCAACACCATTTGAGGACTCTTGTTCCGCACATACACAACTATATTGTAGGCCTCTGCCCACAAAACCATAGGCAACTCCTAATCATAGATCATTGCCCTCACTACCTCCATGATGGTCCTGGTTTTCCTCTCGACAACCCCATTTTGCTGAGGGTTGTAGGGTACTATGAGCTCCTTCTTGATTCCTACCTGCCTACAAAAGTCAAGGAACTCATTGGAGGTGTACTTACCCCCATTTTCTAATCTCAACACCTTAATCTTCCTTCCTGTCTAGTTCTTTGCAAGAGCCTTGAACTCCTGAAACTGATTGAAGACCTCATCCTTGGTCTTCAAGAAGTAGATCCAAGTCTTCTTGGATTAATATTCTATGAACATTGCAAAATATAAGGACCCTATGATCAACATCATAGACATAGGACCACATATATCATAATGCAGCAAGTCTAGCACACCCTTAGACCTGGTCTCACTATGAGGATACACATTCTTGGTTTGTTTGCACTTCATTCCCCTCCACTAGATCTCTGGAAAATTAGTAACTATCCTTTGCACCATTGGAAGAGCTCTGTAGTGTAGTTGTCCCATCCTCCTATGCCAAATCTCTCTCTGGTTGTCACTCTCATGGATGCGAGCTTTCATTGGCCGTCCTCTCAACAGATCTCCCTCATACCCCTCACCTGCTTCTTGCTGAAATCAGTCCCCTTCGGCCCAACGACGACTTCACCTCTTGTAAAGCTGTCCTCCAGTCCTCTGTTTTCCATGGCCGAAACTAAAAGAAGATCCTTCTCCAACCCCAGTACATATAACACTTCGTTCACCTCCATGATGCCATCTGTGTCCATCCGGAATTCGATACTCCTAGTGCTTTCGACTGCATACTTGGATTTGTCACCAAGCTCCAAATTTACATCTTTGGGCCCCCAGGTCATGCTGGTGAAGATTTCCTGCGATCTCGTCATATGACAAGGTGCTCCACTATCCACGAACTAGACACCTCTCGTGACGGTTCCAGAAAGGCAAGATACTAGGGCGAAATTTTTCTCAAACTTTTCCACCATCTCCTCCATCTGTGTAGTAGCTGCCATAACAGTCTTACCCTTGCCCTTCTTTTTGTTAGGACACTGACTGGCAAAATGCCCAAACTTGTTGCAAGCAAAGTCTTTAATTTTGCTCATGTCCTTTTTCTTTTGCTATGTGAAGATGCTTCTCCACTTTGGTTCTACTTGACCTTTGCTCTGCCCTTTTTTGCTTGTGTAGCAAGAGAAACTTCGTCCTTTTCCTCATCGTCGTTTCACTGTCCTCTGGTTAATGGATTTTCCTAGATCTCCTTCTAAGTGAAATCATCCCACAATCGACTCCAATCAGGGAGCTCTTGATGAGCAAGAATCTCGTCCAGAAAAATTTACCATTGCTTCTTGTACCCCTTTAGAGCAACTTTGACGAGCTCTGAGTCATGCAAAATTTCCCCCACAATTGCAAGCTCATTACGAGCCTGCTGGACCCTCATAATTAGGAAGTCACGGTCTCATATCTGCCCATTTTAATACTGAGTAACTTTTCTCGCAACACCATTTTTTTGTTCTCGTTTGTACTCTGATAAAGACCGATCAAAGCTACCCACATCTGTCTACTGGTATCCTTCCCATGAGGAATTTTATGATCCCTCACACCATTCAAAGTTATGCAGCCTGCTTTCATATCTTTGGTTCTATGTTTTGCTGCTTGTACCAGATCTGAAGGAACCTGTACATCTCTACTTACTAAATCCCATAGATCATTCATCTTCAGAATCTAGGTAATTCACTCCTTCCAGGGGCTGAAGTTTGATACCCCATCCAACTTGTCTTCATATCAAAACCAGAGGGGGGTAGAGTATGTATGCCTTCGTAGACTTAGCTGTCAAATTGCTGTGCGGAGGTGGGTCCCTTGTCCCACAAACAAGGGGGTCTCATACACCAATTTGGTGTCTGGCTTGGTAGTGACCTTAAAATTGGATAATAATAATAATAATATTTGAAACCGTTTAATGATGCCATCTTTGTAGATCAACTAGGACCTCGAAACCCAACTACAAAACGTTTAGAAATAATTTTGCTATTGCAAGAAGGAAAAACTCTCTGCTGCAAATCCTCGTGATTTCGAATCTCTCTTTCAGAGTCTTATAGATAGCTCTGAGACCATGTTAAATTTCTAATACCAACTAGATTTATTTTCTCACAACAATTTAATTTATCCCCAATTTATTATTTATTTACCCAAATAATAACTGAATCACTAAAAAATAAAATCAATAGTATCTTAACTTCCAGAATTAAAATATCCGGCAGAAATAAATCAAAGAGATCAATTACACATTGCAGAATTAATTACCCACAAACAATTATCTATCATTTCATTATCTGGAAAATTTGGGTTTTTTGACCTACAAAAATACAATCTAGAACCTCAGAATGAATTCCACCCAGGTTAATCGGCTCCCTCAGAATGAATTCCACCCAGGTTAATCGGCCTCAAGGAAATCTGCCTCAAGGTTAATCCAAATCCTTAACCCCAATCTCTCCCCTAGAAACATCTTGAAGATCAACGGTTGAGATTATTTCTGTAACTTAAATAATTAAATTATTTATCCTTAGAAAATAACCCAATAGTTCACAATAATTAATTGACTTTAATTATTGTACTTTTCCCAAGTTAAACATAGGATAGAAGACATAAATCACTAGAAGAGGCAAATAATGTCTTCCACATGCTAAGACACCAAACAATTGTAGAAGATCTTTTAATGCTACTCACATCAACATGAATGCCAATGGAAAATACAAAATAGGGTAGATATTGCAATTGTAGATAGAAGAATTCCATAGCTTGTGACTGTAAGTAGTCCTCCATGTCATCAACATCAAAATTAACATCATTTCCATTGCTCTCTCCTCCATCTTCTTCCTCTATATCCATCCAATTTCTACATATGCTTGTGTGGAGGATGACCCCTCAAGAGTATCATCATCATCATCAAAAGCGATCGACTCTAGCTATGGTTCATTAAGATCCATGTTGGTTGTTAGTGTTTGTAGCATCGGATGTGTTCTAGCCATGAAACTTTGTGGAGAGGCTAGAATACGTGAGATCTCCAGAACCCAGAAATCGTTTATGGAAATTCTGCCTAGAATTGACTTTATTAATTAACCATTTTTTTAATGTTTCCCAAGTCTAAACTTAGGAAAATAGGTTAATTAATCAATATTAATTAAGTCAAGGCGAGAATAGTCTAGAAACTCACATGGATCAATCTAGAGATAATCCTAGCCATCAATTATGTTTTAATCTTGGCCGTTGGTCCTCCAATAGAGAATTATAAGAGGAGATCAATGTGGTGATGGAGATATCACTTTGAGACACTTCAGCAGTTTGATTTGTTGGCAAATCAATTTCTAGAGTAGCAACAGTTAGTTGTCGAAGAGAGAGTCAAAGATCGAAGCAGTGAGAGGGGCAGAGATAGTGAGGCTGGAGGAGGCATTCCAGATCCGACGAGTGCATTTGCAGAGAGGCAGAAGAGCCACAAAGAGGCTGACACTGGGGCAGTGCAATAGCCTCTAGAGGCAAGATCGATTTGCTAAGAGGGAGAGACGTCTTCAGTTCCAGAGGCCGAGAAGGAGTCCCAGAGTGCTGGAGAAGCATCCTTCTAGTTAGCAGAGGCTAGAACGGCTTCATCAGAGACCAGTGTGAGACTAGACGTCTAGTAGGCTGCGCAAAGCAGCGCAGAGGCTGATGCAGAGGGTCAGAGGGCCGAATTTCTGAAGGCAAGTTGTGCTGGAAGTTTGCTTGTGGGGTGAGGAAAATTTCTCACTAGATTTTTGCCAGTGTTTTTCTCTGTAGGATTTCCAGATATCGACATCTAGTTGTACTCATAATTTCTCATTGCTGCATAATAATAAAACCCTCAGCTGCTGCACTGGTTTTCCCGCATTGTGTTTTTCTGGGGACTTTTGTCCAAAAATACTTGTGTTATTTTTTATGTGTGTGCTAGCATTTCTCAGCGTCCAACATTTTATTCTTTCGCAATTTTATCTGTGTAGATTGTAGTATGATTTATTCAAAATTTTTCATAGCAAACACCAAATAAATTGTTAAATTAAATTAAGAATTAGGAGAATAATTTCTAGTTGCCGCAACAGGATTTTGGTTTGGAATTTTCACATGGTATCAGAGCGCAGTTGATGAACCAGAGAGCTCATAAGCGAAAGAAATGAATTTTCCTGTTTAGTGTGTGCAGTAGATCGAAATTCCCAAGGGCAGCTTAGCCATTTTGCCAGGAGGTTAAGTTACTTGTGGAGATTCGATTCTTTTTTTTTTTAATTTTTTGAGTGCGGGGCAGAAAAAATTTGATCTATCTAGACTGAGTGATTCCTGAGGTAGAGGGAGCAACTCAGATTTTTCGTTGGGCAGATCTGTAGTTGGACGCAGAGGGTTTTGCAGCAGTTGCTAGAGAAAAACCAGCATCAGGTGGAAGAAGAGCACACATGTAAAATTTGAGTCCCCACTCCGGTTATCAGTTTTCCCTTATCACTCCATGCATTTAATGTTAAATCCAAGCATGATAAAAACACTAAAATTTGGAAATGACAATTATTTCTGAAAACACAAATTTGGAGATTTTACTACTGCTGGAAAATGCAGAAATAAATGCATAGTAAAACATAACAGCCACACACAAAAAATGACAGTGATTTTTGGTCAATTTGACCCTGGAAAAACCCCCTACAACCCTTGGGGAAAACCAGTTTGAGAGCTCTTCTTTATTTCTGAAAATATTTTACAGAGAAACTGAAATACACAGGAAAATTACAACATTCACAAAATCCAACTTATCTCGATTTATGTGCTAACTTCCACCTCGAAATTTGTGCCAACAGAAATACAAAAAAACAATAGAAAATTTTATCATTAAATGCTGTGCAGCTGTCTCGAGATTCGTGCCCAAAATGACGTGTACGACCGTACGAACTATACGGAAATGGTACACCTGTTCCTCCTCGAAAATCGTGCCCAACTCAACCTCAAAATTCGTGCCTTCAGCTGCTATCCCTCTTCCTAGAAATTTGTGTTGTACCTTCCTTGGAAAATGTGCCAAATGCTGATGTACGAATTTCTATATTGTGATGCGTGCCAATAAATGCTGCTATACGGATTTGTTGTCTTGGGATGTGTGCCAAGCTACTGTACGGATTTGCTGCTCTCCTTCACCTCCTCCCTGCTTAGAACTTTCTCCTTGCTCTCTCTTCCTCCTCTCTCAAAATGCTCACAAAAAAATGAATGATATTTTCTTCTTCTCTCTTTTTACCCTAAATGACTTTTTGGGCAACCCTAAGATCTAATGGCTCAGATTCATTTAGATCAAGGGATGAGAATAAATGTGCATTTAATTCTCACTTTGTATTTTTTAACACACCCACTTAAATAAAGACCCACTTAACCTTTTATTTCCATAGTCACCTTTTCACTTTCTAATTCTTCTTTGACTTTAATAAAGTCACTTTAAAATTAGAATGTAACTTTATCACTTATAAAGTCACTTTTAAATTAGATTGACTTTACCACTTATAAAGTCACTTTAGGATAAGAAGTACAATAAAGTGGACACTTTGCCCTAGGCCAAAGATTAAAGCCATGGGGAACCACTTGTCCTCTGGTACCCAAAATTTAACAACACACAGAGGGAAAATTTCTCTTAGGGAACTTTTAGTCTCGAAAGTTCGAATTTCTAGTTGCAGATTGGCAGTAGCAGCGAGTAGAGCCACGTATTTCAGGAGGGCGTGCAAGCAGGAGAGTAGCAACTGAGCACAGGGAAATATGGAGTTTTTGACTTGATCAGAGATGGCCACTGCAGGGCTTTGTGATCAAGACAAGTTGGATGGAGATTCCAACTATGTCATCTGGAAGGCAAGGATGTCCTTCCTTCTGGACGAATTTGGCCTAAAAGTCTACATTGATAATGTAGTGGCGGTTCCCCAGCATGCAGATCAACTGAAAGAGTACAGAAAGAAAATGGAACGGGCGAAGCGATTGATCCTAGATGGTGTCAGGGATCATGTAGGCTCGCATATAGTTGGCAAAAATATTGCCAAGCAAATGTGGGATGCTCTCGCCACGTTGTATCAGGGTACTTCCAAGCAGCGGAAGATGTATTTTGAGGAGAAGCTGAGGCTCATTCGGATGCAGAAAGGGGAAGGCATAGATCCCTACCTTACCAGGATTTAGGAGGTCCATGACCAACTAGCAGCTGTTGGGGCAGCGCCTCAACCTTCAGAGCTAGCGTGATTAGCTCTTAATGGTGTCTCTGAGGATTGGCAGGTTTTTGTCCAGATTATATCGGGCAGAGACACGCTACTGGGATGGGATAGGGTGTGGGCTGATTTGCAGCAAGAGGAGTTGAGATGAGCTGTTCTAAAGAGCTCTATTAGTGGTAGCATTAGCAGCGGGCAGAAGGCGGTGAAGGAGGAGAATGCGACCCTTGCATCTAAGGGTCACAGTCAGGGACAGGGGGAGCAAAGAAAGAAGAAGAAGGTGAAGTGCTTTAGATGTGGTGAGCTAGGCTACTATAGTACCTAGTGTCCTCTCAGGGAGAAGGATAAGGAGGAGAAGCAAGACCAGCAGGCAGCTTCAGCGGAGATCGATAGGCTTTCCTCCAGGCTGGAAGATTACTTCGCTATGTTTGCCTTATACCTCCAGGAGTGAGGTGGGGCGAATTGGTGTTGTAGGCCCGACGAACTACAGATGGGCAGGATCCTTGAGGAGTCAACCTCTTGGATCAGTTCTTGGCTACAGGGGCCCACAACATTGAGTAGCGGGATGGATCAGTGACATTTGATGCAGTCAGATGCCAGAGTGACAGTTGCAGAGACTAGTAGCAGTCATATGCTGGGGAGCGTAGTGCAGAGTTGGTAGCAGTGCAGTTGGCACAATGCAGAGTCAGCAACCACACAAAATCTTCAGTGGACAGTGCAGAGGCTGGTAGCAGTCAAGACTCGGGTGATAGATGCATTATACTGATGACAGTTGATTTAGTGTGTTGAATGTTTTTCTATTGTAGTAGCAACAACAACAGAGTTGCAGTGTTGGTAGTAGTTTAGCAGGGTCAGCAACAACACACATGCAACGTATATCAGAGTTGCGCAGTATTTGGTGGGCAACAACAACCAGACGTCAACAACGTGACACGAGATGATGCAGAGACAAGGTGTTGCTACAGGGTGTGCAGTAGCACTAAAACACATTCCTCGTTAAGAGGGAGTGTTAGTTTTTGTAGCGTCGGATGTGTTCTAGACACAAAACTTTGTGGAGAGGCTAGAATACATGAGATCTCCAGAACCCAGAAGTCGTTTATGGAAATTACGCCTAGAAGTGACTTAATTAGATTATTAACCATTTTTTTAAGTCGATCCAAAGATGATCCTAGCCATCGATTATGTTTTAATCTTGGTTGTTGTGCTCCAATAGAGGATTATAAGAGGAGATTGATGTGGTGATGGAGATATCACTTTGAGACACTTCAGCAGTTCGATTTCCAGGGTTGCAGCAGTTAGTTGCCGGAGAGAGATTTAGATATCGAAGCAATGAGAGAGGGGCAGAGACAGTGAGGCTGGACGAGGCATTCTATATCCAACAAGTGCATTTGTAGAGAGGTAAAAGAGCCACAGAGAGGTTGACGCTTGGGCAACGCAGTAGCCTCTAGAGGCAAGATCGATTTGCTGAGAGGGAGAGACGTCTTCAGTTATAGAGGCCAAGAAGGAGTCCCAAAGTGCCGAAGAAGCATCTTTCCACTTAGCATAGGCCATAACGACTTCATCAGAGACCAGTCTGAGACTAGACGTCCAACAATATGCGTAGAGCAGCGTAGAGGCTGACGCAAAGGGACAGAGGGCCAAATTTCTGAAGGCAAGTTGTGCCGAAAGTTTGCCAAAATTTTGCCTGTGGGGTGAGGAAAATTCCTCACTAGATTTTTGCTAGTATTTTTCTGTGTAGGATTGTTAGATATCGACATCCAGTTGTACTCATAATTTCTCGCTGTTGCATAGTAATAAAACCCTCAGTTGCTGCATCGGTTTTCCTGCATTGGGTTATTCTGGGGACTTTTGTCCAAAAATAATTGTGTTGTTTTTTATGTGTATGTGCTAGCATTTCTTAGCTTCCACCGTTTTATTCTTCCGTAGTTTTATTTGTGTAGATTGTAGTGTGATTTATTCATAATTTGCTGTACCAAACATCAAATAAATTGTTAAATTAAATTAACAATTAGAAGAATAATTTCTAGTTGCGGCAATAGGATTTTAGTTTTGAATTTTTACATTGGTCAATGCCAACTCAACACTTTTGTCCAAACCCATATCACGAGGAAACACATCCCACGTTTTTGTCTTTCCTTTCAACCACTCCATTTGTTTGTAAATAAGACGAAGTTTGTTGTGCACATACACCATTGTCTTTGCCTTGGACTACTCAATATTTCTCTTCTTCAAACTGTGCAATTCTCATATTTTCTCCAATTCCTTTCGCAACAGGGGGATGAAGTAACTTGAGAGAGTATTCTCATGGCTAACTGTTGTAAAAGAGGCATGTTGCACCTTGAGGTCCCCATTAAGCTTAGGCTTCTTAGCTCCCCTATCTTTTAGCACATCATAGCCTCCAAATCTCTACAGTGCCTGTGAGTGACTCTATGAATACCTCCTCCACCTCATTAAGGGATTCTATATCCTGATATATCTGACTAAATGCATCCTTCCTTGTGAATTTTGATGCAGGGGCATTAGGCACAATACAATACTTTGTATCTAAGTAGACATAGGGGGGTCTTATGTTTTTAAATTCTCATGTAATTATTTGTATTTTGAATAAAATAGTGAGGAATTAAATGTTCTCTAACCACTAGAGAACATGAGGGAAGTTGATTAAGTTAAGAAGGTGAAGAGTCAGCTTCAGTTATTTTAGGAATGGAGTCTAACTTTAGGACTTTGGAGAATTCCAAGAGTCTTTGTTGAGCTGTTAAAGAAGCTGAATCGATTCATTCATCTTTTATATAAATGTAAGCCTCAAGGCATTAAGTAGTGTAGTAAGTAGCAGACAGGATTTAGAGACAGAGTAGTGAGATAGAAGGGCCATCAAACTGAAGATCTGGCCAAACAAGAAGTTGTAAGTGAATGCTGTTGTAATTGACCACATTTGTATATATCGATGAAGAATTTGCCTTTAAATTCTGTGTGAAGTTGACATGTATTCTTGGTCGAATTCTGTATGAAGAATAATTGAGTTTCTGGAGTAAATATGAACTCTGTGTTATTAACTGATTGAAATTTGCATGTATTGACTGCTTGAATTATTAGTGAAAGTATGAGTTAGTTATCTAGGTTTTGTGAGTAGGAAACCCTCTGTGTAAAGGCGTTTAATTTGGGATTCTGTACATGATTGGGGAAATTGATGTTGAGTTAATATGTCAATTTCGTGATTTAAAGAACCAAGAAGGATTGCAGTCATTGACCACTGCAAGGGTCAATGACCTGGAGTGAAATTGCGTTTTAGTACAGAGTTTGACAACCGAACATATCGGATCTTGAGAAGGACTGCATACTCATCTATAAGATATAGATATTGAAGTTGGAAGAATATATCACTCGGAGAAGGATCTCATTAAGCTCTTGGTTATATGTGGTTAATGAGATCGTGGAGAAAATCCCATTGAAAAGGGACGGAGGAAGGGACTTCATCATATGGTGTGTTGGGTTCCGATTTTCATATCGGATCAGAACCCTGGTTAAACAAAGTGCGACTATAACCTTGAACCCTGTTGAGGGTAGAACTGCACAGTGGAGCGATTAACACAGGGTCTACATCGACGCTGGAGGAAGGAATATGAAATAAAGGTTAGCGTATAAAGGACGGAACTGTGAACAGAAGTGGAACCGGGAGCGTGAACAGTAGCGGTGGTTTCAACTCACAAAACCGGCGGTCTTGCATAATTTAAAAACGGTAAGTGGAATCCCTCAAAAAAACGCGATATGCGTCGGCATGTGACACGTAGCCTAGAGCGGTTTTAAATTACAGCCCATTTTGCATAATTTTTGGACGCTAAGGTTCTGTTCGAAAAAAAATGCGAATCCCGTCGGATTCGGGTTGTGGAAGATCAAATGGCAATCACAATTAAAGTTGTGAGGGGGATAAGCCGAGGTATGGCCCAGTGTTTTGCACTGGTAAGTGTTTATTAAATATTTGATATGTGGGCCCGAACATATTGTGTTTTAATCCAAAGTCAAAAGTTTATAACCGGGTTTTAAATCAAGGTCGGAGTGATATTTGATGCTTGATGTTGAAGCATGAAGGGATATGAAGCTTGGTTGATAGTGCAGTGATGGCATATATATATATATATATATATATATATATATATATATATATGCGAATGCAGTGTTCTAGCATACACGAAAGGTTTTATGTGCTAACCAAAGTTTGTATTTCGGGCTTATGATATAACAGGCGAAAGGTAATAATATATTGAGGTTTGTAACTTCGGATATTGATCCGAGCCCTCTGAGGTGGGGCCGAATGTAATTCGAATTAGTTAATTCGAATATGTATGAGTGGGTTGCAATATAGTTCCGAAATTGAAATAAAACATTGGTTGGGTTTTATTAGAAGAGCTTATTATAGGCTTTATGGGTTTTATAACCATAAGAGAACCTTGAGTTAATATCTCAAATCTCAGATTTGAGATATTAAAACTTCCAGAGATATTTTTAAAGATTGCCCAGATTTAAAATTAATTGGGGCTAAAAGTTGAATGCAATTTTGTGTGGAAAGGAAATTGAAGATTGTGGGTTTTAAAATGAAATTGAAATTTTATATATGGATTGAGAGGGTAGCCCGGGCATCATGTGGTATCAGAGCTGGAATAGCTCATTGAAAATAATTTTTTGAAATGCATGTGTACTGAAATAGTGAAGAAAATTTTGTAATAAAATTTGAATGTGTGCTGAGAGAAGCGGGAAGATCAGATTTTTAATTCTGATATGCAGCAAGGTACACAGAGTTGCAGTGAATAGAGATTTGCAGAATGAGTGGAAGACAAGATCATGCAGAGATCTTGCAGGTAAAATAATTTTAAATCTGATTTGAAATTTATGATTGCAGAATTATGGTTGCAGAAAATGAAGACAAAGTTTTGAGGATGATGGCAGTGCACCTGATATTCAACTAAAGGTTGGATAGGGAGAGCAATTGCAGTGATCTCAAGAGAATGTGAGTTGATGAGCAGTGTTTAACTCTGGTTTGAAGAATTGTTTGCAGAATTCAGATTGCAGGCAATTGAAGAAATCTCAGCAAAAGCAGATCACAGTTTTGAGAGCAGTGATGAAAGAGTCCAGCAGAGGATTTTAAATTGAAGGAGAAAGTGTGGCAGAACCTGGAGGATTCCCAACAGAGGCTGGATGAAAGAAGAACAGATGTGTTCTTGAAAAGTTGCAGAGTGAAGCCTAGAGAGAGCAGAAGAGAGTGCTCAAAAGGTTCCAGCAGAAGGAGAACCAGTACTTGCCAAAAGCCAGATCTGGAGGAAAGGATTGGTGAGGTAAGTGGCAGCAGGAGAGCTTGCTATTGCAAAGGCTTAGTGCAGCTTGTGAGTGAAGAACTGATGGAGAAAGAGATGACTACTGATAGTCATAGCAGAGATTTCAGAGGTTCTAAGAGAGACCACATCAGAAGAAAGGAGAAAGCAGATGCCAAGGCAAATGGCATAAGGCAGCAGTTGACTGATGCAGAATATTGGAACGAGATAGCTGAGATCAATGAGCAGTTTAATAAACTGGAAAAGATGATAGAGGAAAGCCAGAGAGTTGGTTGGCTCATGAAGAAGAGAGTAAAATGGCAACCATTACAGTTGAGGTTGAGGCAAAAGGAGATTGCCTTACTGAAAGAAGAACTCAGAGCAGTTGAGTTGAGAAAAGAAGTTTCTGGTTGTGAAGCAGAATAGAGTACAGGTGAAGAATACAGATCTATGAAGGATCTTATGGACCATGATGAAGACTTAAGGCAGCGAGAAGTTTGTCTTGCTAAAGAGGATATCATTGATGATTTCCTGAGTTATTGGGCAAGTCCAGATCAGCTGGAAGATGTAAAGCCTTGTATCTTTGAACCTGGAAATTGTGAGGTGATGACAAGTTCTACAGAAGAAGAGAATCAGTCTGAGGCACTGATAGATGAAGCAACCGAGACTAAAAAGTCTTGTGGTTTTGAAACTAAAGAGTTGTGTATGTTTGCAGGTACATCACAGGGAGATGAACAAACTTTAAAGTTTGTTGAGGAGGAGAAATTGAATCTGAAATCTGTTCAGATCAATGCTGAGATAGTAAGATCTCAGGAGGAAGACATGAAGAAAGAAGAGTCCAATGAGAATATTCAGCAGAATATTGAGGCAGAGAGAGAAGGACCAACAGATGATTGGTCAAGAAAAAGTGAAGGTATAAAAGGTTGTGTAAGGTTCCCAAAATCTACTCCAGTTGAAGTTGTTGAATTGTATAGAAGGTTGGATTTTCAAAGAAGAGAATTGGAGAAGCAAAGGACCTATGCACGGGATAAATTGCTGAAGAAGCAAGATAGAGGAATTGTCATGAATGACAATCAGAGACCAGAGGATAAGAAAATGATTCAGCAAAATGAAGGAGCTCATTTTGGTGAATCACAGCAGAGGGACATTCATGAAGCAGATGATGGAAAGAAGGAGAGACTAGCTGACAGTCTCATGGAGGATGCAAATCAGCATACTGATGTGTTGATAGAGGAATTGGGAGGAAACTTAGGACAACATACTGATGTGTTGTCAGAGGAGGAAGAGGTATTGAGACCTTGTAATTTTAGTGCTGAAGGTTCATGTGTTGATCATGCAGGGAAAGAAGAACAACAAATGGAATTTGTCAGGAAAGTTAATAAGAAGGAAACTATGTTGGCTGAGAACATAGTGGAGGATCATCATTCTAACATGGTGATTGGCACAATGGAAGCTGCGAAGAAAGACAATGAAGATTTTCTGAGTCCTGAAGAAGACTTGGAACTGCAGAGAGAAGAATTGGTGACTGGATCATCAATTGAGACCATTAGGCTTTGTGATTTTAAAATTGACAATTTGTTTATGCTTACAAGAATGGCAGAAGACAATCCATCTCTTGGAGTTGTCTTGAAAGAAGAAGAACTGTTGCAGGAAGAAGGTGAGACAGTCATGTCTCATATACAGAAACTTGTCACTGTAGATGACAGGGAAGAATTGGCTTGTCTGATGGGCCAAGAGCAGACTGTGGGGCAGATTTTTAAAACTGACACAGTGATGGAAAATCAGAATTCTATTCCGATAGAAGATGAAAATGCAGAGTTTGAAGAACTTGATTTGATTGCCAGAATCAATCAAGATGATGATGGACAATTACTGAAGATTGTCAAGGAAGAAGAAGAAGACGCTGAAATTAATTTGCAGCATACTGATGATGGGAAACAAGTACAAAGTGAGTGGCTGAAATGTTTGCTGAGGACATCTGAACAAGAGGAAGAAATTGCAGACACTGAAGTGAAATTGCCTGAAGCTGTGAAAGGAATAGGGGCAGATACTAGTTTGCAGAATCTAATTATGCGTACTAGTATACAAATAAAAATAAATGATTATGTTACTGCAGTTAGAGCATTGAAAGACAATTTACTTTTTAACAGTAAGTTTGCAGGTGATGAACAAAAGAAAAATGTTGCAGAGGGAGATATCTTAAGAGATATCGAGGATGTTTGGGAAGAGGCAACATTGGCATCAGCAACATCTATGGTGGCAGCTGAAGCAACATGGGGGGTGACATCTGCAGGAGTAGTAACCATGTTAGTGACATGTGGGACAGCAAGAGCAAAAATGTTGGCAGCAACATCCATGAGGGAAACATTTACAGCAACAATTGAGGAGATAGCCACAGAGGCATCAACATTTCTGGCAAAAGAGGCAACATTGGCATTAGCAAGAGCAACAGCTGAAGCAACATCTATGGTAGCTACAGTAGCAACACTCTTGAAGGCAGTAACAACAGCAAAAACAAAGGCAGCTACAACAGTAGAAAGTTAAAGCAGCAGCAGTGGGCAAAGAAATTTCCAGATAGAAGATAAACTGGACAGAGAAATTGAAAACATCAGAAGACTGATGATGAAGGTGTCTCAAAAGCAGCAGACAGCAGAAAGAAAGCAGAAGAGTTTTAGAAAAGGAAAGACAAGAAGGGATTGTGAAAGTACAACTGGTGCTAAATTGCAGAACAAGATATGGAGACCTGGAGAAGTGTAGTTGAAGGATGATGCAGCTGATGGACAACAGCAAAGCAAAGTGTGGGACCCAGGAAAACAAAAACTGCAGAAACATGATCAGGAGACCATGATCAATTTGAACCTTGGGAGTCTGATGCAGGGGCATTAGGCACAATACAATACTTTGTATCTAAGTAGACATAGGGGGGTCTCATGTTTTTAAATTGTCATGTAATTATTTGTATTTTGAATAAAATAGTGAGGAATTGTAAATGTTCTCTAACCACTAGAGAACATGAGGGAAGTTGATTAAGTTAGGAAGGTGAAGAGTCAGCTTTAGTTATTTTAGGAATGGAGTCTAACTTTAGGACTTTGGAGAATTCCAAGAGTCTTTGTTGAGCTGTTAAAGAAGCTGAATCGATTCATTCATCTTTTGTATAAATGTAAGCCTCAAGGCATTAAGTAGCGTAGTAAGTAGCAGACAAGATTTAGAGACAGAGTAGTGAGATAGAAGGGCCATCGAACTGAAGATCTGGCCAAACAAGAAGTTGTAAGTGAATGCTGTTGTAATTGACCACATTTGTATATATCGATGAAGAATTTGCCTTTAAATTCTGTGTGAAGTTGACATGTATTCTTGGTCAAATTCTGTATGAAGAATAATTGAGTTTCTGGAGTAAATATGAACTCTGTGTTATTAATTGATTGAAATTTGCATGTATTGACTGCTTGAATTATTAGTGAAAGTATGAGTTAGTTATCTAGGTTTTGTGAGCGGGAAACCCTCTGTGTAAAGGGGTTTAATTTGGGATTCTGTACATGATCGGGGAAATTGATGTTGAGTTAATATGTCAATTTCGTGATTTAAAGAACCAAGAAGGATTGGAGTCATCGACCACTGCAAGGGTCGATGACCTGGAGCGAAATTGCGTTTTAGTACAGAGTTTGACAATCGAACATATCGGATCTTGAGAAGGACTGCATACTCATCTATAAGATATAGATATTGATATAGATATTGAAGTTGGAAGAATATATCACTTGGAGAAGGATCTCATTAAGCTCTTGGTTATATGTGGTTAATGAGGTCGTGGAGAAAATCCCATTGAAAGGGGACAGAGGAAGGGACTTCATCATATGGTGTGTTGGGTTCTGATTTTCATATCGGATCAGAATCCCGGTTAAACAAAGTGCGACTATAACGTTGAACCCTGTTGAGGGCAGAACTGCACAGTGGAGCGATTAAGACAGGGTATACATCGACGTTGGAGGAAGGAATATGAAATAAAGGTTAGCGTATAAAGGACGGAACTGTGAACAGAAGTGGAACTGGGAGCGTGAACAGTAGCGGTGGTTTCAACCCACAAAACTGGTGGTCTCGCATAATTTAAAAACGGTAAGTGGAATCCCTCAAAAAAACGCGATATGCGTCGGCATGTGACACGTAGCCTGGAGTGGTTTTAAATTACAGCCCATTTCGCATAATTTTTGGACGCTAAGGTTTTGTTCGAAAAAAATGCGAATCCCGTCGGATTCGGGTTGTGGAAGATCAAACGGCAATCGCAATTAAAGTTGCGAGGGCGATAAGCCGAGGTATGGCCCAGCGTTTTGCACTGGTAAGTGTTTATTAAATATTTGATATGTGGGCCCGAACATATTGTGTTTTAATCCAAAGTCAAAAGTTTATAACCGGGTTTTAAATCAAGGTCGGAATGATATTTGATGCTTGATGTTGAAGCATGAAGGGATATGAAGCTTGGTTGATAGTGCGGTGATGGCATATATATATATATATATATATATATATATATATATATATATATATATGCGCATGCAGTGTTCTAGCATACATGAAAGGTTTTATGTGCTAATCAAAGTTTGTATTTCGGGCTTATGATATAACAGGCGAAAGGTAATAATATATTGAGGTTTGTAACTTCGGATACTGATTCGAGCCCTCTGAGGTGGGGTCGAATGTAATTCGAATTAGTTAATTCGAATATGTATGAGTGGGTTGCAATATAGTTCCGAAATTGAAATAAAACATTGGTTGGGTTTTATTAGAAGAGCTTATTATAGGCTTTATGGGTTTTATAACCATAAGAGAACCTTGAGTTAATATCTCAAATCTCAGATTTGAGATATTAAAGCTTCCAGAGATATTTTTAAAGATTGCCCAGATTTAAAACTAATTGGGGCTAAAAGTTGAATGCAGTTTTGTGTGGAAAGGAAATTGAAGATTGTGGGTTTTAAAATGAAATTGAAATTTTATATATGGATTGAGAGGGTAGCCCGGGCATCAAATCTCATCGACCATGTGAGGAGGGAATTGGCATGAAGGCCCACCATTGAGCCATTCATTGTTGTAGTATTTGTTGGAATTTCCATGCACCCTAGGTCAGGTCTATGCTCTAGCTACGAAGACAAACACTAGAGATGCCCAACTTTAAACGACTTTGCACAGTTGAACATAACAACAAATAGATCAACAACGATACACAAGATTTTGGTCCAAATCACGTTCCTTATTAGTACATCAATAAGGAAACCATAGGGCTCTCGTATGAGGGATCATGGCCCTTTACAAACCCTAGTACATGCCTATAATGCACAATTAGTCCTTTGACTGATAACTCATGGCTAAGGCCAATTCATTTAGGTCCTCGTCTGCCAACATACAAATACAATCAACTGTCCTTTACAAAATCACAACCAACAAGATACTCACTTAAGGCAACCTGAGTGGGCTCAATGGTTAAGAACTTGTGATTTCTCTTGGGAGGTCACAGGTTCAAAACCGGCGGGGGGTAGGGTTGTCTTTGGCTCGTCATGACCAAGCTAGAGGGATAGACGTTCTGTTGGAGTTTGGGATCTAACCATGGTCTCTGGACGCCTCGGTCCTTGCAAAGTAATGAGTTATTGGTATATGTGGCTTGCGGGCTGTTGCATATACCCGTGGAGGTTGCTTAGTTCCCTGTATAAAAAAAAAGATACTCACTTACCTGGGCTGGTTGCTTTAGCCCACAGACTTCAGTGCACTTGTTGTCCTTTCTTTAGCCCTCTTCCTTTAGCTGCTATAGTCTTCTTTTTGACCATAGTTTGCTCCTTTAGACCTTTGATAAACTTTCTTGTAGCCTTGGCCAGATCCCTTAGGCTTATGGCTACTTGCCTGCCTTCTACCAGACTTAGGAACACTTGATCAGACCTTGTCCCTTGTTGTTCAACCGTCAACCACCATAACAATCCTCTATGTGGCCTCTTATTGTCCTCTACTGTCATGCTATAGGTGTTGAATTATGTAGCTTGGGAGCTACTCCACAAGCCTAGATTTGGGCTTGTGTGAATTTCACCAGTAAAGGATTTTTGGGCAAAGAACCCAAGCGGAGGGGTTTTAGACCCAAGTTGGGGTTTAAAATCTAAAAGGAAATTTAAGATAAAATTAATATTTCCTAAGATCTAAGTGGACAAAATCCCTAAGATCTAGATGGTTCCTAAGAGGCCTAGAAAGGGCTATTTAAAGAGGCCCAAGGGAAGGCTAGAAAGCATCGAGTGAGAGGGAGCTCGCTTGATCAAGGAGGGAGGTCGAGATGTATTCCAAGTGGAGGCCGAGATTGAAGGTCGAGAAGGGCTGCTAAGGAGGTCGTGATCACCATAAGGAGGTAGCACTGTAGAAATTTATGAATCTTAAATCTTATGCAGAAATTATTACTGTTAATCCGGTTAAGCTTCTCCTACTTATGCAAGTTATGAACTGAATAAATTCAAGTTAAAATCGAAGCAAAAAACATAACAGATCTCTACCAATTCAGATGTAGAATAAGCACATGCACACATTGACAAAGTGACACAGTTATTTCTGGACAAATAGTCCAAAGAAAACCCCAAGGTGGGAAAACCAGTCTCTGGCTGCTGGAGGTTTCTATTATTAAGAATATTTCTGAATACACAAATCCGGGTTCTAGATCTGGAAATCCCGACAGAGAAAATACTAGATCTACAACTCACTGGCTGATCTAGGGCCAAAATAATGACTGATCCACACCCTCAAATGGGATTTATAGAACTCAACCAAGATTAGGGCCTAGAAACCCCAACGATGTCCCTGAAATGCACTGCGTCAGCCTCTGAAGCCCCTGAAAGCCTTTGCGTTAGCCTTGGATGACCTCCAAACCCTCAGCACTGCTTCGAAAGGGACTGCGTTGCCCCAGAATGGGTGATGCACTCACTACGCTGCCCTTAAGGGTCTCTGCGTAACCCCTGAAGGGTTTCCTGAAAATTACGTTGTCCTTGCTGCTGCTGCTGCCTTCCTCTGCGCTGTCCTTGAGCTGATCTCTGCCTCTTGTGTATTCTAGACCCCGGGATCAGATCATCCCCTTGGTCTAAATTCCCCTCTCTGCAACTGGAACACTTCTGATTATTCTTAGCAAACCTTGTCCTAGAATCTCATCTTATCTACAGTGCTCTGCGTCTGTGTGTTTACAAATGACCCCAAGCCTTTCCTTTATACTTTTCTCGTTGACAAATCAACTACCATGATTAGATCTTGAATCAATGGCTAAGATTAAAAGAAAGCTTGATCCGTGTGTCTTAAGACAATTTCATCACATGTTTAATTAAATTCACTTTAATTATTTAAGTTCCCTAAGTTTTAACTTAGGAAATACATTAAAATAATTAATTAATTTATTATCTCCTAAACCAGATGAAATTTCCCAAATCCATTTCCCTCCACAAAGTTTGGGAGCTAGAGCACAACTGATGCTACCCCAAATACACAAAATCTCAACACTCCCTCTGAGCATC
Organism: Pinus albicaulis; assembly: GCA_034641835.2. Lineage (NCBI taxonomy): Eukaryota > Viridiplantae > Streptophyta > Pinopsida > Pinales > Pinaceae > Pinus > Pinus albicaulis. The sequence goes on from CM076578.1 coordinate 1,765,921,061, forward strand.
AAGGGTGTGCTCTAGCAATACATCACACTTATGCACTACATGACTTTGGGTACTCGTTCTATGCTGCTAAAGCTTGGCCTGCTGCCATTCTGTATTGTCGCTCATGACTCTGCCACTGCCATTGCAACCAATGTACTGCAACTCTTTCTCAATGTGCTACATCTGTGCTGCTCATAGCAATGCCACTGCTGATCTGTTGCACTGCAACTTCAGTTGTTGAGAGAAACAACTGAATTCTTTGACAAACAAGTCAAATGGGCTGCATCCTCATCACTGAAGCTCCATAGGCTATAGATCTGTGCTGGCATCTAAAGAATGATGCACAACTATAGCTCTGCCTGCGTAATCAGACTCCCTTTGCACTACTGAAGTCACATCAGCTCCTTGTGCTGAAATCTATCACGCTGCTGCTGCACTGCGCTGTCCCTCTAAAGCTTTCTGCGCTGATGCAGCTCTGCATTGCGTAAGTAGCACTGCTCTGCACTGCTGAAGTCACATCAGCCTCGCCGCTGCTGCTGCTTCTACGCTGCTGCTGCTTTGCTCTGCGCTGCTCCTCCCAACCTCCAGATTTGCCTCTGCTTCTGCCTCATCTGTGATCTATGCACCCACTGCTGCACTTGTCCGGCTACTGTCTTAAGGCTGCCGTAGCTCACTTGTGATCCAAGAGATGAGCTGCTCAAGGATCCTGCCTCTCCTCCATGTGGCTCCTCTATATGTTCATGTCACCCCACCTCCATGGTTCATGAGCACTCATGGCTGCATCATCTCTTGACCCATCATCTGCCACTGCTGCTTTGGAAGAAGATGCTTCCTTGTCCCTTTTCTTCTCCGGACAATGGCTGGCAAAATGTCCCATTTCACCACACTGGAAGCACTTGATCTTTGAAAGATCCTTCTTCTTCTTTGGCTGCTTCTTCGATGCCAAGGCTGCATCTTCCTCATCTTCCTTCTTCACTTTGCTAAACGCAGGGCTGTGCTTTCTCTTGGTGAATCTGTGTAGTTATTCTTGCCGTATGATTGACCACAAGCTGTCCCAATCTGGGAGGTCTGCTCTGCCCAAGATACTTTGGACAAAGGTTTCTCACTCATCTGTGACTACATTGAGGGCAGTCCTGACTATCACATCATCATCCACCGTTGCACCCGTTGCAGTTCGTTGATTCCTGATTGACTGTAGTCTGGAGAGGAAATGCTCGATGTCTTCTCCCTTGGTCATCATGAATGACCTCATTTGGGTCTCCAACAATATTTTTCTTTGGACAGACTTTCCCTCATATAAGGAAGTCAAGGCCTTCCAAATCTCGTTAGATGTCTTCTTCTCAGCTATGTGTGGTACAATATGGTCCTTGATACTATCCATTATCAGCTGCTTGGCATGTCCAATAGCTTCCCTATGCTTCCGTAGGAGATTCACATCTGTCGGTGTGGCCAGAGTCTGCTCTGCATGGTCTCTTAGATTGTACACCTCAAGGACAATCAGGATCCTTGCTTTCCAAACCTAAAAGTTTGAGAGGCCCTCTAGCCTATCCTGATCACACAGTCCATGAGGAGCCATCTGCTCAGAATGTGTCGAAACTTCCTTTTCTCTTTGCTAGAGAAATGGATCTAAGGCCCTTGGTGAAATAGGTGCCTTCTACCCCCTCTGACACTTGATTTCCCTCCTTGGAAATCTACCAAATCAACTATGATTCAGCCTCTTCTTTGATCCTCTGATCAAACTTCAAGTTTCCTTTGGCAAGAAACTCTCTGAGAAGCTGATCTCCTCTCAATCTTTGTCACTTGTGCTAAGGCTAAAAATCTGAAAATTTCAGAATTTAAACCCCACCAGCTTTTCTAAATTTCTGTAGTCTTTCTTGGATCTGACAGATTCAGATTTGAATCACACTGGCTGGCTTCAGACCAAACTAGTGTTGTTTCTGAGCTGCCTCTGCACAGTAATTGCGTGGGCTTGCTAGGACACAACGCTGGACAACGTCACCCTTCCCTTTGTGTGAATCCGCTCCTGAAAACTGTGTTGTCCCTTCAGATTTGCGTTTCTGCTGCTTTCTGCAGTTATATCTTTCAGATTCTCTTGCTGGTGACCCTTGTAGATCTGCAATTACTCTGATACCATGTAGAAATTTCTGAATCTTAAATCTTATGTAGAAATTATTACTGTTAATCCGGTTAAGCTTCTCCTACTTATGCAAGTTATTAATTGAATAAATTCAAGTTAAAATCGAAGCAAAACACATAACAGATCTCTACCAATTCAGATGTAGAATAAGCACATGCACACATTGACAAAGTGACACAATTATTTTTGGACAAATAGTCCCCGGAAAAACCCAAGGTGGGAAAACCGGTCTCTAGCTGTTGGAGGGTTCTATTATTAAGAATATTTCTGAATGCACAGATACGGGTTCCAGACAGAGAAAATACTAGATCTACAACTCACTCGCTGATCTAGGGCCAAAGTAATGACTGATCCACACCCTAAATCGGGATTTACAGAACTCAGCCAAGATTAGGGCTTAGAGTCCCCAGCGCTATCCCCGAAATGCACTGCGTAAGCCTCTGAAAGCCTCTGCGTTAGCCTTGGATGGCCTCCAAACCCTCAGCGCTGCTCCGGAAGGGACTGCGTTACCCCAGAATGGGTGACGCAGTCACTATGCTGCCCCTAAGGGTATTTGCGTAACCGCTAAAGGGTTTCCAGAAAATTACGCTGTCCTTGCTACTGCTGCCTTCCTCTGCGCTGTCCTTGAGCTGATCTCTGGCTCTTGTGTATTCTAGACCCTGGGATTAGATCATCCCGTTTGTCTAAATTCCCCTCTCTGCAACTGAAACACTTTTGAGTATTCTTAGCAAACCTTGCCCTAGAATCTCAGCTTAGCTTCAGTGCTCTACCTCTGTGTGTTTACAAATGACCCCAAACCTTTCCTTTATACTTTTCTCGTTGACAAGTCAATGGCCATGATCAGATCTTGAATCAATGGCTAAGATTAAAAGAAAGCTTGATCCATGTGACTTAAGACAATTTCATCACATGTTTAATTCAATTCACTTTAATTATTTAAGTTCCCTAAGTATTAACTTAGGAAATACATTAAAATAATTAATTAATTAAATATCTTCTAAACCAGATGAAATTTCCCAAATCCATTTCTGGGTCTTGTAGATCAGGTGAACTCTAGTCCCTCTACAAAGTTTGGGAGCTAGAGCACAATTGATGCTACTCAAAATACACAAAATCTCAACAAGCACAAGAGTGACACAGGCATCTAGAGGAGCCGAATTAGGTAGAAGAGCAGGCCGATTTTTGTTCCTTGTCTTAATTGTTGGATTGGTCAAGTTAGAAGGTCTGATCATGAAAGAATCTGGGCACAATTCTGAGCATAAATAGGCTGCATCAATTCAGATCTGCTAGAGAGGGCCAAGACCCTGCTATAGACTGTCTAGAGGGATGTAAGGCCTAGTTTTGGAGGGCTTCATACCTGACCTATTGCCGAAAGAAGGCTGCAACTTCTAAAGGAACAAAGCTGAGATTTTTATGGCAACGTCGATGTTACCAAGGCTCAAGGGTGACTGAGGTAACCCTAGCAGAGTGAGGCCGTAGAGATCTGTGTGCTCAACATAGATTTCAGTCAAAGATCGTGGCCAAATCTATAGATTCTTAGAGCCGTTACGAAGGATCTAAGAAGGCAGAGTTGCATGCTTCATGATGGTGAAGTTAGGACAGTAGATCTTGAAGGCCTAGTTAGGGTTCTCTCCATGCATGAACCACATAGATTAGCTCTTTTATCTGTCCCAGGAGTGCATGTAAGGGGATAAAAGTAGAGTCTAATGTGGGTTGACATTAGGTGTTGAGAAGAGGGTAGATTCAAGGAAGCTTTGAAGGTTTTTGGAGGTCTATTCATGGGTTTGAACAGTAGTAAGGATGGTGCACAAGAAAAATGATTTTGAGGAGTCAAATCACTGTTAGGTGGCAGCATGAAGAAACCTTGGGTGAGGGAAGTTCTGTGGGTCCCAGATCTGTGCAATTTGAGGAACAAATTGCAGAACAAAGGGCAGTATGTGTGCAACCCTAGGTTAGTCCAAATGTGACTGTAAGTGGGCAAATCTGAGAGTCCTAATGAGAGTGACAGGAGCATCATGTGTCACAGAGGTAGGGCAAATGTGTAGGCCATAGGATCAACACTCTAAAGTGACGAGAAGGCTGACAAGTGGGCATATTTGGTTGATGGGAGCACTGTTCACAAGTGGAATTGTGAACATTGGTTTTCAAGTGCAGGATGAAGACCTTAACTGTGCAGGAAGGAGCCATGAACTGTTAGGAGGCAAGTTGTTGGAAACAGTTCATGTACACGTGGAGGGTTGTTATAGAATTGTGTTTGCAACCCTAGCACAGTGGAAAAATAGGGAGATTTGTCACTGTTAAGAGGGTTGGGTGTTTGATGCTGAAAGGGTTGATCCTTGAAGGAAGTAGGGCAGCCAAGTGAGCTAGATTCTATGCCTTAGATCAATGAGTTGCAGGAGGGAAACTTCAGTGGTAAGAGGGAAGCCCCAAGCCCTAAGTCTGATCATTATTGGAGTAGCAAGAATAACAATAGTGGGAAGTTTGAAGACCCTATGAGTTGGCATCCTTGATGGACTAAGGAGCAGCTAGAGGGCAGATCGTGTTGAGCCTAAGATCAGTGACCTAAAGGAGCTGCGTACACTGATAGAGGCAGATTGAGGAGCTGCTAAATGGGAGGCAAGAGGACCCGCCATATGTGTTTAGGACATGTGGACTAAAAGGGCTGCCGGGCACCACATCAACAAGTAGGTCAAGTGTTGTCTTGTTTAGCGTAGATTGGTTGTCAAAGTGATTGTTTCCAAGCCCTAGTTGTGTCCTTGTATCAGGGCTGTATGTTAGGGCCAAGATCCCTGGTACGGGAGGCCTAAGATTGTTGTATTATATTTTGTAATATAACGAAGAAGGGTTTGAAAAAAGTTAAAAATCGTCACGTGCATTAGTTGATTCACTGATATGTGTTTATTCCCCTATGCAAAGTAGGATTGTTGTTGCATTTGGGTGTGTTTGTGTTAGAGACTTTAAGATCCAAACCAAATTCTCATGTGCCATCGAAATTCAAGAATAGGTCTCGTCCTACCCTGAACAACCCACTACCTCCTCTGAACTGTCCTAAGACTTCTCTGGATACCCTGCGGTCAACCCTAACCAGTCTTCTACCACTCTTATCCACTTTTTAGACTAGAGTTTTGGGCTGCCTCTAAATTCCCGAGGCCTCGACCTCCTTTTGCAAGGTCTTGGTTACCTTTCTAGCAGAGTTATGACCCTCGGTCTATCCTATTTATGCCTACGGAAGACCTTTGCGATGCTAACTAGGCCTTCCTGTGCTCTTGGCCAACCTCTTTGCTCTGCGAGTAGCGACAGCCTTGCAACCTTGCGGGCCTTTGCGACCTACTTGCGGCCTCCTGCAGTTGCGACCCTCCTGCGACTGCGGCTTCACCTTGTTAACCATAACATAAACTCAACCTCCTTCTATGCTTGCCTTACTTCTGTAGGGCTGCCAACGGCTCCTTTGCTTGCCTAGGCTAAGTCCTTCTAGACTTTTCTTCTCCATAAGTGAAATCCTTCTCAACATATGTTTCTACACTATTTATAGTTGTTCAAGTGGTTTGAAAGCCCAAGGGTCATGTCCCTTGGCTTTGTTGGCTGGCTCGAGCCTATATGACTCATAATCAAATTAAATTCATTTTCTTGGGTTTCAAGCTCATTCCTTTTGGGTACAAAACCCCAAACCTTTGGTGCCTTTCCCACAAAGCCTTCTTTTTGTGGGTTTTCTCTATTTAGAAATACCTTTAGAGCTACCCATATTTAACAGTATTTGGGATTCAATGAATGAATCAAGCAATGCAAAGGTGTGCAATTATTTTCCCATATACTAACAAGAATATCTTGTATGGTGGTGAAAAAGGTCTTTGCTGATGTCTTGTACTTGGGGCATTCATTCTATAAAATAAGTCTTCACGAACTCAATCATGGAATGCCACCCATCATACACCTCTCTTAGGATCAGTTGGTCCGTGTCTGCAAACCACAACAAAGAGATGATAAGGTCTGTGATCTTAATGGTAAGAGCTACCCTATCCCACCAACCATCATCTAACACCGTGTCCTTGACCTTTTTTGAAGAAGCTTGATCTATCTTTCTCCAAAAAGACCAAAACTTTGAAGTAACTGTGGATCCAAGAGTGTTCTTGACCTACCTCAACCTCTTAAGCATGATGAATGAGGAGGCAAATCGCGTATCTGCAATCCTCAACAATGATAGATATATGGACTCTTTTCAAATTGTGAGGGTATTGGTATGGTTTTGTACGAAATTGCAGATATGTCATTCATTCTCAATAATACTTTCGATCCATGTCACATCCACAGCAATAGCTTCAAATGCTAAATTCAAAGAATGGACAATGCAAGGTGTCCAAATATTTGTTAGTAGCCTTGCAAATAGGTGCAATATTTGAAATAATTTGTACACAAGAATCAATACCTATATCTTCAAAAGCTTTAATGAACAATTCGCCCATATATTGTGCATCCTTCTATGTTCCAAGAGCATCCACTGCTTTCAATATGATTGGTTCATTCAAGGAAGACACCGTGAAGTTGATGAGTGGAAGGCCTACTGCATTTGTCCATCCGTTAGAAACAATACTAACAGTAGATGAGGACCATGATGATTTAATAGGTTCTAGCATTTTATCCACCTCCTCATTTTCCTTAACCAACAATATTGTTCTAAGATTTTCTGAACTAGGAGGTCCATACTCTATTGGAATTGCTTGTGCTAGAGCTCGACACACCTTAATAAACAACAGTGTGACTATGCAACATTAAATAAGATGAAGTTGAGATAGATGAAAAACCCAATGCTAAGATCATTCTCATTGGCTGTATTGCCTAGTGAGTCAATTTTCAATTAACAAAAAAAAATGTAGGGGTTTTGTGTGGGGCTTGCAATGAATTAAAAAAGGGAGGGGGGGCCGTGGGTGGACGATAGGACTGACGACCCACCTAGTGGCACCCAGCTGTAGCCAAAGCGATCGATAGGCCTATGTAGCAAGACAACGATGACAGGTCAGCCTGAGGCAAACGCGGCGATAGGAAGATGACACGAACTGGGAGACAATGTAGGAGGATGGTCACTGAGATAGGTAGAGTAGATTGGGCCAATTGCACGAAAAAAAGAAACTGGTAAAATGGCCAATAGGTCGCCAGGCCATAGTAGTCCTTAAGGTCAGTTGTAGATGTGGGTAGAAGATGCACACCGAGACTATAGTTGCAACAATGTGAATCGACTGGAGATAAGGGAGTCGATAGGTAGTTCGAGCCGAGAGGAGTGGGGCCTAGATGTGATCACCAGTCGTTAGAAGAGTAGTCGAGGTGGAGACAAGCGCAATGTGTAGACTATCTCAATGGATTTAGTAGATTGGAAAGTCAGCTTCCATAGATAACATAGGTGGTAGTTGCTAGGTAGAGAGACAATCCGCGCGAAGAAGCAAGAGCAGTGGTTGCGATGTTGGATGGAGTAGCCAAGAGTAAGGAAGTAGGCACAAACTCACTTGTAGCGTTGGCTTGTGTAAAGTCGAACCAAGCTGCCCATTAAGCATTTGGAAGCCTTGGGGCGTGGCTGCATGCTGAGAAGTTGCTTGGTGCTGTGCGGCCTGGTAACCAAATACAACTCGACTGTCGCAGTGATTGTGCGTGTAAGTATCCTTTGCGTCGTTGAGACACGTTGAATCATTGGAGCACTATGTTGAGATGCCTTGTGGTGTGAAGGACGTTGGCTTGAGGCTCTCGCAGGTTTTAGGTTTGAGTGCATGTGGGAGCGTGAAGCGAGGAAGAGCTGTGCTAGATCAAGAATGGTCATAGGAAGGCATGGTCGAGTGGAGGTCTCGCTGAGTGTCAGCAGGTGCTAGTAGGTGGAGAATAGGGTACAAATTGCAACATGTAGGAGAAATTGGGCGTATGAGTGCAACTACATATAGTCGTCAAATGTCAGGGCGGGCGGAAGAGGACAATCTACAAACTGCCAAGGAAGACAACAACTAGCAACAAGGAGCAATTGCAGTAGGTGGTTACGTAAAGCAATGTTGAGGATCATGTTGTGGGCACAGTGCTCTGTTGTGTTGAGATTTTGTGTACTTGGGGTAGCATCAGTTGTGCTCTAGCTCCCAAACTTTGTGGAGGGACTAGAGTTCACCTGATCTACAAGACCTAGAAATGGATTTGGGAAATTTCATTTGGTTTAGGAGATATTAAATTAATTAATTATTTTAAGTGTATCTCCTAACTTAAAACTTAGGGAACTTAAATAATTAAAGTGAATTTAATTAAACATGTGATGAAATTGTCTTAAGTCACACGGATCAATATTTCTTTTAATTTTAGCCATTGATTCAAGATTTGATCATGGTCGTTGATTTTTCAATGAGAAAAGTATAAAAGAAAGGCTTGGGGTCATTTGTAAAGATACACAGAGGCAAAGCACTGAAGCTAAGCTGAGATTCTAGGGCAGGGTTTGCTAAGAATACTCAGAAGTGTTTCAGCTGCAGAGAGGGGAATTTAGACCAAGGGGATGATCTGATCCCGGGGTCTAGAATACAGAAGAGGCAGAGATCAGCTCAAGGACAGCGCAGAGGAAGGCAGCAGCAGCAACAACAAGGACAACGTAATTTTCAGGAAACCCTTCAGGGTTACGGATAGACTCTTAGGGGTAGCGTAGTGACTGCGTCACCCATTCTGGAGTAACGCAGTCCCTTCCGGAGTAGCGCTGAGGGTTTGGAGGCCATCCAAGGCTGACACACAGGCTTTCAGGGGCAGCGCTCGGGTTTCTAGGCCCTAATCTTGGCTAAGTTCTGTAAATCCCGTTTGAGGGTGTGGATTAGTCATTATTTTGGCCCTAGATCAACCAATGAGATGTAGATATAACATTGTCTCTGTCGGGTTTTCAGATCTAGATCCCAGATTTGTGTATTCAGAAATATTCTTAATAATAGAACCCTCCAGTAGCCAGAGACCGGTTTTCCCACCTTGGGTTTTTCCGGGGATTATTTGTCCAGAAATAACTGTGTCACTTTGTCAATATGTGCATGTGCTTATTCTAGATCTGAATTGGTAGAGATCTTTTATGTGTTTTGCTTCGATGTTAACTTGAATTTATTCAGTTGATAACTTATATAAGTAGGAGGAGCTTAACCGGAGTAACAGTAATAATTTCTGAATAAGATATAAGATTCATGAATTTCTACATGGTTTCAGAGCAATTGCAGATCTAGAAGGGTCACCAACAGGAGAATCTGAAGTATCTAGCTATAGAAAGCAGCTGGAAAAGCAGCAGAGAAGAAGATTTGAAGGGACAACGCAGTTTTCAGGAGTAGATTCACGCAGAAGGAAGGTTGACGTTGTCCAGCGCTGTGTCCTAGCAAGCCCACACAATTACTGCGCAGAGGCACCTCAGAAGCAACGCTGGTTGGGTCTGAAGCCAACCAGTGTGATTTAGATCTGAATCTGTCAGATCCAGAAAAGTCTGCCGAAAAGTTGCAGAAATTCAGAAGAGCTGGTGGGGTTAAAACTCTGAAGATTTCAGATTTTAGCCTTAGCACAAGTGACAAAGATTGGGAGGAGATCAACTTCTCAGAAAGTTTCTTGCCAAAGGAAACTTAGAGTTTGATCAGAGGATCAAAGAAGAAGCTGAATCATAGTTGATTTGGGAGATTTCCAAGGAGGGAAATCAAGTGTCAGAGGGAGCAGAAGGCACCTGTTTCACCAAGGGCCTTAGATCCATTTCTCTAGCAAAGAGAAAAGGAAGTTCCGACACATTTTGAGTAGATGGCTCCTCATGGACTGCATGATCAGGATAGGCTAGAGGGCCTCTTAAACTTTTCGGTTTGGAAAGCAAGGATCTTGATTGTCCTTGAGGTGTACAATCTAAGAGACCATGCAAAACATACTCTGGCCACGTCGATAGTTGTGGATCTCCTACGGAAGCATATGGAAGCTGCTGGGCATGCCAAGCGGCTGATAATGGACAGTATCAAGGACCATATTGTACCACACATAGCTGAGAAGAAGACAGCTAACGAAATGTGGAAGGCCTTGACTTCCCTGTATGAGGGAAAATCAGTCCAAAGGAAAATGTTGTGGGAGACCCAAATGAGGTCGTTCATGATGACCAAGGGAGAAGACATGGAACACTTCCTCTTTAGACTGCAGGCAATCAGGGATCAATTAACTGTAACGGGTGCAACCGTAGATGATGATGTGATAGTCAGGACTGCCCTCAATGCAGTCACGGATGAGTGGGAAACCTTTGTCCAAAGTATCTTGGGCAGAGAAGACCTCCCAGATTGGGACAACTTATGGTCAATCCTGCGACAAGAATGACTACGCAGATTCACCAAGAGGCAACACAACCCTGCGTTGAGCAAAGTAAAGAAGGAAGATGAGGAAGATGCAACCTTGGCATTGAAGAAGCAACCAAAGAAGAAGAAGGATCTTTCTAAGATCAAGTGCTTCCAGTGTGGTGAAATGGGACATTTTTCCAGCCATTGTCCGGAGAAGAAAAGGAACAAGGAAGCATCCTCTTCCAAGGCAGCTGTGGCGGATGATGGGTCAGGAGATGATGCAGCCATGAGTGCTCATGAACCACGGAGGTGGGGTGACATTGACATGTAGAGGAGCTACATGGAAGTCAGGCGTGATCCTTGAGCAGCTTATCTCTTGGATCACAAGCAAGCTACGACAACCTTAAGATAGTAGCGAGACAAGTGGAGGAGTGGGTGCATAGATCACGGATGAAGCAGAAGGAGAGGCAATCTGAAGACAAGGAGGAGCAGTGCAGAGAAAAGTAGCAATAACGTAGAAGCAGTAGTAGCGCAGAGGCTGATGTGACTTGAACAATGCAGTGTAGTGTTTCTTACGCAGTGCAGAGTTGCAGTAGTGTAGAGAGCTTCAAAGGGACAACGCAGTGCAACAGCAGCATGATAGATTTCAGCACAAGGAGCTGATGTGACTTCAGTAGTGTAGAGGGAGTCTGATTACGCAGGCAGAGCTGTAGCTGTGCATCGTTCTTTAGATGCTAGCACATATCTGTAGCCTATGGAGCTTCAGTGATGAGGATGCAACCCATTTGACTTGTTTGTCAAAGATTGGGCAGGAGATTCAGTTGTTTCTCTCAACAACTGAAGTTGCAGTGCAGCAGATCAACAGTGGCAGTGCTATGAGCAGCCAAGATGCAACATATTGAGAGGGAGCTGCAATACATAGGTTGCAGTGGCAGTGGCAGAGTCATGGGCAGCAGTACAGAATGGCAGCAATAGTGCAGAGTTGAGTGGCAGCAAGCCAAGCTTCAACAACACAGAACCAATACTCAAAGTCATGTAATGCATAGTGTGCTGTATTGCTAGAGAACACCCTTGATGCTAAGAGGGAGTGTTGAGATTTTGTGTGCTTGGGGTAGCATCAGTTGTGCCCTAGCTCCCAAACTGTGGAGGGACTAGAGTTCACCTGATCTACAAGACCCAGAAATGGATTTGGGAAATTTCATCTGGTTTAGGAGATATTAAATTAATTAATTATTTTAAGTGTATTTCCTAAGTTAAAACTTAGGGAACTTAAATAATTAAAGTCAATTTAATTAAACATGTGATGAAATTGTCTTAAGTCACATAGATCAAGCTTTCTTTTAATCTTAGCCATTGATTCAAGATTTGATCATGGCCGTTGATTTGTGAACGAGAAAAGTATAAAGTAAAGGCTTGGGGTCATTTGTAAAGACACATAGAGGCAGAGAACTGTAGCTAAGCTGAGATTCTAGGGTTGGGTTTGCTAAGACTACTCAGAAGTGTTTCAGCTGCAGAGAGGGGAATTTAGACCAAGGGGATGATCTGATCCCGGGGTCTAGAATACAGAAGAGGTAGAGATCAGCTCAAGGACAACGCAGAGGAAGACAACAGCAAGGACAGTGTAATTTTCAGGAAACCCTTTAGGGGTTATGCAGAGACCCTTAGGGGCAGCGTAGTGACTACGTCACCCATTCTGGGGTAACGCAGTCCCTTCCGGAGCAGCGTTGAGTGTTTGGAGGCCATCCAAGGCTGACGCAGAGGATTTCAGGGGCTTCAGAGGCTGACACAGAGCCTTTCAGGGGCAACGCTGGGGTTTCTAGGCCCTAATCTTGGCTGAGTTTTGTAAATCCCGTTTGAGGGTGTGGATCACTCATTATTTTGGCCCTAGATCAGCCAATGAGCTCTAGATCTAGCATTATCTCTGTCGGGTTTTCCAGATCTAGAACCCGGATTTGTATATTCAGAAATATTCTTAATAATAGAACCCTGCAACAGCCAGAGACTGGTTTTCCCACCTTGGGTTTTTCTGAGGACTATTTGTCTAGAAATAACTGTCACTTTGTCAATGTGTGCATGTGCTTATTCTAGATCTGAATTGGTAGAGATCTGTTATGTGTTTTGCTTCAATGTTAACTTGAATTTATTCAGTTGATAACTTATATAAGTAGGAGGAGCTTAACCGGATTAACAATAATAATTTCTGCATAAGATATAAGATTCATAAATTTCTACATGTTGGGCATTATCAAGTAGCTGTAGGATGCTTTAGCCAACAAGGAGTCGCTGGGTAGGAGATTTGCTGCGACAGGTTGTGAGTAGAAGTGCCAGTAGGGTTTAACTAGCCGAGGACAATATTAGCAGGATTGGTAGAGGTCAACCCTCAGAGGGAAAGAGGGAGACTGTACTAGTAGGGGGATTGGCAACAGATTTTAGTGGATATCTCAAAGGACCAATACAAACCCACAAGGAAGATCTTTGCATATCTATACACCAACGACTTTCTTGTGAGTATTAGAAGGACTTAGCACAGGGGTCACAAGGAGACGCAAAACAACCATGCTAGAAGTACTTAGCACAAAAGCAATGGAAAGAAGCATTATAATGATAAAGAGTAAGGAGTAGGAGGCTCCATGTTATGAATTAAAAATTCATAACTCTATATATATATATATATATATATATATATATATATATATATTATGACAATAAATAAATAAATATTAATTAATTAGTAAATTAGTAAATAAATTAGGATAAGACAATTAATTAGTTTTGAGTAGACATTAGTCCAAACGACATGTCTTTTTAGGCTCGTGGCCAGTCAACTCCTATAAAGGAGAACCACCCTACCCTTGTAAAGATCATCATCATTTATTGAATAAAGTTTATATATAAATGTTTAAATACATCAATGTTTTTGAGTGTTAATTATGCAAGATAAAACCCTCTGCACTAGTGGTATCAGAGTTGTCCGATCCGGTCTAGAGCTACACAGTCCATATTCATCCCTGTTCCCACACTGTGTCATTCTCGAGCTTCCGTTGTGTTCGTTGTCATTTCCGGTCCTACGTCCCTCCCGAGCTTCCTCCTGTATGTATATCACATCGCCTCTGCCTTACACTACCCCCGTCTCTCACTGCCCAACAAACCCCGTTCGGTCCAACCCGTTCCTTCGCTGTCCACACAGCCAGTCAATTCTTGTCAAACGTAGTCACACACAGTCACACATCGACCCCGTCCGTGGTGCTGGTCGAGCCACGCTCTGTGCGCTATCGTCTTCTCGGACAGTCGCTGTTCCGATACAACCAAACACTAAAAACTCTGACATCCCCCGCCGCCAAGCATCGTAGCCGATCCAGAGGTCAACATACGTGAGGTGGATCCCAACGTCGGTTCGTACGTGGCCCGGTCTATGTATAAGAATTGAATTGAATCGAATAGAAATATATATATATATATATATATATATATATATATATATATATATATATATATATATATATATATATATTGTGTCGATTCATGGTTCGTTTGCTGGTTGGTACATATTGAGTGAAGGTTGGTCGATACATATACATGGTTCGTCAGGGCTTGTTACATTATAATTATATTATAAACTAAGTTTAATTAATTAAAATTATTTAATTAATTAATTAATTTAATAATAATAATAATAATAATAATATTATTATTATTATTTAATTAAAAAAAATTGGGTCCACTAGGAAAAAGAGAAACAAAAATGGAAGCAGTAATAATGATGATAATTCAAAGAAATTTCAAGTAGAACTCAACAGAGTGCGTAGGCGCGTTGACGAGGTCGAAAATAACCAAGATAATTTTGGGGTGCATCAAAACGAAATGGCAGAGAATATCTTAGCAATATAGAGCATGTTGAGCCAGTCTATGGGAGGAGCCAATCCACCTTTTAATCCCTTAGAGACTCGAAGTCCAAAATCTCCAGAAGGCAGATTTTTTTCAAATCATGAATATTCGATGCATGAAAAGCCACGAATATCGCATGTACAGTTTGAAGGAAGTTAGTACCATACAAAGTTCTCTGACAAAGACTACCTCAAAATTAAAAGAGAATTACCTAAATACGATGGCAAGGACCATAAAGGCGCCATTGTATGGGTAAATAAGATGGACGCCATTTTAGGAGCAAACCCGCCAATAGGTGAACAAGAGAAGGTCATGACCGCATCGAACTACCTGGAAGCAGAAGTGTATGATTGGTTCCTATGGTGGTCTAACAAATGTGCAGCTCGCTTGTTCAATTGGAAAATTTTCAAAAACGCTCTGTTAAAAAGGTTTCATGAAGAAGAGGAGGATGATATTTACGAAATATTCGTTCACCTCAAACATAAGGGATCGGTAAATGAATACACTCACAAATGGGGAGTATTAGCGGTAAGGCAAAGGGGATTGTCAAACGAAGAGCTGTTAAAAATGTATCGTTGTGGTCTTAAGGATTATATTTGGGAAGAATTAAAATTATATAAACCCCAAACCATTGAAGATGCCAGACATGCAACAATAATTATTGAATGGAAATATAAACTCCATAAGCGCCATATACAAGTAATGAAAAATAAAATAACTACTCCAAGGCGAAGTCAAGTAAACCGTCTTCAGAAAACACTAGTAAGTGCGTTCCACCACCAATGTGCAATGAAGGAAAACAACAGTCTAATGTTGAAAGAAAAAGGGATGGCAAGTGTTGGACATGCGGGGACAAATATTTCCAAGGGCACAAATGCACGACGCAAAAAATCTTCAACTGTGAAGCAAAACAAAAAGAAGAATCTTCAGAAAACAGCTCCAACGAAGAGAACAAGGAAGGAAATGAGAACCCTAATCCATATTCAGAAGAAGATATGCCACGAATTTCTTTGGCAGCTATCACAGGGATAACTCAGCCACAGACACTGAAGCTTAAAGGCCATATCAAGAAACAAAATGTTATCGTTCTAATAGACTCATGAAGTATGCACAACTTTATAGATGTCAATGTTGCAAAAAGACTGAACATTTTTGCCTATGCTGTAGCAGATTTAAAAGTTATGGTGGCAGATGGAAAGCAAATAGATGAAGTAGGAAAGTGCCATAAAGTCAAAATGCAACTGAATGAATGCGAAATGGAGTCCAATTTTTATACAGTCCCCTTAGGAGGAGTAGACGCCGTCTTAGGAGTACAATGGTTGCAAACACTAGGAACGTATTCGGAAAATCACCAAAAGTAGTTCATTAAATTCAAAATGGATGGAAGGAAGTATAAGCTGTTCGGATTCCAAGTCCCACCTACCCAAGTCATTTCTGCTCAGCAAATGAAAAAGCTTATTTACAAGGGGGCCCCAATATTTGTTGCACAATGTCAACAGTGGGAGTTATTATCAATGGAAGGAATTCACCGACCATCAAAAGTTTCAACCCTAATCCAGAAATATGAGAAGGTTTTTCAAGATCTATCGATGAAATTGCCTCCTGAAAGGAAAATTGAACATATCATTGAAGTCAAACTAGATTCTACGCCAGTAAATGTAAAGCTGTATCGTTACCCCCATCATCACAAAACAAAATAGAATGACTAATACAAGATCTACTAAAGCATGGAGTCACTATGAAAAGTATGAGTCCATACGCGGCACCAGTGGTACTGGTTAGGAAGAGAGATGGATCTTTCTGATTGTGTATAGATTACAGAGGATTAAATAAAATTACTATTAAACAGAAATTTCCAATTCCATTCAATGATGAGATGCTAGACGAACTCCATGGGGTAGAATATTTCTCATAAATTGATTTGAGATCAGGTTACTATCAAATTCGAGTAAGATTAGAAGGCGTCAAAAATACGACATTCAAAACTCATGAAGGGCACTATGAGTTGAAAGTTATGCCATTTGGATTAACAAATGCGCCAGCCACCTTCCAAGCAACCATGAACGAACTTTTCTACCCATACTTGCGAAAGTTTGTGTTAGTTTTTTTCGATGATATTCTTGTTTACAATAAGACATGGAAGGAGCACCTCAAGCATCTAGAGGAAGTGCTGTCCGTATTAGAGAAGAATCAATTTTACGCCAAGTTATCAAATTGTACCTTTGGGCAAAAGGAGGTTGAATACCTAGGGCACGTTATATCTAGGGAAGGAGTCAAAGTTGACCCCAACAAAATCAAAGCAATCAAAGAATGGTCCAAACCCAAGAACGTATCAAAACTAAGAGGATTTCTATGTCTAACTGGGTATTACAGAAGGTTCATAAAAAACTATGCACATTTGACGGCACCCCTGACCAACTTGTTAAAAAGGAACGCTTTTCAATGGAATAACCAGGCAGACGAATGCTTCGAAAATCTAAAAGAAGTGATGTCAACCACATCGGTATTGACAACTCCAAACTTCTCCGAACCGGTCGTAGTCGAATGTGATGCTTCATGGTTCAGAATTGGAGGTGTGTTAATGCAAGACAACCACCCTATAGCATTCGAGAGCAGGAAACTTAACAAACAAGAAGGCTTGAAATCAACTTACCAAAAGGAGATGCTTGCCATCATACATGCTTTAACGAAATGGTGACAGTACCTGCTCGGAAGTAAGTTCTCAATCCGAACTGATCACAATAGTCTTCAATTTCTACTTCAACAAAAAACATTGTCAACAGAACAACAAAAGTGGATGGAGAAACTTTCAACGTTCGACCTAGAAATACTGCACAAAAAGGGAAGAGAAAATGTTGTAGCTGATGCACTCTCACATAAGGATGAAGACAATATAATATGCGCCGCCTTGGTAGTTGTTCCTGAGTGGTTATACGAAATACGAGCCAATATGCCAAGGATTCAGATTGTGGTTCTATGATTGAAAACATCAGTCAATATGCCAATTTTGAATGGAAAAATGACATACTATGGTACAAAGATAGGATTTACCTAACCCCAACATCCAAGTTTAGAATGAAAATTCTAAGGGAATCTCATAGTTCTCCTGCAGCGGGACATGTCAGATTCTTCAAAACTTACTACAACATTCGACAATTGTTCTATTGGAAGGGTATGATTAAGGAAGTCCAAAAATATGTTGCGGAATGTGATGTTTGTCAGAGGAATAAGAGTGAAAATATCCCAACCCCTGGGTTACTACACCCATTACATATTGCAAATAAAAAATGGGAAGATATTTGTAAGGACAAGATATTTGTCATAGTTGACAGACTCACTCAATATGCCCATTTCGTGGCAATAAAAAAAATTGAGACAAATAAGCAAATTGCGAAAGCATTTTAAAAAAAATTTACCAACTACATGGGTTTCCCAAGGTCATTGTTAGTGATAGAAATGCAAAATTTAAAGGCAATTTTTGGAAGGATTTCTGCCACCAAGCAGGAATATCTTTCAACATGAGTTCGGCCTATCACCTCCAGACAGATGGTCAAACTGAAGTTGTAAATTAATGCGTGGAAACATATCTTCATTGTTTTGTCACCGATAAACAAAACAAATGGACCCAGTGGCTACACCTGGCAGAATGGTGGTATAATACCACTTATCATACTTAGCTAAGATGATGCCTTTCCAAGCCTTATATGGCTATGAACCACCCAGGTGGAAGGATTTTGCACTATTGAATTCTAAGGTACAAGCAATAAATGATCACTTAAAAGAAAACCAAAGAATTATTAACTTGCTAAAACAAAATCTAACAGTGACACGTAATAGAATGAAACAACAAGCTGACCAACATCGCATCGAAAGAGAGTTCGAAGAAGGATATCGGGGCTTTGTTAGACTTCAACCCTATAAGAAATTATCATTAAAACAACAAGGTAAAAATAAGTTATCGCCTAAATATTATGGACCATACCAAATGATCAAAAAAAAAGTAGCGTGGCTTATGGGTTGAAGCTACTAGAAAACTGTTGAATCCACAACACGTTCCATGTATCAAGTCTCAAAAAAGTACTAGGGAAAAATCAAATAGCTCTAATAGAGATACCTGAGATGGATGAAGAAGGGAGAATCATCTTAGAACCTGAAGGTATACTCGCTACCAGAGAGAAGGTATTACGATCCAAGACTATTAAGGAGTACCTCATCAAATGGAAGAAACTACCAGAGGAAGACTCATCATGGGAGACAAAACGTTTTCTTCAGCAGCACACAACATTACCTATGCTTTGAGGACAAAGCATTTTTAAGGGAGAGGCAATGTTATGAATTAAAAATTCATAACTCAACACACACACACACACACACACACACACACACACACACATATATATATATATATATATGTTGCACGGGGACCCGTCCCCGCCAAAATTCATGGCGTTCCCTCCGTTCCAACGTTCCGGGTACTTTGGAACTCGTCGGAAACTTCCCCAATTGGTTGGGGACTCCATCAGGGACTTGGGGACTTCCAGGCGGTGCCCGAGTCGTCCCTCAAAAAATCCAAGACTTTTCGAGGGACTTTAGGACACTCCCAATATCATGCACATGAAAATTCAAAAAAAAAAAAATTGAAAATCTAACTTTAAAGTCAAAATTAAAAAAACAAATTTTGAAACCTAAACCCCATCTCAACCTTAACCTATTGACTACACTAAACCTATCACATACACACTAAACTAAACCTATTGCATACTAAACATTATACTACATGGCGACGACGAAGGTAAACATTGTTACAGAGACGCGACAACGAAGGTAAACACAAGTTGCAAAGGTTGAAGGTAAACATTAAGCTCGAGCAAAGGTTGTAGGTAAACACAGGCTGCGAGGGTTGTAGGTAAGAGTCCTAGTGAAGTCTGAGATGACAAACAAAGGTAAAAGTTGAACAAAGAATTGCATTCACGACAACAAAGGTAAACAGAGCTGAGAGGGCTTGAGCAAAGGTTGCAGGTGAGGTAAGAGTCGAGTGACCGGGTGAAGTTTATGACTCTTAATTTGGGGTTTATAATTCAATTTTAACGACTTATTCATGTTTACAATTTAGAGTCGCTATACTCCATGAATTAATTTGCCTTCAATTTGAACTTATTTCTTTCTCCATGTTTGTGACAAACCTTTTCTTGCCATGAATCTTTGAAATTTCCCTATGCCACAATCACCACGACTTTAATACCATGTTAAATATATGCAAGGGATGAGCAAGAGAGACTAGATGAGAGATAAGAAGATATATATCAATGTGCTACTGAATTACTAGTGGTGTTGTCTATATATGTAGCAAGTTCCATTATTCATTCTAGGAACCAATCAACTAATCCCTGAATACATTAACATAAGCATCATTTATTATATATAATTTATTTCACTTTATGACATTATTACTTTTGTACATAACATTTGTTACTCCTGAAATAAACATTATAGTGGCTAACTCATCTTTCACGCTTAAAGTTATAAGGTAAATAGATGGGATGGTAATACTCTTTGTGCTCTATAAATAATAGTTAATCTAAATGATTATGATATACATTACATTGACAGGTCCCACAAGATTCTTAATTTCTATACTCTTAATTTAATTTCTATAATAAAATTTTAATGACTTGTTCATGTTTATAGTTTTATTAAATTTTACTTTTAGTCTTCAAAGTATAGCTGTTATTTAAATTTTAAAATGATTCATCATGCATCATAGAATGATTATGTAGACAGTAGTAGATTGTAGGTTGTAGTAGACTAATAGTACTTCTTAAGTTTTTGACAATGGGCAATGATGACAAGATTAGTTTTTGTGATGCACAATGATGATTAGATAGTATTAGACTTTAGTATTTTATTTTGTAATTTGAATTTCAAAATTAGTAATAGTTCTAATTTTTATATTTTAATTTTATCATTCGTGTTTATGCCGAAATACTAAATTTTAATTTAATTTAAAATTTTTAATAAATATAAAATTAGTTATCGCACTTGTCGTCGCCAACCTACCGTCCCCTGAAAATTTGGGTGTGCGCTCTAGCCGTCCCGGAAACTCATCCCCCTGTACCCGCCGTCCCCTCGTCCCCACAGCCAGTGCAACATAGATATATATTAAATAATAAATATTATGACAATAAATAAATAAATATTAATTAATAAATTAGTAAATAAATTAGGATAAGATACTTAATTAGTTTTGAGTAGACATTAGTCCAAAGGACGTGTCTTTTTAGGCTCGTGGCTAGTCAACTCCTATAAAGGAGAAACACCCTAGCCTTGTAAAGATACAATTTATGTATAAATGTTTAAATACATCAATGTTTCTGAGTGTTAATTATGCAAGAGCAAACCTTCTGCACCTCTCTCTAGAATTGCATCTTTCTCTAGAATCTATGTACCCTTCTCTATGGCATATGTGTGCTTTCTACAAAGACGTAATGATGTTACTCTACTCTACACCACAAGCCATCTCTTCGTAAATATTTGTCCTTGTTGGGAACCTCTGGCCGTGTTTGCATGTATCTCCTTGCGTGGTTCTGGTTTGGCACTTCTTTGATCAAATTGAGATTCGATCAATTCACTTTGTAGCACATATCTCCTCGAATGGTTTTGGTTAGGTGCTTCTTGTTGGTTTTCCATGGCATGTGAGAATCTGGGTTAGGTCTTAAAATTGCTGACACAAACCTTCTCAAGTGCCTCAACCATCCTAGTTTGCACAACAGAAAATTACACATCAGTGAGTCAACTAGCGCACATGACAATTTTTAAAATTTTCAACCCTTCTTCGTTATATTAACAATTTTAATACAATAGTCTAGGGCTCCCGTACCAGGGACAATGGCCCTCACACATCCATTGATACAAGTACATACTACTAGGGCTTGGTGTCTATCATGTTGACCACCAATCTACCTTGAACAAGACATCCTTGACCTACTCGCTGATGTGGCGCCCTGCAACCATTTTAGTCCACATGTCCTGAACACATTTGTTGGTCCATCTGCTCCCAATCTGCAACTTTGCCTCTATCAATGGTTCCACTCCTTTAGGTCACTGAACACAACTCATCAATCTGTCGTTTAGCTGAACACTAGTCCTTCAATGTATCAACACTTATGGACTTTTGTTGAGTTATTCACAGCTCTGTTTGTGAACAACTCCAGATTTCCCACTGCTGCTCTTCAGGTCCTTTGGGACTTCTTCCCTCTATTGCCTTTCTGCGTTGCTCCAATGAAGACAAACTTTGGGTTGGAGGGCTACCACCTATTGCTGTCAAAAGTCCTTCTCCAACAATGAACTTGGGCTATCAATCTAGCACTCCTGGTTGATCAGACACTGATCCCAACTCTTTGCCATTGCTAGCAGGTTTGATGTCCATCTCAAGCACTTCACTTAGGGCTCTCTATAACAGTCACCTAGTATCCCTCCAAGTTGCACTTAGAATGCCATACACTGTCCCAAATTTGGAGACCTTCTTGCACTGTTATTCCTTCACCCCTTTGCTGCTCTTTCACTACCCATCTTTAGTCAATGCTTGACTGAAGTAGGTTTGCTGCGGAGGTTTGGCAAGAGGACGGGCACATCTTTGTCGGCCAGAGTAGGTATGCAGGAGGTATCTTGAGGAGATTCCGTATGGATGGTTGCAGGCCTATGGCTACTCCTATCATCACCAACTGGAAGAAGCTACATGATTCTGATTCCGAGTTGGTGGATCCCACCTTGTATTGTCAGCTGATTGGTTCCTTGATGTATCTGGTCAACACTAGACCGAGTATTTGTTTTGCAATCAACACATTGAGTCAGTTTATGATGTAGCCCAGGAGAGTACACTGGGTGGCTGCAAAACATGTGCTGAGGTAGTTACAAGACACAGTGGATCATGGGTTGGACTATGCCAGATGTGATGGAGTCACATTGATTGGTTTCACAAACTCAGATTGGGCTGGCAGTGTCAGTGACTGGAAGAGTACTTCTGGATGTTGTTTCTCATTGGGCTTGATAGTTGTGTCATGGTTCAGCAGGAAGCAAAGGTCAGTGGCATTGAGCAGCGAAGAGGCAGAGTATATGGTAGCTACTCAGGCAGGGTTCGAGGCATTATGGCTTCGCAAGATGCTTCATGGTTTATTTTTTCAGATAATAAGACTAACTAGGATTTACTGTGACAATCAAAGTTGTATTAAACTGTCTGAGAATCCAGTATTTCACTTTTGGTCAAAGCATATAGAGATCATATACCACTTCATCAGAGACTGGGTTTAGCGAGGGGCAACGAAGCTTGAGTATATATCCACTGATGAGCAGGTAGCAGACATTTTCACCAAGTCTTTGCTAAGAGGCAAGCATGTTTTCTTTAGAGACAGGATGGGAGTGGTGAGCAACACCTTCCTTGGTAAGAGGGAGCGTTGAAAATAATACCAAGGAGAGGTGTTACTAGGATTTTATCCCTTTTACTGTAGTGAGCACATTAATAAACTTTTGTCTCAATGGCATTTATGAGATAAATTAATGTCAAGGGTGGAAAAGGTACTTAGAAGTGTTGTACCATGTAATTTTCTAATATTAAAGTCGCTTGTACTTTATAAAGTGACTTTATGTGTAAAGTACATAGTGTACTTTTCTAATATTAAAGTGAGGTGCAAAATCACTTTATGAGAAATATAGAAAAAAGGTACACAACTTGAAAGAGTTACTAGGATACTTTTAGGTGATGGGCCCAATGTATGAGGGGGGTCATTTGGGAGAAATGACGTCAACCACACATCTTGAGATTTGGAGATTAAATCTCAACCATTGGATCCTAGGTTTAGGGATTCAATCTTTTCCAAGGAGACAAAATAGGAAAAAAGGGATCTAATTCTTCACTTCACACTTGAGAGAGCATGAGGAGAAGAGAGGAGAGAAAACTTCAAGGAGAGAAGAGTTTGGTAAGGAGAAATTGCAGCAAGGAAGGAGACACAAAATTCTAGGAGGAGGGCATTTAGCAACACAAATTTCAAGGAAGGAGCCGAACGAATTTCGAGGTAGCTAGCAGCATAGAAATCGAGGGTAGCAGCATGATTTTTGAGGCACCTCAGCACAAATTTTGGGACAGCTGCTACAGGAAGCACGAATTTCGAAGGAGGCTTCAGCTGAGATCTGGCATGATTTTCGAGGCAGACTCTCCTTCAGCACATATTTCGAGGCACCTTCAGCACAATTTTTGAGGCAGAATTCTAGGCACAATTTTTGAGGAGCTGAGCTATGAAAATTGCAGAAATTTTGTGTATGTAAATTTGTGAAAATCTGAAGATTTCTGTGGGCACAAATTCCAGAAATTGCAATTAATGCTACAACAGAAAACAGAAAAGGGAGATAAGTATAGTGAAATTTTTGTACTTCATAATTTCTCAAGCAATAAAATCCTCCTTTGAAGACTGGTTTTCCCCGAGAGGCTATGGGGCTTTTCTGGGGTCAACTTGACCAAAAAAATATGTCTCATATTGTTGAATGCTTGCCTAAATTTTGTATTAATTTTCAGCTGATAGGAAAGTGAAAAATGGTCCAAGTACTCTTTTAATGTTTGCAATGAATGCATACTGAAATTTATATCAGCATGACAAAACATGTGGGTTGGGCCTAAACAAACACATGCAAATTTGTAAATTGGGTTAAGGATGCATATCATAAATTTTCTGCAAACCCCTGTGCCACAAACTGTGCTTTGTACTTCTCAATGTTGTTATCTACGACATACTTGATTTTGTAGAGCTACTTGTAAGTCAACACTGACTTCCCCACATGTCTCAGTACAACCTCCTGCACATAAATTTTCATGATGAAATTGTACTCTTCCACCATGTCATCCCTCTGGACCTGCTGGTCTACTGCCTCATCAAAAATAGAAGGCTCAGACTCAATGATGCTGCTCACCTAAGCCATATAGCTACAAAAGCTCTCTGGCGTCTTATTTTCCTTAACAGTCCTCCTGGGACTCCCCACGAATTCCTAGGCTTCCTGGAAAGTCTGCTGAAGCCATGTTGGCTTCATCTTCCTTGAAGTAACCTCCTGTGGAGTGGAATCCTCCTGCTCATCCCTCTCCTCTGAAGATCGTGTACTCAAAGACTATGCACCATTGGTCTGGGAACCTGTCACCTGGGAACTTTAACTCCTGAAACCTGTGAACTTGTACTCTGTGACCTTGTAACTTGTGGTATATCCCCCTGAGACTTAGGAGCTTGCTGCTCCCCCTTTTTTGACTTATATGACTTCTTAAAGGCTTGATTCTCCTCAAATATCACATCCCGCATAACCAGTGTTTTCCTCAAAGTAGGAATGTATATGCGGTAAGCCTTTGAAGTCTCGCTATACCCAACAAGAATTCCCTTTTCTATCATGGGCTCTAACTTTGTCCTTTTCTCTGAAGGGACATGTGCGTAAGTCAAGCACCCAAAAATCCTCAAGTGCCAGACTTGAGGCTTCTTCCTTGTAAAAGCCTCCTCAAGAGTTTTACTCCCCAACACCTTATGAGGATTCCCATTATGAATATAAAGAACTGTGTGTTGAAATTTGGTACCGGAGGACAGGTGGTTCCCTAAGGCTTTGATCTTTGGCCTAGGGAAAAGTGTCCAAAAGAATTTAATTTTTCTCCTAAAGTGACTTTATAATTTTTATAAAGTCAAATCTAATTTAAAAAGTGACTTTATGTTATAAAGTTACTAAAGTCTAATTTTAAAGTGACTTTAATAAAGTCAATGTAAAATTAGAAAGGAAAAGTGACTTTGGAAATAAATGACTAAGTGGGTCTTTATTAAAGTGTGGTGAATTAAAAAATAGAAAGTGAGATTTAAATGAGCATTTAATCTCAGCCCTAGATCTCAAACTATCTCAGCCATTGGATTTAGGGATTCCCCAAAAGTCACTTAGGGTTAGGTTAAAGGAGGAAAAGGAGAAAAAGGTCATTCATTCTTTCATGAGCAGATTGAGAGAAGGAGAGCAAGAGAGCAAGGGAGATTTTTGGGCAGTGAGGAGAAGGAGGCAGCAGCTTGGCACACATTCCAAGGCAGCATTTCAGCAAGACATTCAGCAAGACCGTACAACTGAGTTTGCACGCAGTAAGGCAGATTTTAGGCATGATTTTCGAGAAAAGGTGGCCGTACAGCAAGGCCGTACAGCAGGTTTGCACAGAAATCGAGGAGCAGAATTTAAGGGAGGCCGTACAGCAAGTGGCTGTACATTGGCACGCATTTCTAGGCATAAATTTGTACATCCGTACAGCTGTTTTTCTGCACAGAAATCGAGAAAACCATACTGCAGATTTTTGGGCAGCTTGCACGCTTTTCTAGGCAGGCCGTACAGCAGCATTTGAGGCTGAAATTTGGCACATAAATCGAGGAGGACGTACAACATTTATTGCTGTTCTGTTTTTTTTGCTGTTTGCACATTTTCCGAGGCGATGGTTAAGCACGGAAAACGAGATAAGTTGTAAAAGTCTGTTTGCTGATTTTTTGCTGAATATTTCTCACTGTAAAAAGCATTTTCCAGAAATAAGGAGGAGCTTTCGAACTGGTTTTTCCCAAGAGTTGTAGGGGGTTTTTCCAGAGTCATGTTGACCAAAAATATGTGTCAAAATCTGTGAATGACTGTTTTATGTGTGCTGATATTTATTTCTGCATTTTCCAGCATTCTGTAATTTTTCCAGAATTTGTGTTTTCAGCAAAATTTATTTTCCAGCTTGTTAAATGTATGGATATGGGAAAGGGAATTTAACTCAGAAAATTCCAGTAAGCTGATTTTTCACAAACAACAGTTTTATCTTTACCACAACAGTGCTATTTTTCAGTTTTAGGACAGCAGGATGTCTTTGGGACTGAGGGTGGAGGATAGGTTGGATGGGCATTCCAATTACAGCATTTGGAAGGAGAGAATGCAGAGTATCTTTGAAGAGGCAGAAGTCTGGGACATTATGATGCATACCACACGGAACCCTGTAAATGTGCCTACTGATGCTACTCAGTTGGCAGCATATAATAAAAAGAACAACAAGGGTAAGAGACCGATTCTAGACGGAATCAAAGACCATTGCATTCCTCATGTGAGAGGAAAGAGAAATGCTCATGAGATGTGGACAGCATTGTCCAATCTCTACCAGAGTACCAATGAGAACCGGAAAATGGTCCTGAAGGAGAAGATGAAGACCATTAAGATGGGTAATGATAGTGCAGCTGGATATCTCACAAAGATTACTAATGTGAGAGATGAGTTGGCAGCGATTGGAGAGGCCATTCCACCCACTAAGTTGGTGCGGATTGCAGTGAATGGCCTCCTCCGTTCATGGATGAACTTTGCTGGTGGGGTTTGTGCACGTGAGACCCTTCCCACATGGGAGAGGTTTAGGGATGATTGCATTCAGACAGAGATCAGGAAAGGTCAGCTTGGGGCAGCCAAGCCAGTTGAGCAGGATGAGGATGTAGCACTGTTGGCAGGACGCAAGAAAGGCAAAGGGAAGAAGCAGGCTTCCACAAGCAATGGTGGGGGCAAAGGCAAAGGTAAAGGTAAACGGGATAACTCACAGAAGGACTATTCCAAAGTGAAGTGTTGGAATTGTCAGAAGATGGGACACTATGCAGTTGTGTGTCCGGAGAAGAAGAAGAAGAAGGGGAAGAACCAGAGCATGGCAGCTTCAGCAGAGGTTGAGGACTTTGCAGATCGCTTTGACCGAGAGTTTGGGTTCATTGCGTGTGAGTCTTCTAGTGCAGGATTATCTGCCATAGAGGTTCGGAGGGAGCATGCATTTCCCTCGATTAGCGGAGCATCTTCGGGTATCTGGTATGTGGACAGTGGGGCTTCACGTCACATGACAGGAGTCCGTGAGTACTTCTCAGAGCTTTCAGAGAGTGGCACTGATGTAGAGGTAGTACTCGGTGATGACAGAGTTGTTAGAGCAATCGGTGTGGGAACATTGACATTTCAGAGGGAGTCCAAACCTCCCTTGAAGGTGTCAGATGTTCTTTATGTGCCAAGGATGAGGAAGAACCTCATATCCGTCTCAGCTTTGGAGGACAGAGGATATGAGGTACTGTTCAGGGGAGGACAGGTGTTGATGTATCCCAGGGGCACTCCAGCTGATTCAACTAGAGTGATAGGTGTACGCCATGCAAAGGTGTACAGGTTTGCATTCCAGCCCCTTTTGGCATTGAGCAGTAGTACCGACAGCAGAGCTAGCAGTTCTGAGCTGTGTGAGATTTGGCACCGCAGGATGGGGCACATGTATCATGGAGCCTTGAGGACTTTGCGGGAGATCACTACAGGTGTGCCAGATTTCAGTACTAATCACTTTGATACTTGCAGAGGATGTGCGATGAGCAAGTTTGCCAAATCCCCTTTTCCCAGCAGTGACAGCAGAGCGACTGGGATACTTGATTTGATTCATTCCGATGTGAGCGGTCGGATGTCTCATGTTTCCTTGAGTGGATATGAGTACTATGTTTTATTCATTGATGATCACTCCGGGAGGACCTGGATTTATTTCTTGAAGACCAAGAGTGAGGTCTTCAAGCGGTTTCAGGAGTTCAGAGCTCTTGTGGAGACACAGACAAGTCGGAAGATCAAGTCCCTGAGGTCGGACAATGGAGGAGAGTACACCCTTGGAGAGTTTGTTGACTATTGTGCGGAGGCAGGCATTAGGAGGGAGTTCACTGTTCCTTACAACCCCCAGCAGAACGGGGTTGCGGAGAGGAAAAACAGATCCATCGGAGGGGCTGCCAAAGCCATGTTACATGATCAGGGGTTGCCATTGTTTTTGTGGGCAGAGGCCTGCAACACAGCTGTTTACTTGCAGAACAGGAGTCCGCATCGTGCCTTAGGGCACATGACTCCGGAGGAGGCTTTTTCTGGGAAGAAGCCTGATATTGGTCATCTTCGTATCTTTGGGTGCATTACATACTCCTACATACCCAAGGAGAAAAGGACCAAACTAGAGCCCACCGCAGAGAAGGGTATCTTTGTGGGCTACAGTGAGACCTCCAAGGCCTTTCGGATTTACATTCCTGCGCAGAGGAAAGTTGTTGTCAGGCGGGATGTGAAGTTCGAGGAGGACAGGGCCTTTAGGAGGTCACGGGAGTTAAGAGTATCTGGATCAGCCAGACCCTCAGCAGCAGTTGAGTCAGTCGCAGGGATCCAGTGGGCAGGGATCAGGAGGATCCGGAGGTACATCTATGACGATGTCAGGTCCGTCAGTGGGGAGTGGCTCGCAGAGTCAGAGGGGTGGAGCTATGGGCAGCACGCAGAGCAGTCCACAGAGCAGTTCACTGGGGAGTCCATTGATGGACAGTTCACACGGTACCTCGGCATCTACAGGTTCAGGTGCAGGCAGGAGGACAGCAGACAGACAGTCAGGAGTTTAGGCTCCTAATGTTGAGGAGGAGGAGTTTTATTCTCTGGCGGGAGAAGTGTGCTCAGGGAAGAGGAAGCCCAAGTGGCTTCAGGACACCTTGAGAGATGCCACATCTGTTGCTGAGCCTAAGAGGCCGGTCAGAGAGAGCAGACCACCTGAGAGGTTTTGTGGCTATATGGCAATGGCTACCAGCATCCTTGACTCTGAGCCTTCTAGCTATGAGGAGGCAGCTAGCCAGCAGGTCTGGAGAGAGGCCATGCAGGAGGAGTATTCTTCTATCATGAAGAATGATGTTTGGGAGGTGGTGCAGAGGCCTGAGGGAAAATCTGTGGTTACTTCCAGATGGCTTTACAAGGTAAAGCATGCTGCAGATGGCAGCATTGAGAAATTCAAAGCGAGGTTTGTGGCTAGAGGGTTCTCCCAGGTAGAGGGAGTTGATTATGAGGAGACCTTCGCTCCTGTGGCTCGATATACTTCGATCCGCTCCATTATATCGATATCAGCAGAGATGGGTTGGAAGATCCACCAGATGGATGTGAAGACTGCATTTCTCAATGGCTTCATATAGGAGGAGGTGTACATTGAGCAGCCACAGGGCTTTGAGGTGCATGGGAAGGAGTCCCATGTGTGCAGACTGAAGAAGGCCCTTTATGGCCTGAAGCAAGCTCCCAGAGCTTGGTACTCCAAGATAGATACATACTTGCAGGAGATGGGTTTCACAAAGAGTGAGGCAGATCCGAACCTTTACTATATTGTGATAGGTGAGGAGCCTCTCATTCTGGTGCTGTATGTGGATGACTTGGTCATTACAGGTGCAGAGAGACTCATAGAGCACTGCAAGAGAGATCTTGCGGCGGAGTTTGAAATGAAGGACATCGGCTTGATGCATTACTTTTTGGGTTTGGAGTTGTGGTAGGAGGAGGGGCATTTCTTCCTGGGACTGGGGAAGTATATTGTGGACATCCTTGGCAGATTCCACATGGAGGATTGTAAACCCATGTCGACACCGATGATCACCAACTGGAAGAAGCTTCATGCTTAGGATTCCGAGTTGGTGGATCCCACATTGTACAGACAGCTGATTGGTTCCTTGATGTATTTGGTCAACACTAGGCCAGATATTTGTTTTGCAGTCAACATGATGAGTCAGTTTATGTGTGAACCTAGGAAGGTTCACTGGGTGGCTGCAAAACACATTTTGCGGTACTTGCAGGGGACAGTGGATTATGGTCTGGACTACAGGCAGGAGGATGGAGTGAGATTGGCAGGTTACACTGATTCTGATTGGGCAGGTTGTGCTTCTGATAGGAAGAGCACTTCAGGGTGTTGTTTTGGGTTGGGTTCGGCAGTGGTGTCATGGTTCAGCCGGAAGCAGCAGTTAGTAGCATTGAGTTCAGCGGAAGCAGAGTATATGGCGGCCAGTCTAGCTAGTTGTGAGGCCATGCGGCTGCAAGATGTTGTTTGTAGCTTATTTAGTCATTATGTTGGGCCAACCCGTCATTCTTTGTGATAATCGAGTTGCGTTAAACTCACGGAGAATCCGGTATTTCATGACAGGTCAAAGCATATCGGGATCAAATATCACTTCATCAGAGACTATGTTCAGAAAGGAGCTGTGAAGCTTGAGTATATTCCCACTGATGAGCAGGTTGCAGATATTCTTACCAAAGCCTTACCACGGGGCAAGCATGTCTACTTCGGAGACAAGATGGGTTGGTGAGGAACACCTTCCTCGGTAAGAGGGAGTGTTGAAATTTGGTTACCGGAGGACAGGTGGTTCCCTAAGGCTTTGATCTTTGGGCTAGGGAAAAGTGTCCAAAAGAATTTAATTTTTCTCCTAAAGTGACTTTATAATTTTTATAAAGTCAAATCTAATTTAAAAGTGACTTTAAGTGATAAAGTTACTAAATTCTAATTTTAAAGTGACTTTAATAAAGTCAATGTAAAATTAGAAAGGAAAAGTGACTTTGGAAATAAATGACTAAGTGGGTCTTTATTAAAGTGTGGTGAATTAAAAAATAGAAAGTGAGATTTAAATGAGCATTTAATCTCAGCCCTAGATCTAAATCTGTTTCAGCCATTGGATTTAGGGATTCCCCAAAAGTCACTTAGGGTTAGGTTAAAGGAGGAAAAGGAGGAAAATGTCATTCATTCTTTCATGAGCAGATTGAGAGAAGGAGAGCAAGAGAGCAAGGGAGATTTCTGGGCAGTGAGGAGAAGGAGGCAGCAGCTTGGCACACATTCCAAGGCAGCATTTCAGCAAGACCGTACAGCTGAGTTTGCACGCAGTAAGGCAGATTTTAGGCACGATTTTCGAGAAAAGGTGGCCGTACAGCAAGGCCGTACAACAGGTTTGCACAGAAATCGAGGAGTAGAATTTAAGGGAAGCTGTACAGCGAGTGGCTGTACATTGGCACGCATTTCGAGGCAGAAATTTGTACAGTCGTACAGCTGTTTTTCTGCACAGAAATCGAGAAAACCGTACAGCAAATTTTTGGGCAGCTTGCACGCTTTTCTAGGCAGGCCGTACAGCAGCATTTGAGGCTGAAATTTGGCACAAAAATCGAGGAGGACGTACAACATTTATTGCTGTTCTGTTTTTTTTGCTGTTTGCACATTTTCCGAGGCGGTGGTTAAGCACGGAAAACGAGATAAGTTGTAAAAGTCTGTTTGCTGATTTTTTGCTAAATATTTCTCACTGTAAAAAGCATTTTCCAGAAATAAGAAGGAGCTTTCGAACTGGTTTTCCCCAAGAGTTGTAGGGGGTTTTTCCAGGGTCATGTTGACCAAAATTATGTGTCAAAATGTGTGAATGACTGTTTTATGTGTGCTGATATTTATTTCTGCATTTTCCAGCATTCTGTAATTTTTCCAGAATTTGTGTTTTCAGCAAAATTTATTTTCCAGCTTGTTAAATGTATGGATATGGGAAAGGGCATTTAACTATTTTGGAGTAATAAGGTGAAACTGAAAACCGGGGTGGGAAACTATAAATTTCTACACTGTGTTGCATGCCTCAACCCAAAGGAAAAATGGTAGACCTTGATCATGTAACATGACTCTTGCTACCCAACAACGACCCTGTTCTTCCTCTTGGTAACCCCATTATGTTGCGGGTTGTATGAAATTGTCAACTCTCTTTTGTGAAAATTTCTAGATCTGACAATCTTAGGAACCCTACTACAACTATCTGAGTTTACTTCTCCTATTATGTAAATTACATTTACATAATTAATTCATAATGCATCATGAATTATTGAAGTAAACCACTGAAGCAACCTACACTTTAATTAAATATGATTATGAAACAAGGAAACTGAGCAAGAAATCAATCACACATAGGACACCTTTATTTTGGACTAAGTCCCCGCAAACCCAATGTGGGAAAACCAGTGCAACAGATATGAAGGTTTGTATTATTAAGCAGTAGGAATTTTTGAATACATCGCTGATACCTCAAGGGTTATTTAGTTACAGAGAGAGAAATACTGGCAGAAAGAATTGTGAGTTTTACCTCACTCAATCACTGGAGAATCCGGCTGATCCAGACACTGGAAAAGATGCCCCTAGAGGTCTCCGTGCATCGTTTGCGCAGTCACTGCGTAGACCGTGCGTCACCTCCTCTAAGCAATGCGTCACACCAGCAAAGGATCGATCTGACTCCCAGAATCTCAGATCTTGGCCTCCCGGTCTCGCATTCTGACTCTCGGATTTTGAATCTGATCCGATACCTGAATCTTAGAAACCCTCTCAGCCACTCCGCAACCTCTACGTAGCCCTATGTTGCTTTGCGCTGGCTATGCGTCAACCTGTCTAGCTCTGCGCTGACTGTGCTGGATGTCTCCCTGCCTCTCTTTGTTGATGATTCTCTGACTGAGAAAATCTCTCTTCGGAAGCTACTCTGCCTCTTACTGCACTGAATCACTTAAATCTGATCTTTGTCCGAGCACTGCTTCGTCAGAAGAATTCGATCTCTAGATTCACTCAGTGTGTCTTTCCAAATGACCCTTAAGCCTTCCTTTATAGTCTTCTCGTTGAGAAATCAACGACCGACATTAGATCTCTGATCAACGACTAAGGTTATAACATGACTTGATCTTTTCTTTCTAGATCATTCTCACTCTGTTTTATTAATACCTTTTAATTATTTAATTTCTCTAAGTTAGACTTAGGGTCCCCATTAAAATAATTATTTTTTATAATAAAACATGAACCGAGTGGAATTTTCACAAACGGTTTCTAGGTTCTTTGGAATCCAAATGTCTAAGCCTCTCCACAAAATTTGGGGCTTAGAGCACTTCCGATGCTACAAAAAATCAACACTCCCTCTTAGCGAGGAAAATGCTCTAACACTATGCCTGCTGCATATTGTTCTGACCTTGAAGCATCCTCTGCGCTGCTGATGTCTGACAAGCTGTCCACCAACCACTGCGCTACTACTGCAACTGTACTGCTGCCCATGACATTCCCACTGCCATTGCTGAATTTGTACTCCAACTCCCTCTCAAGTGTTGCATTTGCTATGCTGCTAACACTGCCAATGCTATCACTGCAACCGCACTGCTGAGAGGTGGATGCACCTCGGTGTTGAAGACTCTGATTGCTGATAACTAATGCGCTGTCCCTCTGATGCACTGAGTTGCTGTTGCTTTGCACTGCGCAACACTGCTGTGCAATGCGCTGCTACTGCTACGCTGCTCTAGAAGTAGGCGCTGCTACCTGCTCTAGAAGTAGGTACTGCTGCCTGCTCTAGAAGTAGGCGTTGCTACCTATTGCAACTGTCGCTCCATTACTCCTCGGCTCCCACTGAAAACTCCTCCATCTCGCTATTGCTGATCATGGGCACTCATAGCAAGGTTGTGATCCAAGAGGTGGGCTCCTCAAGGATCCTGCCCAACTGAAGTTCAGAGTGAAGTATAGTTCAAGATCGCCCCACTTCTCACCTGGAGAAGCATGGACACTCATGGCGAACTCATCCTGCTCAATCTTTGCGGCTGCAACTTTAAGATCGTGCTTCTCATCCTTGTCCTTTTTCTTCAAAGGATACTGTGATGCAAAGTGGCCCATCTCACCACATCTGAAGCATTTCACCTTGAAGACATCTCTCTTTTGTCTCCGTTGCCCTTGCAATGCAAGGGCTGCATTCTCCTCCTCCGGATTCTTCGATCCACTACCGCTACTGCCATCAAGCTTGCACTTGACTAGATCTCTCCTCAGTTCTTCCTCTTGAAGCACTAACCACATTTGCTCCCAACTAGGAAGCATAGCCCTGCCCAAAATGCATTGGACAAAAACTTGCCACTCCTCCGTGATTGCGTTAAGGGCTAGCCTCACCATAGTTTTCGAAGATGGGGTGGATCCCATAGCTGCCAACTAGCCTCGAATCTCTTGAAGTCTCGTAAGGAATGAAGCAATGCACTCCCCCTTCTGTATTTGGATCATCCAAAGCTTCTACTCCAAGTACATCTTCCACTGCTCGAAAGGTCCTTCGTACAACAAGGACAAGGCCTCCCACATCTCCCTGGTGGTGTTC
This sequence comes from Pinus albicaulis, assembly GCA_034641835.2. Lineage (NCBI taxonomy): Eukaryota > Viridiplantae > Streptophyta > Pinopsida > Pinales > Pinaceae > Pinus > Pinus albicaulis. The sequence continues at coordinate 1,765,955,293 of CM076578.1, forward strand.
TTGCCAGCTACATGAGAGACTATGTGATCCTTGACACCATCAAGGATCATTTCTTGGCCTTTGCCATATTGGACTAGTACTTCTTAAGTTGATCCGGATCTGAAGGTACAACAACCATATTCACCACGAACGTCTTGAGATCATATTCATCTAGAAGGAATTGGATCCTTTCCTTCCAGATTACGTAGTTGGAGGAGCCTTCCAACTGGTCCTGATCTCTAAGACCATGAGATGCCATATTAATCGAAAACTGTCGAACTGCTCCCTCTTCTTCCCCCTGTGGGCAACACTAGGCAGGCTTACGCACTCCTTGTGGAGCTCATAGATCTGCTGCTCGAATCTGCTGCTCAGGTCCTGAAAAAATGCTGAACTCCTCGGCTAGGAAATCACTGAGGAACAATTCCCCGCTATGTGCTATTTTCTTTCTTCTAACGCTTCCCTGCCCAACAACTGCCTGCAGAAAAATTGTGTCCCTCTAGCTCTGCGTGAAGGCTCTGCGCTGCTCCCTCTGCCTCGACAAAATCTCGAATTGGAAGTCCTACCTCTCTGTCGACTCACTCAGAGAGAGACAACCTTGAAACTTTAACCCTTGTGGCTAGAATTGCGCAATCCCTATGGGGATTCAATCTGCTGCTGTTGCAAAAATTTGGCCTTCTCTTCAGTGCTCAGATCTACTCTTCCCGTTTCACATCAAATGCTCTGATACCATGTGAAAATTCCTAGATCTGACAATCTTAGGAATTCTACTACAACTATATGAGTTTACTTCTCCTATTTTGTAAATTACATTTACATAATTAATTCATAATGCATCATGAATTATTGAAGTAAACTACTGAAGAAACCTACCCTTAATTAGATATGATTCTGAAACAAGGAAACTAAGCAAGAGATCAATCACACATTGGACACCTTTATTTTGGACTAAGTCCTCGGAAAACCCAATGCGGGAAAACCGGTGCAGCAAATCTTAGGGTTTGCTTATTAAGTAGTAGCAATTTCTGAATACATCGCTGAATACCTCAAGGGTTATTTAGTTACAGAGAGAGAAATACTGGCAAAAAGAATTGTGAGTTTTACCTCACTCAATCACTGGAAAATCCAGTTGATCCAGACATTGGAAAAACTGCCCCTAGAGGTCTTTGCGTAGTCACCGCGTAGGCCCTGTGTCACCTCCTCTAAGCACTGCGTTACCCCAACAAAGGATTGATTTGACTCCTGGAATCTCAGATCTTGGCCTCCCGGTCTCACACCTCGGCTCCCAGCTTCTGGATCTGATCTGACAACTGAATCTCAGAAACCCTCTCAGCCATTGCGCACCCTCGATCAAATATTTCGTTTTTTTAATGAGGACCCTAAGTCTAACTTAGGGAATTAGAAAAATTAAAGTGAATTAATTAAACACATGTGATGAAATGTTCTAAGTGACGTGGATCAAGCAGTCTTTTAATCTAAGCCGTCGATTAGAGATTAGATCACGACCGTTGGTTTCCCAACAAGAAAAGTATAAAGGAAAGGCTTGGGGTCAATTGGAGATACACACACACACTAGCAAAGCACTGAAGCTAAGTCGAATTTCTAGGGCGGGGTTTGCTGAGAAATTCGAAGCATGTTTGCAGTGCAGCGAGGGGCAAAGATCGACAAGGGATGATATGATCCAAGGCCGAGGATACAACAAGGTAGAGGGGTAGTGAGTAGCGGTCAGCGCAGAGCCAACCAAGAGGACACATCTCAGCCAGCACCACACAGAGACTGTGCAAAGGCTACGTAAGCCCAACCAGGGTGACGCAGACCCAGCCAGTGCAGTGCAGGGGCAGTGCAGCACTAGCTAGGGTGATGTAGTCCCAACCGGGGCAGCGCAACACCAGTCAGGGTGACGCAGTGGGGACGTTGGCCAGTTGAGGGTTGACGCAAAGGCTGCAGAGGCAACGTTGAGGGTTCTAGTGGGCTAGAAGGGGCTCGTGATCTGTAAATCCCGTTTGAGGGTGTGATACAAACATATCTTTTGTCTCCGAGTGAAAGGTTCTTATTGCCCTGTAATTTCTTTGTAGGGCCAACCATGTATGGTGCCCAGAATGTTGTATTCAGATTTTGCATAATAATATAAACCCTCTAGAGATGCTACGCCGATTTTCCCGCATTGGGTTTTTCCAGGGACATTTGTCCGAAAAATCGTGTGTAATCTTGTTACATGTGTGTATTGTTCAGTAAATGATATGTAGATGTGTAGGCTGCAGTTAATGTCTACTTTAATGCTTTTTTGAATAATTCAGTGAAATAACTTGTTAATGTTAATGAAACAAGTTGGTGAAGTAGATCTAGATACTGCAGTAGGGTTTTTGTTTTGAAACTTTCACATGGTATAAGAGCATTGCAGATCAGGCTGATCCACTAGCAGAGCAATCGAAGAAGATTGTTGCAGAGATGGCAGCTGAGGCATCAGAGTTCCAGAGAAGGCAGCGCAGTACCAGGAGGACGCAGTCCCAACAGAGGCCACGCAGACCTAACTGAGTGACGCAGAGGCAACACAGAGCCTTCCAGAGTGGTGCAGGAGTAGCCTGCGTTGCATAGAGGTTGCGCTGAGCTAGTCTGCTCACGCAGAGGCTAGCAGGGTGACGCAGTCCAGTTATTGAGGTTGTTGTGCAGATTTGCCATAGTCCGGAAGTAGAGCTTCGGATCTACAGAGGTTGTTGGTGTGGCAGAGGTTCTATCGGTGCAGAATCGTGCCTAACAAAGGTGATAAGAGCGAGAGGAGAACAGTTTCTCAATAGATCTGTGCCAAACATATCTGAGATTCGATTATGAGGGTGATTGTAGAGAACTTCTTCAGTTGTTTTTGGCTGAGGATTTTTGGGAGGGAAATCAGTTGTTAGAGGGAGCAACTACTATAGAGGGTTTCTAATCGCCAAGAAATCCAGATCCAGTTTTCTGTTGAGTGTTGCAGCGGAAAGAGGGAGAGGTGTATCTGTTCCGACAGGATTTGACCTTTGATGGTGTCTCATGGACTGAGAGATTAGGATAGGTTGGATGACATGTCCAACTTCCTTATTTGGAGGGCTAGGATCCTGATAGTCCTGGATGAGTACGCCATCAATGACCATGTTGAGAATGACCGAGATGTGCCTACTGATGCAGATCCTCTGAAGAAATTTAAGGAGAATCAAGCGCGGGCAAAGTGCTTGATCATGGACAGAGATTTACCAAGAGGCAAAGAAACATCAGCAGTACAGTTAAAGTAAAGAAAGAGGAGGAGAATGCAACCCTTGCATCAAAGGTGTGAGAAATCCTATATGCGGATTCATACTGCAACAAATTTGAATTACTTCTTCTATTAAGTTACATAATTATTTCATTACTGTGAAATATCAAAGTAATTTTTGAAGCAGTCTACACAAGTAATGCTGCTGAAATAAATCTAAGTGCTGAAACAATCTGAACAAAATATAATGAAAAACATCCACATGTGACACAGTTGTTTGTGGACTAAGTCCCCAGAAAAACCCAACTTGGGAAAACCGGTGCAACAGATCTGAGGGTTTGTATTATTAAGCAACAGAATCTTGAATACAACTAGGGTGCCCTCATCCGGCAAACCCTTCAGAGAAATCTAGACAACAAAAATAACTGTGAGATATAACTCACTCTGCAAGTCTCCGGCTGATCAAAAACAATGATGGTGAAGCCCTCACTGCCTCTGCGTGATTGCCTATGCTAGATTTGTGTAAGCCTGCATGGGCAAGCTTGAGGAACTATGTCACCCCTCTTTGCAACTGATTTGGCTAATATGAAGTTGGATTTTGGCCCTTCTGGCTCAGAACCCCAGCCTCTAGCTTTCTCCAGACTAACTCCAAGAGACACTGCGCTGGTTGTGCGTGATTCTCTGCAGGAACTGCGTCACCTCTTCAGAAAACTGCGCTGTCTCTCTTCTGCGTAAATGCTGTCTCACTTTGATATGTATTCTTGGTCCAACTGACCAATCTCTGCTTCTGCTCCTCTCTGGATCTGATCACTGAATCACAATCACTTAGCAAACCCTGCCCTAGTGATTTGATCCTTGATCAAAAGCTGTGTCTCCTCACACAAATCGAAAATGCTCAATGGCCCAAGTGTCACAACTTATTTCCCACAGGTCCCTCACCTTCCTTCTTATATTCTTCTGTGGAACCTTCAACAGCGAAGATTAAAACATAATCAAGGGCTAAGATTAACTTGGAGGTGATCCATGACTTTATCTAGAAGATTCACACTTAGTTTAATTAATCAGTTTCCCTAATTTTAGACTTAGGAAAACATTAAAAAACGATTAATTATTTTAATTAAACCCTCTCTAAGTGGAATTTTCGAAAACCATTTCTGAGTTTTATGGAATACATGTGTCCTACCCTATATACAAAATTTTAATGCTAGAGCACATCCGATGCTACCATAAATCAACACTCCCTCTTAGCGAGGAAAGTGCTTTAACAAAACAACTCAATGTGCTGCTTTTGACTTCTGGAACATCTGCTGTTGTGCTGTTGATGCTGCTCACCGACACTGCACAAGAAAATGCTGCATCTGTACTATTGCTGACTCTGCATGCTGTTGCCAACTGCCACTGTACTGCAACTCCCTCTAAATTATGCAATCATGCTGCTGCACTGCATAAGCACTACTCTGCACTGCGCTGCCTCTCCATGCATTGCGCTGCTGCTGCTCATCTGCTGCTTCCACTCATCTCCTGCTGCTGCTGCACTGATGCACTGTTGCTAATTGTAACAAAAAAACATCTGAAATTGGACAAGAAAATCTGCAATTTGAAAATAAGTCTGACTGCTACTAGTTTCTGCACTAGCTCTCTGAAAATATTGTGCTGTTGCCACTCTGCACTACGTGAGCACTGTACTGAACTGCGCTGCACCAGTGTGCACTGCACTGCACCAGTGTGCACTGCACTGCTGCTGCTCCCTTTCTGCGCTGATCAGACTCTAGTATTGCTAGCCACTGCACTATTTTCTCATCTTCCGCTGCCACTGTCCATCCTGCTACTGTCTTTAGGCTGTCATAGCTCACATATGATCCAATAGTTCGGAAATACTCAAGGATCCCGCCTACTTGTAGATTTTGGATCTACAAATCCAAGTCGGCCCATTTCTCTCCTTTCAGAATATGAGCTAACATGGCACATTCTCTTTCTGCCTCAGTCTTGGCAGCTCCTGCTTGTGGATTTTCCTTCTCCTCTTTATCCTTTTTCTTAAGAGGACATTGTGAGGCATAATGCCCCATTTCCCCACACCGGAAGCACTTGATCTTGGACAAATCTTTCTTCTTCTGCTTCTGTTGCCCTTTTGATGCAAGGGCAGTGTTATCTTCTTCCTCCTTCTTGACCTTTGAATTGCTACTGCCATTCTCCAAGTGAATTTTTAGGGGATCTCTCCTCAACTCTTCTTGCTGTAAGGCTGCCCACATTGCTTCCCATCCTAGAAGTCTTTCTCTGCCCAATATACTTTGGACAAAGACTTGATAATCCTCTGAAACAGAGTTCAGCGTGAGCCTTAATAGCTTTGAGTCTCTAGGAGCAGATCCTACTGCAGACAGTTGATCTCGGTTTTCCTGAATCCGAGACAAGAAGGAGTCAAAATGCTCTCCCTTCTTTATCCTGATATTTCACATCTTGTCTTCAAGGTACATCTTCCGCTGCTTGGAAGATCCTTGGTATAGCTTTTCCAACCCTATCCACATTTCTCTAGTCGTGGTCTTTGCTACTATGTGGGGTACGATATGATCCTTCACTCCATCTAGGATCAACCGCTTGGCTCTTGCCATATTCATCTTGAATATCCTTAGGTGTGCTGCATCAAGAGGTTCTGCAACTGCACTATCTATGAGGGCCTTCAGATCATGCTCATCAAGGAGAAATTCTATCCTTGATTTCCAAATAACATAGTTGGAGGCACCCTCCAATCTATCTTGGTCACGCAGTCCATTGCTGGCCATCTCCTCAACTTTGTCGAAATCTTCCTCTAGCCCTCTGCTCAGCTAGACTTACGCACTCCTTTGAGGAGTAAGTCACTGCTTCTGTTGCTGCATGGGAAAACACTAAGTTTCTTTGAGTAAGAAACCCTTTGAGGTCAAGAAATCCCCAACTGTGTTTTTCCGAATTTTCTGACGCTTATGCACCAGGTCTTACTGCTGTGCAGTAACTGCGTCCTTCAACTACACTGCCTCTTCTGCAACTGAAAAAGCTTACCCCTCTGTCAATTCTCTCAGAGGGAGCCTTTTCTGCACTGAAATGCCCTCCTAGCCTGGACAACGTAATTTTCTGGGAGGGTCTGCTGCTGATTATGCAGATCCCAGACTCTTTAGCGCTGATCTGTTGGTTCACTTGTGTTTCACCCGCACTTCAGCTTGAATAAGCTCTGATACCATGTGAGAAATCCTAGATTCGGATTCCTACTACAACAAATCTGAATTAATTCTTCTATTATGTTACATAATTATTTCATTATTGTGAAATATCAAAGTAATTTCTGAAGCAGTCTACACAAGTAATGCTGCGGAAATAAATCTAAGTGCTAAAACAATCTGAACAAAATATAATGAAAAACATCCACATGTGACACAGTTGTTTTTGGACTAAGTCCCTGGAAAAACCCAACTTGGGAAAAACGGTGCAGCATATCTGAGGGTTTGTATTATTAAGCAACAGAATCTGGAATACAACTAGGATGCCCACATGGCTGTTTGTATTAAGGTAAAAATATTGTATCTATTGTGCATGGCTGTCTTTCTACGATCTTTATTTTTTCCGTTGCATTTACAATTGAGATTTTCTGTGTATAATTGTTCAATGTTATCAGTGGCATGAGGAATATTGTTTGAAAAATCATTAGGAAGTAATTATTAGATCATAAAATTGTATTCTACTACACTTGCTATAGAATTTCAACACCAATTGAGCCATGTTCTCCCTGGAAGCAATCCCACGCACAAAACTATCCCATGGTTTAGAAAAAGCATTTAAGGTTGTCCTGATCAACTCTGATTTCTCCACCTTCTCACCAACAACACCCAACTCATCACACACTTGTGAGACTCACTCCCATGCATCTCATAGCCCCGTGGCAACTCAATGTACACTTCCTCCAGTATAATTCCATTCAAAAAAGCTTTCTTTACATCCATTTGATGTATTCTCTAGCCCATCTCTGCTACAATGGAAATGATTGCCCTAATCGAAGTGTATCTCACAGCTGGTGCGAAGGTATCCTCATAATCCACTCCCTCTATCTGTGAGAACCCTCCTGCCACAATTGTGCTTTGTACTTCTCAATGCTCTCATCTGTAACATACTTGATTTTGTAGAGCCACTTAGAAGTCACCATTGACTTTCCCTCAAGTCTTGGTACAATCTCCCACACATCATTCTTCACGAAGGAATCGTACTCTTCCGCCATGGCATCCCTCCAAACCTGTTGGTCTGCTACCGTGTCAAAAGTAGAAGGCTCGAACTCAGTGATGCTTCTCGCTAAAGCCATATATATGCAAAAGCTCTCTGGTTCCTTACTCTCCCTAACAACCCTCTTGGGAGTCCCCACAGATTCTTGGCCTTCCTTCAAAGTCTGCTGAAGCCATCTTGGATTCCTCTTCCCTGAAATAACCTCTTGTGGAGCGGAATCCTCCTGCTCATCCCTCTCATTTGAAGATAGTGTACTCGAAGACTGTGCACCATCATTGTCTTTGGCAGCATCGATGGGATCATGGTTGTTGGTTTGTCAACGAGAAAACTATAAGAGAAGTGCTTGGGGTCAGTTGGAGAACACACATTGGCACAACACTGAAGCTAAGTTGAAATTCTAGGGCGTGGTTTTCTAAGAATTTCAGAGTGAGTTTGCAGTGCGGTGAGGGGTAGTATTGGCGAGGGATTCAGATCCAAGGCAAAAAATACAACAACGGCAGAGAGGTAGCATACCTAGCAGCACAGAGGCTAGCCAGAGCTACGCAGTTCAACTCATAGTTTTAAAACTAGCCTGATTCGAATTGGACCAGGCCTGGTTGACCGAGCCGAAAGGCCTACCGGTCCGACCAGGTAGATGAAATGGCTAGTTGGCCGGTTTGTTACCGAGTCGGCCGGTTTTTTGATCGACTCGGCCGGCTCGGTAACAAACCGGCCGACCAGGCTTGGTTAGAGTTAACTCGGCCTAGTCAATCTAGCCGGTCGGTGGGCCCAAAAAATTGAAAAAAAGGGGCTTAAAACTCAAATTAATTTTGCTGTTAGGTTTTTTTTAGGTTTTCTAACCCCTCCCCATCCTATTTAACTAACCCAACCCCTCTCAATACCTCACATCTTTCTCATTCAATTTGCTTGAGCATTTGTGAGGGTTTTCTGAAGAGTTGTGGAGTTGGTTTTTGGAGCAGCTTCATGGTAATGTTAAATTCTTAAAGTAAACTTTTACTTAAATTTTTAACATTACCATGAAATGACTCAGGATGTTTGAGAGTGGTTCCAACCTCATTGGATTTCATATGGAGAAAGTGGAATTTTAGATCTCATTCAAAATCCAGCAGACTTATCAGTTTTTCAGGATTTCAGGATTGGGTTATTGCAATGTTTCCATCGAATTTTGTCATGTATTAGGGTATGGAACTCGTATTTAATCAAGAGCACCAATCCCTCTATGTACCTTGATGACATGATGTTAGTGACATTGGTTATGTTTTTTGTTTTGATCTCTATATCATGATCCTGTATTGGACAGTGCACTAGGTGCAATTTTGATATAATGGATATATTCATGAGCCTACTTTGATCATATGTTGTCTTTTGTGACTTATCTATATTGTAATGCTTTGTGTTTGGAAACATGAATAAAAATCTTTAAATTTATGTTTTTGTAAAAAAAATTAATATTTAATGTATTTTTTACAAAAACTGAGTGATTGAAACCGAGTCGATCGAGTCATTACCGATTCGGAGTCCGAGTCGGAGTCGACCCTCGGCCTGGTAGCTGATTGATTCCATTTTTTAAAACTATGGTTCAACTAGAGCCTAGTCAGCGGCAGCGTAGAGGCAGCAGGAGCCCTTCAGGGGTGATGCAAGCCCAGTCAGGGCAGCATAAGCCCAGAGAGGGTGATGCAAGCCCTTCCAGAGCAGTGCAGAGGCTTACTCATGCCAGAAAGGCTGACGCAGAGGGCTGAGGAGCAGCGCTGGGGTTTCCGGTGGGCCAAAAAGAGCTTGAGTTGTGTAAATCCCGCTTAAGGCTGTGAATTAGCCATATTTTCTGTCTCTGAGTGTAAGAGTTATTACTGCCATGATTTCTCTGTAGGGCCAACCATGTCTGGTGCCCAAAAATTGTTGTATTCAGATTTTGCATAATAATAAAACCCTCCAGAGCTACCTGCACTGGTTTTCCCACATTGGGTTTTTTCGAGGACATTTGTCCAAAAAATCTGTGTCACTTTGTCATATGTGCGTTATATTTAGTAAATGATCTGTATGTGTAGGCTGCTATTTGTGTTTACTTTGTTGTTTTTCTGAATATTTAGATTAATAACTTGTATAATTCATCAAGTAGGAGAAGTAAATCAATAGTTAGCTGTAGGGTTTCTTAGATTAAGAAATTATCACAATTCATTGTGACAACACCACTTGTATACGATTGTCTGAGGACCCAATGTTTCATGGAAAGACAAAGCATATAAATAACAAGTATCACTACATTCGAGAGCTAGTTCAAAATGCTGTGCTGCAGCTATAGTATATCTCCACTGATTAGCAGGTAGCTGACATGTTGACAAAATCTCTTCCTAACAAGAAGCTTGTGTACTTGAGAGACAAGCTTGGCTTAGTTGATATATCCTCCCTAGTTGAGAGGGAGAGATAGGCACATCATTCTTGTCTTCACTTGGGAAGAAAGAATGGAGGATTGGGTAACCATCTGGCATCCGATACTCTTTGAGGATGTGGTAGGGCATCTAAGACAAGAGTATTCGTGGATTGATATTCTTTGAGGACTAGCTGTCCAAGATAAGAATAGTCCAAAGAAGGTTATACTCGGTGAACACTCGAGTGGAGTATGTACCTTGAGAGACAATGATGATGGTCTCTATAAATCATTGGTCTCACAAGCATTATGCTCTGATCTTGTGGAGAGATAGAGTTGTTAGTCAAGGCCTTGCTATATGACAATGCTGGTTGATATGATGCCAGACAAATGGGATACCAATCCAACTCTTCTTATGATATCTCTTCAGATTGAGAATGTCCATGTACCTCTTATGAATACCTCCGTAGTTAAGAGGGAGTGTTGAAAAATGTGTAACTAGGCTCGGTCTTCATAAGTATGAAATATATTTTTGATTCTTGTAAATGATAAAGTGAAAAAAAAAATATTATTATTATTTTGGAGCATGGGTTTAATGCCCAAGTTCTTTTATTTTATAGGTCAAGCACCCATTGAGTGCTTCTAGGGTTTGTCTTAGGTCAAGAATTCAAAAGAGTCATTGTCATAAGTTGAAAACCACACTAGGCACATTGTAACTTGTAAAGAAAATTATTTTTGTTTTTAAAAGTGTTGGAATACCCTCCAAGACCAAGTTGGCCTGGCAGTTGGCAAGTGGGTGTAAATGAAGAGTCACGTCCACCCTTGAAGAAGCCTATATATAGAGAGGAACTCGTCCTCCATTTGGCACACTAACTCATCACTCATTCTATCGAAGAAGAGCAAGGAGAAGGCAAGAAAAAAGAGGAAGGATAAAGGAGATTTGTTTTGGGTTAGTTCTCTCTCTTTGACATGCTAAAGAAGACTAGGGTTTCTGCGCAAGACCTAGGGCATCTATCTACAATTTCGATCTTGGAGAAAAGGAGGCAAAGAGGTCAAGCAAAGGTCCCCAAGGGTCTTTCTCAAGGTCCAAGAGTCGGGGAAAGATAAGCGAAGGTCAGAGGAGGGCTCTAGAAGAAGATCGAAGTTCCCACGTGTGACAGTAGTAGTTGCAGTAAAGCCAAAATTTTAAATCTGCAGTAGGAGGTCGAGAATCTTGCTGCAGGAGATCGAGGAAGTGCTACTGGAAGAGATTTGATTGGGTTTGGCTAGATCAAAGTTGGCACATTATCTCAAGAGGTTGGGCTTGGTCTTGGAGGGTATTGGTCTAAGTCGTAAGGTCATGGAATTCGTCAATTAAAGAAGCTATAAGAAAGAGAAGAGATTTAAGGGTTTTCCTTTCAAGAGGAGGGGTTTTGGCCTTGGCTTGCTGCCTATATATGATGTCATCGTTCTTATTGTTTTGGTAGTTGTTTGAATCTTCACACACATAATAATGAGGAACAAAGCTAATAAGTAAAAAGGAAACACAAGCAATTATCAAGTAAAAGAGAATTAATCATAATGATTGCCCTATTGAATTATCAAGAACATGCATGTTGAATTTTCTATAAGATGTATAGTAGATACAATTTTCTGCCAGATAATTACTTCTTATTGATTTTCAAACAATATTCTTAAGCCACGAATGTCATTGAGCAATTAGACTTAAGAAAATATCAACAATAAATGTGGCAGAAAAAATAAAGATCATCGAAAGACTACCATTCACAATAGAGATAATATTTTTACCTTGGGAAACCCAACCTTGGGAGAAAACCCAACAATTTTTCTTTAGGAGAAATTATTCTTCAACAAGTTTTACAAATCTATAATTTGTCTAGAAATTTTAGCCAAATATACAAGTCCAAATACTGGTCAAATTTGGTTAAAATAGCAACAAGTCAATGCTAGTCAAACCAACCAAAATAAGTAGAAGTCAAAGCTATCAACAATCAATGTTTTCGGCCCTGCGCACAACTGGCTGCAATCAACTCGCACGTGTGGGTTTGTACTGTGGTTAAACAACTCGGTCAAACGGTCAACAGTTCAGTCAAATAGGTTTTGTCATTGGACAGTCAAACTGAAGAAAGATCAGCTCAGTCAACTCAATCAAATTTGTCCTCTTTCTCCACATGTGCGGTTGTCCAAGAGAGATAAAGAAATGCTGAAGAGAAGAAAACTTGCTCTTGCTTGGTGGAGAAAATGAGATGTCACATCATCAATTTATACTCATCAAATGGGCTAAGCTAAAATAAACCAAGGGACACACCCTTTCACTTGGTTGGGCTCACTTGCACTCCAAAAATAAATTTTTATCTTAATTCTTTCTTGGCCAACTTGGAGACCCCTTTTGCCATGCGGGAATTCTTTCCGATTCTACAAAAATTTAACACTCTCTTATTGAGCACGGTATTCTCCTTAGCTGCAAACATATTTCCCCTTAGCTGAAATTTCGCCTTCCTCAAGAAAAGTTCATGAGCTTGCTATGTTGGTGTAATGTCTCCTCACATGCACGTCTATAGATATAGATCACTCCATCTGGGAGCAGGAAATATGAGTAACTTGGGCCATTTACCTTGGGCCAAAATTACATGGCTTCTCAGGTAAATGTACCCAACTCCCCCGATCAAATCAACATGACCCAACCAAATCAGCACAACTTCTCAGGAGAAGGTCTGCCCCTGGGCCATTCACCCCTGGCCAAATTAGCATGGCCCAACCAAATCAACATGGCAACTCAGGGGAATGTATCCATCTCCATTGGTCAAATTAACTTTACCCATCCAAATGAGAATGGCTTCTCAAGACATGGTCTGCTCGATCCTGCAAATACATCAACACTCCCTCTCAACAAGGGAGACATTTTGCATTACGCCAAGCTTGTCTCTGAAGTATACAAACTTCACTCTAGACAAAGGCTTGGTGAGAATGCCCGCAATCTGCTCGTCTGTGGATATGCACTAGAGCTTCACTTCTCCCTTCTGCACCATGTCTCAGTTGAAGTGATATTTGATCTCAATATACTGCGACTTGTCATGAAAAACTGGATTCTTTGAAAGCTTCAGACAACTTTGATTATCACAAAATATCAAGGTCGTGTCGAGCTCCTGATCAGGTAGTCCTGCAAGTAGCTTCCGAAGCCACACTGCTTGCTGACTTGCAACAATGGTTGCAATATACTTTGCCTCTGTTGTACTGAGTTCACAAAATATCAAGGTCGTGTCGAGCTCCTAATCAGTAGTCCTGCAAGTAGCTTCCAAAGCCACACTACTTCCTGAATTGTAACACTAGTTGCAATATACCCTCTGTTGTACTGAGTGCGATAGAATTTTGCTTCTTGCTAAACTAGGATATAATAGCTAATTGCAAGCTGAAGCAACACCTCATGGTGCTCTTTCTGTCCTCTGAACTATCGGCCCAATCTGAATCTGTATATCCCTGCAACCTCTCTTCACCTCTTGAGACATATCTCAAACCATATCTAGCTGTATTGTGCAGGTACCTCAACACATGCTTTGCTGCAACACAATGTATCTGCCTCGACTCAACCACATATTGGCTCAGGGTGTTCATTGCAAAGCAAATATCTGGCCTAGTGTTAACCAGACACATCGAGGATCTAATCAAGTGCTTGTACATCGTGGGATCCACCAAATATGAACTTGAAGTAGAATCACTCAGCTTCTTCAGATTGGTCACCATAGGTGTATTCATGGACTTGTAGTCCATCATACCGAATCTCCTAAAAATATAAACAATGTACTCCCCTTTTCCAATGAAGATCTCATCAGGTCTCTACCACACCTCTAATCCTAAGAAATAGTGCACCAGGCCAAGATCCTTCATCTTGAACTTCGATACCAACTCCCTCTTGCACTCGACAATGAGCCTCTTTGCCCCAGTAAGGAACATATCATCCACATACAACACCAAGATCAAGGGATCACCATCAACAATCATGAAATAAAGGTCAGGATCCGCAACACTCTTGGTGAGGCCTAAGCTCATCAAGTATCCATCAATCTTGGAATACCATGCCCGGGGTGCCGGCTCGATTCCGTACAAAGACTTCTTCAATCTGAAAACATGGGACTCCTTCCCATGTACCTCAAAGCCCTGAGGTGGTTCTATCGACATTTCTTCCACAATCATACCATTGAGAAATGCAGTCTTTTGTAATATCCCCAAAGGGAAATAACCAGTAATACACAGAAATATGCCAGACAGATATAGAAAATACAATGCTGGAACCAGATCATGGAACAAGTACACATAGAATGCCAGAAAACTGAGCCATTTTATTAATCTGAAAGTACATAGAGAGGAGTACAAGAAAATCAGAATGAGTGCACCTATCCTTGCCCTGTGCAAGTGGAGACCCTCTCAGACAAACAATGGCTGCAAATAAGGACAGCGTCCTAGCTGGCTGAAGACTGCTCTAAAGACTGAAGCTGAAATGCACTGGAACTATGAGCTGAAGACCAGAAGATAGCTGATATCACTCCTCCAAACCCTCACCAATGAAAACGCTGTCTCTGCTAGTGACAGCGCAGAAACAGATGGAATGCTAGTCACAAGAATCTCCAGATGAATGGATCAGCTGCTGAATGCTGGAAAACGCTGTCAAGCCCCTCTCACACAATCCTGCTCACCAGTTCAGCGTCCTCCCTGATGGATCTGCGTCCTGCATGCTCAGATCTACTGGATCTGAAGCCTCCAATTCAGATCTGCGTCCTATCCCTCCAGATCTGCGTCCTCCTAGATCAGATCTGCCAATATCCCTTCGTGACTGCAAGCCGGATTCGACAATATTCTTCGATTCGTGTACCGCAAGGCTAGATCACTGTTATCTCTTCCGCATCTAGGGCCGGATCTCGCCAATATCTCCTCGTGGACCCGCAATCTCCTGCCGCAGGTTCAATGCCAGATCTCCGCATTCGCACTCCTGCGTAACTAGATCTCGCAATACCTTTCCAGATTCGTAACCTCCAAGTCCGATCTATCAATGTGCCTCGATCCGCGTTCTTTCTCGCTTCCAAGAACAGTCATTCCTCCTTCTCTCTCGCTCTGACTACGTGTTTTCTCTCCTCAACAACATCCTCCTTCGCATGCGAATCGTCCTTCCGTAACAACGCCTCACTCAAGGTCAATCGCGTCCTCTTTCCTCTCGAACACTGTCCCTCCTTTTCAGACCGCGCACCACAAGAAGGGCTTCTTTCCTTCCCCAAACTCCGCACTCCGTAACCGCGTTACTTTACACGAAACCAAAAGTGTTACTCAGAAAATAACCTTACTAGGGCAGGCACTCGAAGTCCCTCGAAGCTAAGGGTGAAACCAGAAATAACCTTACCAGGGCAGGCACTCGAAGTCCCCCGAGGCTAAGGGTGAGATCTCCGACCGGAGACACTCGGTTGCACTAAACAGTGCTGCAGACCGACTAAACAACCGGCGTGCTGAAGCAGACAGAAGTCTAGCTCTCAATATCAATATAAAATCATGCATGCCCAAATGAGGTGAGAACCCCTCCTTTTATAATGCCAAACTCCCTCCAAAACTTAACTGCGTCCTTACTCTCCTTTGACCTGCGCAGTTAACCTTGGGTCAGCCTGATGCCTTCCCATCATACTCATGTGGACCCCCAAGGCCCCCTCTCTAAGTTATAACGTCAATCAACTAGGAAAAGAACACTTTATTTATAAAGTGAGGTGACTAAAGTGAGGTGACCCTCTTATTTCTCACTTTATTTATTATTTCTAGCTAAAGCGGCAAAATAAAGCAAAAATGAAATATTCCAATTAGCAAAGCTAATTGGGAATATTACAGTCTCCCCCGGCAAAACGTTGCTTGTCCTCAAGCAACTGAAGTGATGGATGCTGTAAGATCCTCTCATCCTCCCAAGTGGCATCCTCGTCCGGCAAATCCTTCCATCTCACCAAGAATTCTCTGATCCTCCTGCTGCGCAGTTGCCTCTCCCTGGTGTCAATAATAGCCTCCGGCTGCAACACCAAATGCCCCTCATCATCTGTAGGTGGTAGCTCCTCGGTGACTCTCACATGCTGGCCCAGTGCCTTCTTCAGGCATGATACGTGAAAGATGTTATGAATCCGGCTGCCTTGGGGCAGTTCCAACTCATATGCAACCTGCCCGATCCTGCGTGTCACCCTGTATGGTCCATAAAAACGAGGCTTTAGCTTTTCTGCCCCCTTCTGTTTGAGCGAAGACTGTCGGTATGGCTGTAACCGTAGGTAGACTAGGTCCCCTACCTCAAAGTGTCTCTCCACCCGACCCTTATCAGCATACAACTTCTGCTGATTCTGTGCTGTGGCTATGTTGTCCTTGAGAGCCCGGAGGATGTCTTGGCTCTCTTGGATCCATAACTTGGTTCGCGGAGCCCTGCTAACACCAAACATCATGTCCACAAAAGATAGGGAATGATATCCATACAACGCATAGAAAGGTGTCATACCGATGGACATATGGTGGGTTGTGTTGTAGCAGTACTCGCCCAGATGTAGCCATTTCAGCCATGCTCTCTGCTGCCCACTGACGTAGTTACGCAAGTAGCCCTCTAGCCACTTATTAACTATCTCCGTCTGCCCGTCCGTCTGGGGATGATAACTAGTGCTCGGTGTCAACTCTGTCCCCACTAGTCGAAAGAGCTCCTGCCAGAATCCACCCATAAAACGGCTGTCCCTGTCGCTGACAATGGTCTTGGGTAGACCATGCAATCTGAAAACCTCCCGGAAAAACAACTCTGCCACCTGTGCCGCTGTATGATGTGCCGAAATGGCGAAAAAATGAGCATACTTCGTCAGCCTGTCAACCACGACGAAGATGCAGTCCTTGCCCTGCACTGTGGGCAACCCCGTGATGAAGTCCATCGAGATACTTTCCCACTTCCCCTCCGGAATGGGAAGCGGCTGCAACAACCCCGCAGGATGACTCATCTCTCCCTTGTTCCGCTGGCAAACCTCGCACTCCCTGACATGCTGGAGTACGTCCTCCTTGAGGCCCTTCCATGCAAATCTCTCCCGGATGGCCCTGTACGTCTTGGTGAACCCCTGATGGCCCGCCAATGGTGAATCATGTGAAGCCTGGAGTACCTTCTCCTTGAGTTGAGATCCCTCAGTCAAGAAGATCCTGTCCCTGTAATAGATGACCTCATCGGCCACCCTGTATCTGCTATCCGCTACCTGCCCATCCAGAACCTCGCATGCAAATCTATCTTTGGAGTACTCAACCAGTAGTCGAGCCTTCCAGTCAGCGTCCAGGCTCATGAGTGACAACGTGGCCGGTCTACGGGAAAGGGCATCGGCTACCACGTTATTCTTCCCCTTGACATACTCTATGTCAAAGTCGTAAGCCTGGATCTTGCTGATCCACTTCTGCTGTCTCTCCTGCAACTGCTTCTGCTCCAGAAAGTACTTCAGGCTGTTATGATCTGTCCTCACCCTGAATCTGCCACCTACCAGGTACTGCCGGAATTTGGCCAATGCATGCATGATGGCCAGCATCTCCTTGTCGTATATGGGATATAGCCTCTCGTGTGGAAGGAGCTTCCGGCTCTCGAAAGCAATCGGATGACCCTCCTGCATGAAAACTGCTCCAATCCCCTCTCCTGATGCATCGCACTCTAGGACAAAGGGCTACGTAAAATCTGGCAAACAACTGCTCATCACCTCCTTGAGCTTGTCAAAAGCTCGCTGCGCTGTATCCGACCAACTGAATGCCCCCTTCCTCGTCAGATCCGTGAGGGGTGCAGCAAGCTGAGAGAAGCCCTTGACGAACTTCCTGTAGTAGGTGCAGATACCAATAAACCCTCGAAGTTCTGTCACATTCCGTGGCTCTGGCCAGTCCCTGATAGCCCTGATCTTATCCTCGTGGACTCTCACCCCGTCCACTCCTATAATGTGTCCCAGATACAGCATCTCCGTCAACCCAAACTCACACTTGGAGAGCTTGGCATAGAACTGCTGCTCCTCCAAAATGTGCAAGACCGTCTCAATATGGTGGAGATGCTCCTCCCAAGTCCTGCTGTATATAAGGATATCATCAAAGAAAACCAGCACAAACTTCCTCAGATGATCCCTGAAAATGTGGTTCATACAAGACTGGAAAGGAGCAGGTGCATTGGTCAACCCAAATGGCATGACCAGAAACTCAAAGTGCCCATAATGACACCTGAAAGCAGTCTTGGGAATGTCCTGTTCCCTCATGCGTATTTGATGGTACCCGGATCTCAAATCAATCTTTGAGAAGAACCGTGCTCCTCTCAACTCATCCATCAGCTCGTCGATCCTGGGAATGGGGTACCTGTTCTTCAGGGTCTTCTTGTTCAGAGCCCTGTAATCAATGCACATGCGTAATGTGCCGTCCTTCTTCTTCACCGGCACTACTGAAGAAGCAAAAGGACTGGTGCTGGGTCGAATGTGCCCAAGGGCCAGCAACTCCTGAATGGCCCATTCTATCTCATCCCGATAGGCCTTGGGATGCCTATACGGTGTAGTGATCACCGCCTGTATCCCCTGCTCCAGCTCGATCGTGTGCTCAAACCCCCGATCCGGTGGCTGTCCTGGCGGAATGTCTCCAAAAACTACTGCATATCTGTCGAGAATAGTTTGTAGATCAGGGTGCACCGTCCGTCCTGTATCTACTGCCTCCGAAGCCCGCAACTCTACTGCCCACTCTATATCTCCCTTGCGGAATGTCGCCTCCATGCTGTGTGCCGATACTGTCTGGGGTGGATATGTGTTCTGCCCTCATATCTTCTCATGCTTCCCCGTCTTGGGATCATCCCACTCCATCTCTAGGGCCTTCCAATCCGTTGTGACCTTTCCCAGAGTAATAAGCCACTGAACCCCCAATATCACATTGGTGTCGGGAATGTCCACCACAAAGAAGTGATCGGTCAATGTATAGGTGCCCATCGTCACTGATAACTCCGGTACATAACGAGCACATGCCATGGTCTGATCTCCTGGTACCAAAACAGAGAACCCATCAAAGCCCTCCGTCGGTATGCCTCTCCGCTCAACCATCTGGGCATCAATGAAGTTGTGGGTGGCCCCACTATCGACTAAGACCGAAACCCGTTGTCCGCGCACTGTCCCCCGTACGCGCAAGGTCAAATACTTGGGGACTCCTCGCAATGCTGCTAGAGCTC
The DNA here is from genome assembly GCA_034641835.2 of Pinus albicaulis. Lineage (NCBI taxonomy): Eukaryota > Viridiplantae > Streptophyta > Pinopsida > Pinales > Pinaceae > Pinus > Pinus albicaulis. Next base: position 1,765,974,298 of record CM076578.1, read on the forward strand.
CCCCAGTAGGTGCGAATGATGCCCCACCTGTCGCGGGTGGTGGAGGTGGTAAGGTACTCTGTGCTGCATAACATCCTCCTGCCTCCTCATCATCCTCCTCATCCTCTTCTCCGTTGCTCTCGGAGAAGACCTCTATGAAATGTGCCTTCCCTGCCGCACATTTGTGTCCCGGTGCCCACGGCTCCTGGCAAGTGAAGCATAATCGCTTCCGCCTCAGCTCTCTCCTGGCCTCATCATCCATCTGTCCTCGTCCCGGATTCGCCTTGGGAGGCGGAGCCCTCGTGTCCTTACCCTTAGGCTGGAAAGCCTGTCTCTGGGGATAAGGTGGTCGGGTCCTGGGCAAGACATCCTGTAAGTCTCGAGTCCTACTGATAGCATCCTGCAGTGTAGCCGGTCTGTTCGACCGGACTAGGCCACGAAGTGGCTCTGACAGCCCCTCCACAAACATATAGACCATCCGAGCTGTCGATAAGTCAGGTACCATCACTGAAACCCTCAAGAAATCCGAGATGTATGCTTCTGCACTCCCAGTCTGTTTGAGCTTGGTCAGCTCAACAAAATGCTGCTCCGGATCCCTCCTGTCAAAACGCTCTACCACTCTCCTGGTAAACTCGGCATATGTTGTCACTGTGGAATGCCCAAGTGTCGCCAATCCATGAAACCACCAATCCTGAGCCTCACCCTCTAAATGCAATGTAGCCATCTTGATGGCCTCCGTCTCCGGCATCTGATTAAGCTGGAAATAGATGTCCAACTTCTCCACCCAGGACTTTGCCGTAGTCTTTGATGAACCATCAAACATAGGCAAATGGAATCTACTCGCCGCACGGTGGTCATCACGGTGGTATCCGCGCCCCTTGTGCTGGTGCTGCTCATGCTCAGGGGGTTTGAGGCCGTATCGATACTGGAGATAGCGCTCAAAAGGGAGAGTATCCATGAATGCCTGGCCTAAGCCCTGCCATTCTGTAAAAGCGGCTGCCCATTGCGCTGGACTCACCTCTCTCGGGGCTGTCAACCCCTCGTCCTCTACCAGGAAAGTAGGCATGGTGTGTCGTGTGGGTGCTGGATTGACCCTCTGTGCACCTCCCCGCACTCCTGTCTCGGTGTCTTCTGGTGAGAATGTGGGCATAGTGGAACGCTGAGCCGTCACAATGGGAATAGCATCGTGCACTGGTATGTGGCGAGACATACTCGAACCCTCTCCGATCTGAAGAACTCTAGGGAGTTCTCTCTGGCTGATCTCTATGGCTGAGACCCTCCGTGACGTATCCTGCACTATTTGAGATGTCTCCTGCAATTGACGGAGGACCGCCTCTTTAAACCTCACATCATCCTCTGCCATTGGATTACGCTGTTGCTGCTCTGCCTCTGAATCTGTCTCAGGTGGCTCCTGATCAGAATCACTTCCCCCGAAAGGAAACTTCCACCTATCCTCAGCTTCTCTACGTTCCTTCCGATAGATGTAGGGGTTATCCCCGGGCGTCATAGACTGCTAGCACCACAGGCTGAGCCAGATCTATGCTTCGATACCACTGTAATATCCCCAAAGGGAAATAACCAGTAATACATAGAAATATGCCAAACAGATATACATAAAACAATGCTGGAACCAGATAATAGATCAAGTACACATAGAATGCCAAAATACTAAGTCATTTTATTAATCTCAGAACACATAGATAGGAGTTAAATATAATCAGAATGAGTGCACCTATCCTTGCCCTATGCAAGTGGAGACCCTCTCAGACAAACAATGGCTGCAAATAAGGACAGCGTCCTAGCTGGCTGAAGACTGCTCTGAAGACTGAAGCTGAAATGCACTGGAACTATGAGCTGAAGACCAGAAGATAGCTGATATCACTCCTCCAAACCCTCACCAATGAAAACGCTGTCTCTGCTAGTGACAGCGCAGAAACAGATGGAGTGCTAGTCACAAGAACCTCCAGATGAATGGATCAGCTCCTGAATGCTGGAAAACGCTGTCAAGCCCCTCTCACACAATCCTGCTCACCAGATCAGCGTCCTCCCTGATGGATCTGCGTCCTGCATGCTCAGATCTACTGGATCTGAAGCCCCCAATTCAGATCTGCGTCCTATCCCTCCAGATCTGCGTCCTCCTAGATCAGATCTGCCAATATCCCTTCAGATCTATGCTGGATCTGACAATATCTCTTCAGATCTGCAGCCTGCAAGGCTGGATCTGATGTTATCTCTTCAGATCTAGGCTGGATCTGCCAATATCTCCTCAGATCTACAATCTCCCAAGCTGGATCTAATGTTATATCTCCAGATCTGCACCCTACAGAACTAGATCTGCAAATACCCTTTCAGATCTGTAATCTCCAAGTCTGGATCTATCAATGTGCCCTCAGATCTGCGTTCTTCTGTCTCCTAGAACAGCGTCCCTCCTTCTCAGCCTGATCTGCGTACTTTCTCCTCCTGGAACAGCGTCCCTCCTTCTCAGATCTGAACTGCGTCCTTCCTGGAACAGCGTCCTCACTCCAAGGCTGAACTGCGTCCTCTTTTCCTCTGGAACAGCGTCCCTCCTTTTCAGATCTGCGCAGCCACAAGAAGGCTTCTTCCTCCCCCAAACCTGCACCAGAAACTGCTGCTACTTGCCACTGAAACTGAAAGGTGTTACTCAGAAAATAACCTTACTAGGGCGGGCACTCGAAGTCCCCCGAAGCTAAGGGTGAAACCAGAAATAACCTTACCAGGGCAGGCACTCGAAGTCCCCAGAGGCTAAGGGTGAGATCTCCGACCGGAGACACTCGGTTGCACTAAACAGTGCTGCAGACCGACTAAACAACCGGCGTGCTGAAGCAGACAGAAGTCTAGCTCTCAATATCAATATAAAAGCTCTCAATATCAATATCAAATCAACAATGCCCAAAATGAGGTGAGAACCCCACCCTTTATAGTGCTAAACTCCCTCCAAAACCTTGACTGCGTCCTTCACTCTCCTTGGCCTGCGCAGTTAACCTTGGGTCAGCGTGAGGCCTCCCCTCATACTCATGTGGACCCCCAAGGCCCCCTCTTTAAGTTATAACGTCAATCAACTAGGAAAAAAACACTTTATTTTATAAAGTGAGGTGACCCCTCTTATTTCTCACTTTATTTATTATTTCTAGCTAAAGCGGCAAAATTAAACAAAAATGAAATATTCCAATTAGCAATGCTAATTTGGAATATTAGCTGGGCTGACCAAAGGAGACTTTGCTGGTTGAAGCATCCTGTTGACCGCCGAAACGAACACACACATTTTTCCTGTTTCTGATTTGTCTTCTGTAAGATCTACTTTTATGTTCTATCTGCATTTTGCTTAACTACTTGTATGATTGCTGTAAGAAAAGTGAAATTGCTCCTAGCATAGAACATCTACAAAACTTTACAACATACATCCTGTTAGTGAAGCTAAAGACATCAATTCAACATGGGAAGAAATCTTTAGAGGTGTACTTTCCTCCATTGGAGCACCTTTATTTTTCCATTCTTTTTGATTCTCCACAAAGCCTTTAGACTCTGTGAACTTTCTGAAAACATCATCTTTAGTCCTTGTTACCACTTAAACTAGCAGGGGACCTAAGAGGGGTTCCTAAGAGGGCAACTGCTAGGTCAAGGGCAACGGTGGAGACTTAGCCCACTGTCAACACAACTAAGGCTCCATGCTCTTTACAGACTTTCACCGATGGGAGGATACCCGATGTTTTTAGGAAGCCACTTATAGAGGATATATCAACAAATATATGAGAAGTGACCTCTTAGACCCTTTCCCTAGGATAAGATGAAGAATGGAGCTTGCTTTCCCTTTAAGCAAGGGACATTGATTTTCTAGGAAGAGGGGATGAGGATTGGAGGGCAGAGGAAGAAGAATATGGCTTGTAAAGAGGTTCCCAATCCCTAAAATCCTTATAGAAATTGGATTCTTGAGTTGTCCTTGATGGATAGTGTTTCGGGAAGAATGGGACCACATGAGGCCAAGTGGACCCAACCCAGGTTAGGGGATGGATTTTGGCAACCAATGATGTTCTTAACCTGGCCAAGGTGAGGGTAAAGGATCAAACAAGAATTCTCACCCAAAGATGTCAAATTGATCTTATTAGGTACTAGCCTTGGGAACACCAAGGCAAAACTTGGTCATAGATCTAGGGCTTGGGATATCCCGAGATTCCATTTTCGATTTTTTTTCAAATTCATAGAAGACATAGGGGACCCACTAGTGCAAGAGATCCTAGGAGATTGAAATTTTACTGTGGCCAGTTTCCCGGGAAATTGATGCCCTAGGTGACCTAATGAGGCTAGACCTAGAAAAAAAGGGAAAAGGTAAAAAATGTGGTTGAAATGATAACCCTTTGATGAACCAGTGCCTGATTTCACTTGGGGATATGGAGTCAAGGAGAATGGTGAAGACGGATTTTGTTTCTTGCTCAAGGAGGCTCCAAAAGTCAACTTCGTCCAATGCTAGAAGTAAGAGAGGAAAAGTGACTTTAAAGCATTTATACTTCATTACAAATGGTGAAGTCTTATCAAGATAACACGATCTCTAGGATATTTCATTCTACCAACATAGCCCATACATAGATTAAGCTAAATAGACACATAATTCTACATTAAACACATGCAACAATTAGACCTAGTTATAGCGAAGTTCCAATGTATGCAGCAAAATGAAAGATAATGTTAAATTTGCACTTATATGTTAGAGAGTATATCCAACCAGCATCGCATTTGAAATATAAGAAGCATCAAGATAGAAAAGAACCCAATCCATACATCTAAATGCATCCATCATCCAAAAATATCCACCAAGGAAAAAATGCGAAGTTCTCTAATGAGAGAGAGATCCCAATCCAAGTGATGATACAAATGAATCCATCTAACTCCTATTTATACACCAGTTAGGAGTTCGAATTACCCTATAGGCTATGGGCCTACATTAGCCCCTAAATATAAAATAATGTGAAAATTAACTAACTTTTGGTGACAAGCCCACTAAACTAGCTCACAAATAAAATAATAAACCTCTCAGGAGGTCAAATAATAATCTCTGTGTGAAAATTCCACTGCAGTATCTTGGTTTATTTCTCCTACTTGATTTAGATTAATACAAGTTATTTTCAGAAATTAGATTCAGAAAATACCGAAATAAACACAACTACAACCTACACATGCAGATAATTTACTGAATAATACGCTCATACAACAAAGTGACACAAGAATTTTTGGACATAAGTCCCTGGAAAAACCCAAAGCGGGAAAACCGATGCAACAAATATGAGGGTTATTTTATTAAGTAGTTTCCGAATACAGTAAACCTGGGTTCCAGATCTGGAAAACCCAACAGAGAATAAAAGAAATCAAATCTGCAGTTAACCTGATGTTCTAGTGCCAAATATCTGACTGATCCACACCCTCAAACGTGATTTACAGAACTCAACCCAGATCTGACCGTAGAAACTCTCAG
>CM076578.1:1765979861-1766181072 GCA_034641835.2 Pinus albicaulis
AATTAATTGTAATTTTTCTCATTGGCCTTGATGCCATCCTGTACAGCTCCATTCTTATTTTAATACCCAAGAGGTGATTTTTGAAATACTTTCATATCTAGTTTTCATATCTGGATTTCACATTTCAAGTTGACAATATAACAGATAAGTTGACAATTTTTTCAAATGCAAATCTAGATAAAAGCATGGCTGTCTTTGTCAATGATTTTTGGAATACCTCTTATCGTCTAAATTATTAAAATATGAGTTCTGATTTGTTGCATTGTTTGTCAAACCACCTTTTTTGTTGCAGTATTTGTAAAAACCAAAGTTTGATAATATAAGTTTATTAATGTCCAGCAAATGATCAAAGGAGTATGTCAATGGGAAGACCAAGGGTTAGCTCAACTGGTTTTTTTTCATGTTGTTGGGCATCTGCCTAGTTCAACCCTCCTGGTTAGGCACACTAGTCTATGACTTTAGCGAACAGGGTTACTAGGGATGCCATCCACAAACATGAGGAAGCATCTCTTGGGTTTCCCCACAAGGTTTTCCTTGGGGAAAATGTTAGGTCAATGGGATTATAAGAGTACATCACTAGCCAAAATACAATGTGGAAGTGTGGAAGTGTGGACTATAAAGATGCTAAAAATCATATCAAAACAGATTTTTAATTGTGCTAGAAGCAGAACAACAAGAGAAGATAAGAAAGTACATGACTCGGAGTGGAGATAAAGTAATTACAAGAAAAAGATAATATGTATGATATCTGAGGACCAAAGGAACTTTAGTTTGAACTAGTCATGGTATGCTAGTGCTGACAGGTGAGGACGAGCAATTAGATCAAGGGGGGTCTCCCTGCTAGAGTCCTCAATGACCGCAAAATTTTTTTTGGACTAGTGGATGATGTCCTTTGGAGTGTGTCTGGGACTGATAGGGCTCTACAGTATGATCCTTGTGGGAAGCCCAAATTTGAGCAAGCTCTCCTAACATCCAGGCATGGAAAAATTCTCCTGATGGATGGTTGGCTGTGTGGATTTGGGGGCACCCAGCTCCAAGGCCTTGTCGAGTTGTCTACTAAATTGTCTTGTTGGTAAAATGGTGTGCACGTGTGGCCTGGAACAACAACTCCATAAGGACCTTGTGAGGTAAGTGACTAGTCCACTCCTTTCCCATATGGGAAGGGGATATTGAGAAATATATGCACAGATCGACAAAATAATTGTATTAGCGCTGAGAACTCTATTATCACAGTGGTTTGTGAAGCTTTCCAATGAATGAACAAAATGTATTTCATTCTGAAAGTACCCTATAATATATTCTACTATCCTATTATCAACTATATAATTTAGTTTAACTAATTATATAAATGGATGCAAATTAATGCTTATTTAGAGTCTTGTTGATCAAAATAATAGTTTATTGCACCTATATTTTATAGTATTATAGTATTTTGGTATTAAAAATAATATCTTCTAAAATTTGGGTTTCGAAAATTGTTGATAACTTCTTGACTGAAGTGCTTGAGTCTCTCCAAGGAGATGCAATGAGTCACAAATCAATCAAAGTAAGGCAGCAAGCTTCACATTAACAAATCAGCCATATCTTCATCTTCTACTAGCTTCTTAACAAGCGGTAGCTCCTCGGTGACTCTCACATGCTGGCCCAATGCCTTCTTCAGGCATGATACGTGAAAGATGTTATGAATCCGGCTGCCTTGGGGCAGCTCCAACTCATATGCAACCTGCCCGATCCTGCGTATCACCCTGTATGGTCCATAAAAATGAGGCTTTAGCTTCTCTGCCCCCTTCTGTTTGAGCGAAGACTGTCGGTATGGCTGTAACCGTAGGTAGACTAGGTCCCCTACCTCAAAGTGTCTCTCCACCCGACCCTTATCAGCATACAACTTCTGCTGATTCTGTGCTGTGGCTATGTTGTCCTTGAGAGCCCGGAGGATGTCTTGGCTCTCTTGGATCCATAACTTGGTTCGCGGAGCCCTGCTAACACCAAACATCATGTCCACAAAAGATAGGGAATGATATCCATACAACGCATAGAAAGGTGTCATACCGATGGACATATGGTGGGTTGTGTTGTAGCAGTACTCGCCCAGATGTAGCCATTTCAGCCATGCTCTCTGCTGCCCACTGACGTAGTTACGCAAGTAGCTCTCTAGCCACTTGTTAACTATCTCCGTCTGCCCGTCCGTCTGGGGATGATAACTAGTGCTCGGTGTCAACTCGGTCCCCACTAGTCGAAAGAGCTCCTGCCAGAATCCACCCATAAAACGGCTGTCCCTGTCGCTGACAATGGTCTTGGGTAGACCATGCAATCTGAAAACCTCGCGGAAAAACAACTCTGCCACCTGTGCCGCTGTGTGATGTGCCGAAATGGCGAAAAAATGAGCATACTTCGTTAGCCGGTCAACCACTACGAAGATGCAGTCCTTGCCCTGCACTGTGGGCAACCCCGTGATGAAGTCCATCGAAATACTCTCCCATTTCCCCTCCGGAATGGGAAGTGGCTGCAGCAACCCCGCGGGATGGCTCATCTCTCCCTTGTTCCGCTGACAAACCTCACACTCCCTGACATGCCGGAGCACGTCCTCCTTGAGGCCCTTCCATGCAAATCTCTCCCGGATGGCCCTGTACATCTTGGTGAACCCCTGATGGCCCGCCAATGGTGAATCATGTGAAGCCTGGAGTATCTTCTCCTTGAGCTGAGATCCCTCAGTCAAGAAGATCCTGTCCCTGTAATAGATGACCTCATCGGCTACCCTGTATCTGCTATCTGCTACCTGCCCATCCAGCACCTCGCATGCAAATCTATCTTTGGAGTACTCAACCAGTAGTCGAGCCTTCCAGTCAGCGTCCAAGCTCATGAGTGACAACGTGGCCGGTCTACGAGAAAGGGCATCAGCTACCACGTTATTCTTCCCCTTGACATACTCTATGTCAAAGTCGTAAGCCTGGATCTTGCTGATCCACTTCTGCTGCCTCTCCTGCAACTGCTTCTGCTCCAGAAAGTACCTCAGACTGTTATGATCTGTCCTCACCTTGAATCTGCCACCTACCAGGTACTGTCGGAATTTGGCCAATGCATGCATGATGGCCAGCATCTCCTTGTCATATATGGGATATAGCCTCTCGTGTGGAAGGAGCTTCCGGCTCTCGAATGCAATCGGATGACCCTCCTGCATCAAAACTGCTCCAATCCCCTCTCCCGATGCATCGCACTCTAGGACAAAGGGCTGCGTAAAATCTGGCAATGCTAACACGGGACAACTGCTCATCACCTCCTTGAGCTTATCAAAAGCTCGCTGTGCTGTATCCGACCAACCGAATGCCCCCTTCCTCGTCAGCTCCGTGAGGGGTGCAGCAAGCTGTGAGAAGCCCTTGACGAACTTCCTGTAGTAGGTACAGATACCAATAAATCCTCGAAGTTCTGTTACATTCCGTGGCTCTGGCCAGTCTCTGATAGCCCGGATCTTCTCCTCGTGGACTCTCACCCCGTCCACTCCTATGATGTGTCCCAGATACAGCATCTCCGTCAATCCAAACTCACACTTGGAGAGCTTGGCAAAGAACTGCTGCTCCTCCAAAATGTGCAAGACCGTCTCAATGTGCTGGAGATGCTCCTCCCAAGTCCTGCTGTATATAAGGATATCATCAAAGAAAACTAGCACAAACTTCCTCAGATGATCCCTAAAAATGTGGTTCATACAAGACTGGAAAGTAGCAGGTGCATTGGTCAACCCAAATGGCATGACCAGAAACTCAAAGTGCCCATAATGACACCCGAAAGCAGTCTTGGGAATGTCCTGTTCCCTCATGCGTATCTGATGGTACCCGGACCTCAAATCAATCTTTGAGAAGAATCGTGCTCCTCTCAACTCGTCCATCAACTCATCGATCCTGGGAATGGGGTACCTGTTTTTCAAAGTCTTCTTGTTCAGAGCTCTGTAATCAATGCACATGTGTAATGTGCCATCCTTCTTCTTCACCAGCACTACTGAAGAAGCGAAAGGACTGGTGCTGGGTCGAATGTGTCCAAGGGCCAGCAGCTCCTGAATGGCCCGCTCTATCTCATCCCGATAGGCCTTGGGATGCCGATAAGGGGTGGTGATCACTGCCTGTATCCCCTGCTCCAACTCGATCATGTGCTCAAACCCCCGATCCGGTAATGGCCTACGGAATGTCTCCAAAAAATTACCGCATATTTGTCGAGAATGCTGTCTAGAGACGGGTGCACCGTCCGTCCCCGTATCTACCGCTCCGAAGCCCGCAACTCTATCGCTCACTTCATATTCCTCGGAATGTCGCTCCATGTCAGCCGACATCACTGGGTGGATATGTGTTCTCGCTCTCGTATCTTCTCATGCCTCCCTGTCTTGGGATCATCCCACTCCATCTCTAGGGCCTTCCAATCTGTCGTGACCTTCCCTAGAGTAATAAACCACTGAACACCCAGTATCATGTTGGTGTCCGGAATATCGACCACAAAAAAATGGTCTGTCAAGGTATAGGTGCCCATCGTCATTGACAACTCGGGAACATATCGAGCACACACCATGGTCTGATCTCCTGTACCTGGGGGCCTGAAAACCCATCAAAGCCCTCCGTTTGTATGCCTCTCCGCTCAACCATCTGGGCATCAATGAAGTTGTGGGTGGCCCCACTATCGACTAAGACTGAAACCCGCTGTCCGCGCACTGTCCCCCGTACGCGCAGAGTCAAATACTTGGGGACTCCTCGCAATGCGGCTAGAGCTCCCCCAGTAGGTGCGAATGATGCCCCACCTGTCGCGGGTGGTGGAGGTGGTAAGGTACTCTGTGCTGCATAACAACCTCCCGCCTCCTCATCATCCCCCTCATCCTCTTCTCCGCTGCTCTCGGAGAAGACCTCTATGAAATGTGCCTTCCCTGCCGCACATTTGTGTCCCGGTGCCCATGGCTCCTGGCAAGTGAAGCATAATCGCTTCCGCCTCAGCTCTCTCCTGGCCTCATCATCAAACTGTCCTCGTCCCGGATTCGCCTTGGGAGGCGGAATCCTCGTGTCCTTACCCGTAGGCTGGAAAGCCTGTCTCTGGGGATAAGGTGGCCGAGTCCTGGGCAAGACATCCTGTAAGTCACGAGCCCTACTGATAGCATCCTGTAGTGTAGCCGGTTTGTTCGACCGGACTAGGCCGCGAAGTGGCTCTGACAGCCCCTCCACAAACATATAGATCATCCGAGCTGTCGATAAATCAGGCACCATCACTGAAACCCTCAAGAAGTCTGAGATGTATGCCTCTGCACTCCCAGTCTGTCTGAGCTTGGTCAGCTCAACAAAATGCTGCTCTGGATCCCTCCTGTCAAAACACTCCACCACTCTCCTGGTGAACTCAGCATATGTCGTCACTGTGGAATGCCCCAGTGTTGCCATCCCATGAAACCACCAGTCCTGGGCCTCACCCTCTAAATGCAATGTAGCCATCTTAATGGCCTCCATTTCCGACATCTGGTTAAGCTGAAAATAGATGTCCAGCTTCTCCACCCAGGACTTTGCCGTAGTCTTTGATGAACCATCAAACATAGGCAAATGGAATTTACTAGCCGCACGGTGGCCATCACGGTGGGATCCACGCCCCTTGTGTTGGTGCTGCTCATGCTCAGGGGGTTTGATGCCACATTGGTACTGGAGATAGCGCTCATAGGGGAGAGTATCCATGAATGCCTGTCCTAAGCCCTGCCATTCTGCAAAAACGGCTGCACATTGAGCTGGACTCACCTCTCTTGGTGCTGTCGATCCCTCGTCCTCTACCAGGAAGGTAGGCATGGTGGGTCGCGTGGGGGCTGGATTGTCCCTCGGCGCACTTCCCCGTACTCCTATCCCTGTGTCCTCTGGCGAGAATGTGGGCATAGTGGATCGCGCGGGTGCCTGAGTCGTCACAATGGGGATAGCATCACGCACTGGTATATGGTGAGACATACCCGATCCTTCTCCGACCTGGAAAACCCTAGGGGGTTCTCTCTGTGCTACCTCTACGACTGCAAGCCTCTGTGACATATCCTGCATGTGATGGATGATTGCATCTAGCCACCGTGGTCTGCCATCTGACCCGCCGCCTCTCCTGTGTCCCCCACAGAAAGAACTCTGTCTCGACCGCTGTGGTCCTCGATCGAATCATCTCTGAAGGAAATTCCAACACTCTCAAATCTTCTCTCACAGTTTCCTTCCGCATGTAGGGGTTATCCCTAAGGCCATAGACTCGTAAGCACCATTAAAAATGAGCTGTGATCTATGCTCCGATACCACCGTATATCCCCATGAAACAACCAAGAATACACAACACATGCATGTATAGAAAATACAGTCAGACGATCAGGAACAAGTAATATAGAATGCCGTAAAAACTATTACTTATTAATCCAGCACAGAGAGAGAGTACAAGATAACCAGAATGAGGCATCATCCTGCCTGAAAAGTGGAGACCCTCTGTAACAATGACACGGAATAAGGGGACAGTCATTCTAGCCGTCGAAGAGCTGCTAAGTGAAGAACTGGTCATTGGATCGCATGAAATCCATGAGCTGAAGACTAGAAGATGGCTGATTTCAGTCCTCCAAACCCTCCCCAATAAAAACGCCGTCTCTGCTAGTGACAGCGCAGAAACAGATGGAATGCTGGCCACAAAAACCTCCAGATGAATGGATCAGCTCCTCTGAAGCCTCCAATCCAGATCTGCGTCCTCCTAGATCAGATCTACTGTTATCCCTTCAGATCTATGCTGGATCTGACAATATCTATTCAGATTTGCAACCTCCAAGGCTGGATCTGATGTTATCTCTTCAGATCTAGGCTGGATCTGCCAATATCTCCTCAGATCTGCAATCTCCCAAGCTGGATCTAATGCTATATCTTCAGATCTGCACCCTACAGAACTAGATCTGCAAATACCCTTTCAGATCTGTAATCCCCAAGTCTGGATCTATCAATGTACCTTCAGATCTGCGTTCTTCTGTCTCCTAGAACAGCGTCCTCTCTCTAAGCCTGATCTGCGTACTTTCTTCTCCTGGAACAGCGTCCCTCCTTCTCAGATCTGAACTGCGTCCTTCCTGGAACAGCGTCCTCTCTCTAAGGCTGATCTGCGTCCTCTTTTCCCCTGGAACAGCGTCCCTCCTTTTCAGATCTGCGCAGCCACAAGAAGGGCTTCTTCCTCTCCAAATCTCCACCTGAAAATGCTACCAATTCCCACTGAAACTGAAGGATGTTACTCAGAAAATAACCTCACTAGGGCAGGCACTCGAAGTCCCCCGAAGCTAAGGGTGAAACCAGAAATAACCTTACCAGGGCAGGCACTCGAAGTCCCCCGAGGCTAAGGGTGAGATCTCCGACCGGAGACACTCGGTTGCACTAAACAGTGCCGCAGACCGACTAAACAACCGGCGTGCTAAGCAGACAGAAGTCTAGCTCTCAATATCAATATAGAATAATGCATGTCCAAATGAGGTGAGAACCCCTCCTTTTATAATGCCAAACTCCCTCCAAAACTTAACTGCGTCCTTACTCTCCTTTGACCTGCGCAGTTAACCTTGGGTCAGCCTGATGCCTTCCCATCATACTCATGTGGACCCCCAAGGCCCCCTCTCTAAGTTATAACGTCAATCAACTAGGAAAAGAACACTTTATTTATAAAGTGAGGTGACTAAAGTGAGGTGACCCCTCTTATTTCTCACTTTATTTATTATTTCTAGCTAAAGCGGCAAAATTAAACAAAAATGAAATATTCCAATTAGCAAAGCTAATTGGGAATATTACATCTTTACATCCATCTGATGCATCTTTCAACCCATAGTTGAAGCAAGAGAAACAATAGTTCTAATAGAAGTGTACCCGAAGACTGGAGAAAATTTCTCATTATAGTCCACTCCCTCTTTCCACGAACCTCGCTTTGTACTTCTCGATGCTGCCATATGTTGCCTGCTTGATCTTATAGATCCACTTGGAAGTCACCACTGACTTCCCCTATGGTCTTGGAACTATCTCCCACACATCATTCTTCATGATGGATTGATACTCCTCCATCTTGGCATCCTTCCAAACCTGGTGGTCTGCTGCCTCCTCATAACTGGAAGGCTCAGAGTCCTTTTTATGTTCACCCTTTGACTTGGCCCCACCTTTAGGAACTTTCTTGGACCTTTTATTGCCCTTTGCTGAAACAACAACATTTTCCTCATCATCCCTCTGCTGCTAACCTGTATGGCCTGGACTAAGTCTAAGCTCCTCCTGTACTAAATAATCCCAAAGTCTTTTTTGATTGGGCATGTTCTCCCTTACAACAATCCAATGCAAATAAGGCTGCCGTAACCGACTCTGATTCCTCCACCTTCTCACCAACAACACCCAACTCATCATGCACCTGTGACATTCTGGTAAGGTATGATATAACTGTATTGGATTTAGTCATCTTGGTGTTCCTTGACTTCTCTTTTAACACCATCTTTCTGTTTTGTTTTGAGCTTTCGTATAACTTGCATAAAGAATCCCACATTTCATATCACATGGTCTTTAATGACATCAAGGATAATCCTTTTGGCTTTAACATTCTTTTTGTAATATTCGGCCAAAAGTGTTGCATCAATAGGAATTGTGGCAGGCTTCTCAACCATGCCCCACAACTCATATTCCTCTAGAATCAATACTATCCTTACTTTCCATGGGCTGAAATTTCTTGCCCCATCCAGCCTATCTTCAAACCTCAAACATATAGCCATATGACCTACTCAACTGATAACAAGGTCCAAACGTTTTCTTGATGAACAATTTGCAACTCTCTTGCAAACCCTAGTGTCTTTCTTATTTAGTTTCCCCTTCCAGTATCATGTGCTTTGAGACCATGTAAATTTTAATTTTCACCCAATCATTGTTTTCAGGCTCAATAAGTTTCTCAGTTTCTTCCTATTAGGGTTTAATGCTTATACATAAATGCATTCAAAAATTGACTTATGAAATAATACACATTGGATCATTTACTGCAAATGTTGAGTGGAAACTAGGGAAAACAAGCACATTAAATGACACAAATTTTCGGTCACTGCCCTTGGAAAAACCCTGAAGGGAAAACCAATAGAGAATTTTTTTATTATGAGCCCATAGAAAAATAAAATGAGTTCACAACAAATTTCTTTTCCTGCAACAATTGACTATATTAATCTCGAATTTTGAGCCACTTCGCCACCTGAAAAACTGTGCCAAGACTCGATTTATGTGCAGAAGGGACTGCCCTGAAATTTGTGTCAAAACCTTCGATTTCTGTGCAGAAAAAAAACCTACCTCAAAGTGTATGCCAAAACCCTTTATTTTTGTGCTGAAATACTGCCTTGAAATCTGTGCCAAATTTCCTTGATTTTTGTTTAGAAATATTTCCTCAACATGTGTCAAACTTTCTCGATTTTTATGTAGAAATACTGACTCAAAATCTGTGCCAAATTTCTTTGATTTCTATGCAAAAGCACTGCCTCAAAACCTATGCCAAACTAACTCGGTTTTTGTGCAGAAATACTACCGTGAAATCACCTGATGAAGTCTCTGTTACTGTGATGAGAACCACCTAGCAGAACCTCCTCAAGATCAAGTGTAAATCAATAATCATTAGGTAACAAAAACCATGGATACAACATAGTGGATCATACTTAATTAGGGGCAGAACCAATACTTAACACAAAGATCACTTTCAAATCTCTGAATAGACCAAGTCCCGTAAGAGTTTCCTCTTATGTTAGGGATAGATAGGTGGATAACCCTATTAGGTGTTTCCAACTCCCTAGGGGAAGTGACAGGTCTTAGGTTAACCCGTCAATCCATAGGTGCATGTGAACATGGTGGTAATGGAATGGTCATGTCTTCAGGGCAAGGTGCCATGGCCAAGTGATTAGTTAATTGTGGTCCAGCATCCTGAGTGTATAGATGTAAGGAGGGAACAGTTGTGGAGGCATGAGTTACCCCCTAGCTTGTCTTGCTTTTTCCACCCCTTTGGTGTGCCTTTTACTTTTTTATGATAATGCTTTGATTTGGGTGCAGAGCTAACGAGCCTGTTACCACTCAAACTAGCAGGGGACCTAAAGGGGAATCCTAAAGGGGCAACTGCTAGGCCAAGGGCAATTATGGAGACTTAGCCCATTGTTACCTCAGCTAAGGCTCCCTACTCTTTATGAACTTTCACCGATGGGAGGAGACCCGATATATAAAGAGTCACTTATGAAAGATAGATCAATAAATGGATATGAAGTGACCTCAATGATTCTTCCCTAGAAGAGAGTCAGGAATGGGGCTTGCTTGCTCCTTAAGCAAGGTACAAGGCTTTCTAGGAGAAGAATCCCTAAAATCCTTGCAAAACTTGGATTACGAAGTTGTCTTTGAAGAATTGACTTTGATGAGAAATGGGACCATACGGGACCAAGTGTGTTGAGATTTTGTGTATTTGGGGTAGCATCAGTAGTGCTCTAGGTCCCAAATTTTGAGGAAGGACTAGAGTTCACTTGATCTACAAGACCTAGAAATGGATTTGGGAAATTTCATCTGGTTTAGGAGATATTAAATTAATTAATTATTTTAATGTATTTCCTAAGTTAAAACTTAGGAAAATAAAATAATTAAAGTGAATTTAATTAAACATGTGATGAAATTGTCTTAAGTCACACGGATCAAGCTTTCTTTTAATCTTAGCCATTGATTGAAGATTTAATCTTGGCCGTTGATTTGTCAACGCGAAAAGTATAAAGGAAAGGCTTGGGGTCATTTCTAAGAAACATAGAGGCAGAGCACTGAAGCTAAGCTGAGATTCTAGGGCGGGGTTGCTAAGAATTCTCAAGTGTTTCAGTTGCAGAGAAGGAAATTTAGACCAAGGGGATGATCTGATCCCGGGGTCTAGAATACACAAGAAGCAGAGAAGAGATCAGGAAAGACAACGCAGAGGAAGGCAGCAGCAGCGAACGACAACAGCAACAGCAGCAGACGACAGCAGCAGCAGCAGCAAACGACAGCAGCAGCAGTAGCAGACAATAGCAGCAGTAGCAATGACAGCGTGATTTTCAGGAAACCCTTCAGCAGTTACACAGAGACCCTTAGGGGCAGCATAGTGACTGCATCACCCAATCTGGGGTAACGCAGTCCCTTTCAGTGACAACGCTGAGCATTTGGAGGCCTTCAGAGGCTGACGCAGTGTCTTTCAGGGGCAGATCTGGGGTTTCTAGGCCTAGATCTGGTTGAGTTCTATAAATCCCGTTTGAGGGTGTGGATTAGTCAGTATTGTTGGTCTTAGATTAGCCAGGTGCTGCAGATTTAGAGTTTTCTCTGTAGGGTTTTCCAGATCTGGAACCCAGAGTTGTGTATTCAGAAATATTCTTAATAATAGAGCCCTCCAGCAGCCAGAGACCGGTTTTCCCACATTGGGTTTTTTCGGGGACAGTTTGTCCAAATATAACTGTGTCACTTTATCTATGTGTGCATGTGCTTATTCTAGATCTGAATTGGTAGAGATCTGTTATGTGTTTTGCTTTGATGTTAATTGGAATTTATTCAGTTGATAACTTGTATAAGTAGGAGAAGCTTAACCAGATTAACATAAATAATTTCTGCATAAGAATTAAGATTCAGAAATTTCTACATGGTATCAGAGGAATTGCAGATCTAGAAGGGTCACCAGCTGAAGCATTTGAAGGATCTAGCTGCAGAAAGCAGCTAGAAAGGCAACAGAAAAGCAGATCTGAAGGGACAACGCAGTTTTCAGGAGGAGATTCACTCAGAGGGAAGGGTGACATTGTCCAGTGCTGTGTCCAAGCAAGCCCACGCAATTACTGCACAGAGGCAACTCAGACACAGCATTGGTTGGGTCTGAAGCTAGCCAGTGTGATTTAGATCTGAATCTGTCAGATCTAGAAAAGGTTTGCAGAAAATTGGCAGAAATTTAGAAGAGCTGGTGGGATTAAACTTCTGAAGTTTTCAGATTTTTAACCTTAGGACAAGTGACAAAGTTTGGGAAGAGATCAACTTCTCAGTGAGTTTCTTGCCAAAGGAAACTTGTAGTTTGGTCAGAGGATCAAAGAAGAAATTGAATCATAGTTGATTTGGTAGATTTCCAAGGAGGGAAATCAAGTGTTAGAGTGAGCAGAGGGTGCCCAGTTCGAAAAGGACCCTAGTTCCATATCTCTAGCATAGAGAAGAGGAGCTCTGACACATTCTGAGAAGATGGCTCCTCATGGACTGCATGATCAGGATAGGCTAGAGGGCCTCTCAAACTTTTCGATGTGGAATGCAAGGATCCTAATTGTCCTTGAGGCATATGGTCTAAGAGACCATGTAGAGCAGACCCTAGCCACACCGACAGATGCGGATCTCCTACGGAAGCATAGAGAACCTGCTGGGCATGCCAAGCGACTGATAATGGACAGTATCAAGGATCATATTGTGCCACACATAGCTGAGAAGAGGACAACCAATGAGATGTGGAAGGCCTTGACTTCCCTATATGAGGGAAAATCAGTCCAAAGAAAGATGCTATTGGAGGCCCAAATGAGGTCATTCATGATGACCAAGGGAGAAGACATCGAGCATTTCCTCTTTAGATTGCAGTCAATCAGGGATCAACTGACTGCAACGGGTGCAACCGTAGATAATGCAGTGATAGTCAGGATTGCCCTCAATGTAGTCACGGATGAGTGGGAAACCTTTGTCCAAAGTGTCTTGGGCAGAGCGGAGCTCCCAAATTGGGACAGCTTGTGGTCGATCTTGTAGCAAGAAGAACTACGAGGGTTCACCAAGAAGCAGCACAACGCTGCGTTGAGCAAGGTTAAGAAGGAAGAGGAGGAAGATGCAGCCTTGGCATCGAAGAAGCAGCCGAAGAAGAAGAAGGATCTTTCAAAGATCAAGTGCTTCTAGTGTGGTGAAATGGGACATTTTGCTAGCCATTGTCCAGAAAAGAAGAAGGACAAGGAAGCATCTTCTTCCAAAGCAACGGTGGCAGATGATGGGCCGGGAGATGATGTAGCCATGAGTGCTCATGAACCACGGAGGTGGGGTGACATGGACATGTAGAGGAGCTACATGGAAGTAAGGCAGGATCCTTGAGTAGCTCATCTCTTGAATCACAAGCAAGCTACGACAGCCTTAAGACAGTAGCGGGACAAGTGGAGCAGTGGGTGCATAGATCACAGATGAGGCATAAGCAGAGGTAGATCTGGAGGCTAGGAGGAGCAACGCAGAGCATAGCAGCAACAGCGTAGAAGCGGTAGCAGCGCAGTGCAGTACTGCTTATGCAGTGTAGAGCTGTAGCAGCGTAGAGAGCTTCAGAGGGATAGCGCAGTGCAACAACAACGTGATAGATTTCAGCACAAGGAGCTGATGTGACTTCAGTAGTGCAAAGGGAGTCTGATTACGCAGGCAAAGCTGTAGCTGTGCATCATTCTTTAGATGCCAGCACAAATCTGTAGCGTATGGAGCTTCAATGATGAGGATGCAGCCCATCTGACTTGTCTGTCAAATATTGTGCAGGGGATTCAGTTGTTTCTCTCAACAACTGAAGTTGCAGTGCAGCAAATCAACAGTGGCAGTGCTATAAGCAACACAGATGCATCATATTGAGAGGCAGTGGTTGGAGTGGCAGTGGCAGAGTCATGAGCAGTAGTACAGAATGGCAGCTGCAGTGCAGAGTTGAGTGGCAGGAGGCCAAGCTTCAGCAACACAGAACCAGTGCCCAAAATCATGTAATGCATAAGTGTGATGTATTGCTAGAGCACACCCTTGATGTTAAGAGGGAGTGTTGAGATTTTGTGTATTTGGGGTTGCATCAGTTGTGCTCTAGGTCCCAAATTTTGAGGAAGGACTAGAGTTCACCTGATCTACGAGGCCCATAAATGGATTTGGGAAATTTCATCTGGTTTAGGAGATATTAAATTAATTAATTATTTTAATGTATTTCCTAAGTTAAAACTTAGGAAAATAAAATAATTAAAGTGAATTTAATTAAACATGTGATGAAATTGTCTTAAATCACACAGATCAAGCTTTCTTTTAATCTTAGCCATTGATTAAAGATTTAATCTTGGCCGTTGATTTGTCAACGAGAAAAGTATAAAGGAAAGGCTTGGGGTCATTTGTAAGAAACACAGAGGCAAAACACTGAACCTAAGCTGAGATTCTAGGGCGGGGTTGCTAAGAATTCTCAAGTGTTTCAGTTGCAGAGAGGGGAATTTAGACCAAAGGGATGATCTGATCCCGGGGTCTAGAATACACAAGAAGCAGAGAAGAGATCAGGAAAGACAATGCAGAGGAAGGCAACAGCAGTAGTAGACGGGAACGACAACATCAGCAGACAGTAGCAGCAGCAGACGGCAACAACAACAGTAGCAGACGACAGCAACAACAACAAGGACAGTGTGATTTTCAGGAAACCCTTCAGGGGTTACGCAGAGACCCTTAGGGGCAGCGTAGTGACTGCATCATCTAGTCTGGGGTAATGCAGTCCCTTCCAGTGACAACGCTGAGCATTTGGAGGCCTTCAGAGGCTGACGCAGTGTCTTTCAGGGGCAGATCTGGGGTTTCTAGGCCTAGTTCTGGCTGAGTTCTGTAAATCCCGTTTGAGGGTGTGGATCAGTCAGTATTGTTGGTCTTAGATCAGGCAGGTGCTGCAGATCTAGAGTTTTCTCTGTAGGGTTTTCCATATTTGGAAACCAAAGTTGTAAATTCGAAATATTCTTAATAATAGAGCCCTCCAACAGCGAGAGACCGGTTTTCCCACATTGGGTTTTTCCGTGGGGATAGTTTGTCCAAAAATAACTGTGTCACTTTGTCTATATGTGCATGTGCTTATTCTAGATCTGAATTGGTAGAGATTTGTTATGTGTTTTTCTTTGATGTTAACTTGAATTTATTCTGTTGATAACTTGTATAAGTAGGAGAAGCTTAACCAGATTAACAAAAATAATTTCTGCATAAGAATTAAGATTCAGAAACTTCTACAAAGTGGACCTGGCCTAGGTTAAGGGGAGGGAGATTAGCAACCAATGATGACATTAACCTGAACAAGGAGGGGAAGAGGATCAAAGAAAAATGTTCCACTTAAGGATGCCAAAATGATCGTATGAGGTACGAGCCTAGGGAAACCTAGGGCAAAGATCAGTTTCAGGGCTAGGGCTTGGGATATCTCACAATCCCACCGTCAAAATTTCTTCAAATTTGGAGGAGACCTTAAGGACACACCCGCGCAGGAAAGTCCAGGAGATCGAACTTTTTCTATGGCTATTTTTTCGGGAAAATGATGCCCTAGGTGGCCCAATGTGGCTAGACCTAGAGAGAAGGAGAAAAAGGTGTAGAGAAAATGGTTTTAAGTGATCACCTTATGGTGGATCAATGCCTAATTCCTTTGGGGATATGGAGTCAAGAAGAATAATGAGAATAGATTTCGTTTCTAGCTCAAGGAGGCTCTAAGGACAACTTTGTTTGGCATTAAGGCGAAAGAGAGTGACCTTAAAGCGTTTATACTTCGTTTGCAAATCAAGATGGATTATAAAGATGAATTTGATCTCTAGGAAAATTCGAACAACGAACATGGCCCATACATAGAGATATGCTATATAGAAACATAATTCGAAAATTAAGCAATAAATGCATGCAACAATTAGTCCTAAAATAGCGAAAATCCCATTATCAATGCATGTGACAAATTTAAAGAAAATAACATTAAGTTCGTACTTACATGTAAGAGAATATGTCCAACCATCAATACGTTTTCCAATCAAGAAGCTCCAAGATAAGAAAATATAATCCAAACATCAAAATTCGTTCATGCTCCAACTTCGTCCACCAAGAAGGAATAGCGAAGATCTCAAGAGAGAGAATGATCCAATCCAAGTGATGATTAAGAATGAATTCATATCACTCCTATTTATACACTTCTTAGAAGTTCGATTTACCTAATTGAGCCTAGATTAGCCCCCAAAATAAAATAATGTGCAAAATAACTAACTGATGAATAATACATGTCGTTGGGCCCTCCAATAGGCCTGATGAAGTCCATAAGTGCCATAATGATGAATAGGACCCTCAAAAGTGATGGACAAGGGGGTGGCCCCTTGTTCTCTAAACAATAAACCTGTGGTGCTCCCAATGGGTGTGGGGGCACACAAATAACCTCATGGGTCTCCAAGTAAGTCAAAAATGCATGTAGACCATCTGTGAAGGTTCAGATAATGGTGTAAGTGATGTCACATCAACATACAAGTCGTGGGTCATCTGCCAAGTGCATGGTACAACTGTGGGGCTGGTTGGACATGGTGAACCAGACGCATTTTCCTCGTCCAATAGGTGAATCTCGAGTAATCTCTGAACATCTCTGGGGATCCATGGAATTCTTTCTATTGCTATGGAGGCTCATGGCTCTCTACACTCACCCTACATGTGCCACTGTAGCCTTTTGGAGAGTTAGGACCCCGTATAGGGACACCAAACCCAAAATGAAACCATCTGCAATCTTGCATAAGATCCAATGCGTCCCCTAGCCTTCCAACACAACAAGTCATTAAAGTATTCGAGTAAAAGAGCTTACAAACCATGGACAACATGTGGACACTTCATAATGGCATGCCCTTCTATAGTGGGCTCTAGCATGTGCTAATGTCTCCAAGCTCCAAAGGGGGTTAACGAAGTACCTTATTAGGTGTTTTATGCCTTTAGAGGGGATAGTATGTCCAAGGTACATCCTTCAAATGGTGGTGGTATGTGATAAAGAGGTGGATGGAATAGGGAATGAAAGGGGCAATCCTGGGCCACATATCAGGGCTCAAGGGTAGCTAGAATAAGGGAAGCCTACACCTGGGTAAATAATGTATAGGAGGGAGCAATTGTGGTACATGAGGTGCCCCAATCTTGATTTTTCCACCCTTCTTTATATGCCTTTTGCCTTTTATGATTTTTCTTTGATTAACTGCTCGGGGCTCAAAGGATAAGAGCATGATGTGTAAGATATAACAGTGGATACCCCCTTGAAGGTAGGGCGGTTCATTGCCCACCAGGGGTTGGGACAATCATGGGTTCCTCAATGATAGAAGAAGGTCATCTAGGGCCGGTGGAACTAGGGTGATGGGCATGGGTATGGGGTAGAGCTCATGAATTGGCTTTTGCCCACGTGCTAAATAGGTTTGTCCCGACCAATTTTTGCATCTTGTGGTACATTTTCCTGTTGAGTGTGGCCATTTATGCTTTTTCTTTTTCTTTCCAGCTACTTCAACCTTTGGGGCATCGCTCCAAGCCTTACCCAAGGTGGGGGCAAGGGGAAGGGGAGGCTAACTCTTTGTGGACCCAGTGAAGACATGTGGACCCAGGTGGGAAAGATGATGAATGGGGTTATAATAAACACAAGTGGAGTGATATATGTGGATGAGGGAGCGGAACCGTGCAACCAAAATCAGAGTTTCCATGTAGTACCACCCTAAAACCAAATGGTTAGTAAAGTAGATCCCACGGGACTAAGATCCAAGGGTAAAATCCAAAAGAGATCTAGGGGACAGAAGCACAGACTTAGCCCACTCTTTCCACCGAAACCCCCCATTAATCCATGCCTAGAAGTGTCCATGATAGGCAAACTCAATACTCAATTACCAAATGATAAGGTATACCTTTAGGTTTGGGAGGCCCACCTTCAAACATACGATCATGACAGATGGGTGAGGGACCACATGGCTGACTTAGGTGGTGGAGAAATGGCACAACGAGCTAGTTGGTGGCTGCAAGGGGTTGCTGGTTGCCGACTGAGGCCCATCTTGGAGAAATTTTTCTCCTAGGGATATTACCCACAAAATGGTGGGTAACAAAGCCCAAGCTTGCTTTTAGAGATTTAACATTTATTACCCCTTAGTGATGAGGCAGTTTATTGCTCATCAAGATTGGGACAATACAAGGGTTCCTTTTAATGGATGGAGCATCATGTGGTATAGGAACTAGGTGATGGTTAATGAGGCGGGTAAAGCTCATGCTATGCTTTTTCCTACGCGCTAATTTTTGTCGTAGCTATGCTTTGCATTTTATCTTTTTCTCTCATTGTGGTTTTCTTTTTCTTTTACCTTTCTTTTAGCTGCATCAACCTCCAGGGAAAATTTTGTGGCCTAGACTCAAGGATGAGGATGAGAAGGTGTCGATCCCCATGACTAATGACCACGAGCCCGAAGAATGGAGATGGAATAATGGAAAAATGGAAAGTGGTAAGTATGGAATATCATGGGTATGCTACTTAAATCAAAGCCTCCCATATAGTGTCGTTCATGTAACCCTAAGGCCTTAGAGGAGGTTCCATTGGACTAGAGTCAGACTAACTTCTTAGGTGAAGTGAGGGAAGAAGAATGTAGTCAATATTGGTCAATCATCCTAATCAGCCCTTGATTCATATTTGTATGCTTGAAAACATTAAGTAAAAACACGTGATTACAAAATGGTTAAAGTACTCGTCGATGGATGACCCACCATCCTTCAAGAAGGAATGCTAGATGGGAGAAAGAAATCTGACTGAAGCAATAGTTGGAGGATCTATAGTATCATGTCATTTGTTGATTAATAGGGCTACTAGCTAGTTGGCCGTCCAAGGGGGAGAAAAATTTCTCCTATGGATTACCCACTTTTTGGTGGGTAACAATGGCTTTTACATCAAATATGGCCCATTCTGATATTCCTATGGTTCTTGCACCTATGATGCTGATCTCACTTGATTTTGAGTTGTGTTAGATGTTTTCCTTTAGGTACAACTGCCATCCCTTAAGTGATTGTTTGATGCTTCTCCAACTCTTGCAAGAGGATGTCCAACCTCACTTGATGACTCCACTGGGCACCATAGCTAGGATGTTGACCACCTTTTGAGGAGCATTGTCTATAGGATGTATTCACCATTGTTGATTGACACTCTCCTCCCCCTCTAGGACTTGAAACACTGCACAATTGAAATAGGTCATTGGTTAGATAGTTGATGTACCCTAGAGCTAAAAGGACACCCCCAGGATGGCATTGTACATTCTTCATGGATGTTGCCCTGTTTTTTATATGATTTGATGATGATGATGACTTGAGACTGCTTTAGAGGGGATGTCACATTGGTTTGCATGATGACATCATGACCTAGCTCCATAATGTCCCCTTCATGTGACTTGAGTTGATGACGAGGGCCAGTTTGGATGATGATGTCTTGTTGAGGGAGCTTTGCTTGATGATTGGACACCTTTTTGATAATGGGATGCGACTTTTGGGATGAGATGCATTCCTTTTAGTCATCTATGGCATATATTGATGAGAGACACACATACCTTTTGGAGGATGGCGTCACCCTTGGAGGCATTTTATCTCACACGTGTGGGTTAAAAGAGGCTTATTTTTATTTTTATCATCGAGTTAGCTTGTGACCTATCGAACTTGTTGAAAAGTGTAACTAGGTTCGGTCTTCATAATGACTTGTAATTATGACTATATGTAATGAAGAAGATAATGGTAATAAAATGTATTCTGTAATGCTTGCCTCATGGGTTTCATGGGCAAGGAGTTTTTATTATAGATCAAAGACTTCTTCTTGATGTCTTTAGGAGTTTGTCATCTTGTAATAAATATAATTTAGAGTCATGTATATGACGTGTTGTTACACTTGTGTAAAGGACAATTATTGATGTAAAATGTATGTATGCTCCAAGACCTTGTCAATATGATCCTTGAAGTCGACTCAATATATGTTGAAGATCCTTCCTTGATGAAGTCAGCCTACCCACAGGAAGACATGTCGGCCTAGGATAGGAGAGACGGTCCCTATATATAGGAGGGACTGCGGCCTCATTTGGAGACCATCAGTTCAGATCAATTTTGCAATAAAGTACGAGTTAAAGGACTGTGATTTGGTGCGAGGAAGGTGCCAGTCCAACGAAAGAAAGGAAGAATATTATATCTTTGTTTGGGCCTTAAGAATCTTTGTGAAGTTCTGAGATAAGGTGCGAAGGTACATGACTGTAATTGAGCAAGAAAGGAGTCCAATCAGCGTGGAAGAAGAAGAGGCAGTTCTGCGAGATAGAAGGGATCCTTGTTTGGGTTTAAGAGAGCTTGGTCTACAGCTATATCATATATCCGAATTGCAATAAAATAACTACCCAAAGAGATTAAGGTCTTGGTCTAACTCTCAGTACATCTGTGTGTAAGGAGGTGTCCTGGCAGCGAAATAGAGTGACCTTGCAAGGAGTATCAAGATTTCAGACTTGGTGAAGAAGGCCGAAGTAGAATCTCTTAGACGCTAAAGAGGAACAATAGAAGGACTGCTAGATAAGGGACTGAGTCTCCCTAGTACTAGTGCAATTTAGTGCAAAAAGGAAGATCAACATAAGGAGCCTAGAAGAGCATTGAAAATGGTCTTGGAGGCATACTGGTGTCAAGGGTTTGTGTCATGGTTATGGTACTCGTCAATTAAAGATCTATAAGAAGAATTAATTTCTGGTTTTCCTCTCTAAGAGGGAGAGGTTTTGGCCCTGGTTTGCTGGCCTAAATATTTCTCTTGTGCATTTGATAATTGACTTGATGAAGAACGTAATAATCTAACGAAGATAAGATCTAAGTGAAAGAAGCATAACAAAATCACAAGTAATTATCATGAAAGATAAATTTTAATAAAAGCCCTAATTTCTCAACATGGTTTCAGTGCTAAGGTGCGAAAGACAAGAAAGAGCAATTTAGCAATAAGGCACAAGGTTCAAGCTTCAAAGAAGACAATAAGGATCAATTTTTCTAGAAGACATCAAAGCAATGTAAAGGATCTACATTGAAGAAGGATCTACAATGAAGAGTCAAACCATAGATCTAAGAAGGAAGATCATCTTTTAAGCAGTAGTCTACAAGGAAGTTGGTGAAACCATCTCAAGAAGACCAAAGACCTTACTTAGAGGACTTATACATCAAAGTCCTTTCTAGGGGAAAAGCAAGACCAAGAAGGTGATCATTATCTTCAAAATATATTTGGTGTTGAAACCAAATCAACACTATTGGAGACCTTATCAAATCATCTTTTTCTTGAAGTCATCATCAAGCCATCCTTGATCATCATCATCATCAAGGATCCAAGGTGATCTACCTCTTTACTCCACTCTTGAGGAAGTCAATCTAGGATGGGAGGTTCTACTACTATCAACATCATCAATAAGGAAGAAGCCGGTAAAGGAAGAAAGCATCTATTCAAGTAAGTACATTTATGACTTCATATGAATCTGTTAGAATGTCTTTTTGCAAAGAAAGCAACAAATTGGTTGGGGTTTCAAACTTTCTTGCATGGAAGAAAATGGCAGATCTAAATCTTATTGAGAATGAAGTCATGGACTATATCAAAGGGTCAACAACTAGACCTTCAAAAGAAGATACTCAAGCACATGCCAAATACATGAAGGGAGAAATAAGAGCCCAAAGGATTCTTATAGAATCTTTAAGTGACTCTCTCATCCCCTATGCATCAAAACTAGAATCTTCAAAAGAAATATATGACAAATTGGTGGAGCTATTCTCGGTGAGTACTGTAGGTGAAGTAATATCTCTAAGGCAAGAACTATACAAGTTGAAGTTGTCAAGAGAGGAAGGAGTCACTTCATATTTTGTGAAGATTTCTGAAATATGAGATCAACTGCAAGAATTGGGAGAAGTAGTGTATAATAGAGAAATGACTACAACGGCGCTGAATGCTCTATCGGAGGGATGGGGAAACTTCACTTCCAGCGTCTATGGGAAGAAAGAAGCAACACCATTCCAGGATCTATGGTCTCTATGTAAAATAGAGGAGACAAGATTAAAAGCTAAAATTGATACAAGGTCAAATGAAAAAAATCAAGCCTATGCTGCCATGTGAAAGAGAAAGGGAAGATTTGGTAAGTTTGGTCCTCAAAAGAAAAGAAGAAGCATGGATAAGATACAATGCTATGGATGTAATGAACTTGGGCACTATAAATGGATTGTCCCAAATCTAATAAGGACAAGAGGAAAAAGGAAGAAGCCCATGTTGCCGGAGAAATGGAAGAACCAAATTCAAAGAATTTAAGAAAGAAGAAGTGAAAGATCTCTATTACAATTGAGATGCTCTTCCTCTTTAAAAGGTATCTGTCGGTTGTAAAATAGTATGTTAGGAAGCATTGTATATTAGATAGATGCATCTCTTTAGAATTGACATCATGATGGAAGCATTGAAGGAGGAACACTCGTCGTAGGAGGATGTCTATAACACATATGTGACAACTATGCTATGAGATAAGTGGCTCCTGGGAACCTCACTGAAAACATTTATGGAAGGCAGTCATCTAGATCAAGGGTCATCGTTCAATAATCAATATGGAAACATGTGCTGACATTTTCTAATGGAATCCGCTTTGGATTCACTGGTTAGAAAGAAAGCAAAAGGTTTCATCGAGAATCCTAACTTGCAGAATTCTGGGATTAGGATATGATGACATATTGATGAAGCATGTCAAGAGAATGAACCTTTTCATTCTAAGGAAAACAATTGCAGGATGACTCAAAGGAAAGGAGATGAGGTACATGTATATTTATGCTTACACTGGATGCTATGAAGTCACGTCATATGATTGCAAGTAGTATACTTCTATATTTAGAAGTATGATGAAAGGAAAATAGAATTTCCTCCGATACACATGTTGTCAAAAGGCATGATCCACACTAGATGAAATCAACATAATATGTCCTCATATGGAATATGAGGTGGTTGTCCACAATCAAGGAATTGCATATTGGAAGCTCCTGGGAATGAAACAAAATTGTTTGAAGAAAGAAAGGAAGAAATCGTGAGAAGTGCAACCATGATAAAAACTAGTCAACATCCAAGGAAGGCAAGAAGACTTGACTAGAAAATCTCCTAGGAAGATATGTAGATTCTGATAGAAATATGGAAAAGATGGAGACCCTTGACAATACATATCTTTAGGAGATGTGTCAATCTGTAACAAAGGATGTTGATGCCTACAAGAAGATGTCATGGTGAAAGATCATCATTAAGGTAACTTTTGATTTAAAATTTCATATTTTTAATTAAATAATATTTGATGAGCTTTTGTAGGGCTGCCAAAGGGAAGTATATGTCTTCCACAGGTTGAAAACCATATGGTAGGATGAAAATCCTTGGAAGAAATATGGTTCAAAGGAAAGCAACATAACATGAAGCTAGACTAGATGGATCACTTTCTGATGGAAGACATGACTTATGGATGAAAGTGATGGATGATCTGTGCCGTATGAAGAGATCCCAAAGATGAAGACTCCTCAACAACGAAGAAATTTATGACATCGAAGAAAGGAGTTCTTCATGAGCAGCTGGGTGTTCCACCATTGCTGCTGCAGGTCCCTGTTTAAGAGGGAGCCTGGTAATAAGTTTCTTACTTGGAAGAAACTTGGTAATTCCTAAGCCAAGAGGGAGCTTAGGTACATTCCTTATATAGGAATGAGTACATTCCTTGGTGGAATATGTCCTCCCTAGTTGAGAGGAAGAGATAGACACGTCATTTTGGTCTTCACTTGGGAAGACATAATGGAGGGTTGGGTAATCATTTGGCATTTGATACTCTTGAGGATGTATTAGGGCAGTGTTGATAGTATCGACGATATTTCGTGAAATATCACAAATATCGCGATATTTTCAAGGAAACGATATTTCGGCCTGAAAATATCATGATATTTTCAAATTTGAAAATATCGGCGATATTTTGAAAATATTGGCAAAATATCGCGATATTTTCAAAATATCGGCTAAATATCCCCAAATTTTGAAAATATTGGCTAATTTTTAAAAATATGAAAAAATGATTTTTTTTGCTTGTCGATATTTGCAAATATTTTGCCGTTATTTTCGCTGATATTGCCGATAAGATGTTTTCTGGACCCTCGCCGATATTTTGGCGATACCGATATTATCAACACTGTATTAGGTCATCCAAGATGAGAGTAGTTGTGGAAGGACCAATATTCATTGAGGAATGGGAATCCAGGATAAGAATAGTCCTGGACATATCTTGAGTGAACCAGAGTGGGATATGATCCAAGAGAGACAATGATGTAGGTGTCTATTCATCATTGGTCTCTCCAGCATTGGAGCTCAAAGATCTTGTGGAGAGATTGAGCTGTTAGTCAAGGCCTTGCACTATGACAATGTTGGTTGATATGATGCTACACAAATGGGATTACCAATTCGATTCTTCTTTTGAGTTTCTTCAAATTGAGAGTGACCATGTACCATTATGAATACCTCCCTAGTTAAGAGGGAGCGTTGAAAAGTGTAACTAGGTTTGGTCCTCATAATGACTTGTAATTATGAATTTATGTAATGAAGAAGTCAAAGATAATAAAATGTATTCTGTAATGCTTGCATCATATGTTTCATTGGCAAGGAGTTTTTATTATAGGTCAAAGACTTATTTTGATGTCTTTAGGAGTTTGTCATCTTGTAATAAATATAATTTAGAGTCATGTATATGAAGCGTTGTTACACTCGTGTAAAGGACAATTATTGATGTAAAATGTATGTTCCAAGACCTTGTTAATATGCTTCTTGAAGTGGACTCAATATATGTTGAAGATCCTTCCTTGATGAAGTCGGCCTACCCACAGGAAGACATATCGGCCTAGGATAGGAGAGACAATCCCTATATATAGGAGGGACTGTGGCCTCATTTGGAGACCATCAGTTTGGATCAGTTTTGCAATAAAGTGTGAGTTAAAGGACTGTGATTTGGTGCGAGGAAGGTGACAATCGAGCGAGAGAAAGGAAGACTATTATATCTCTGTTTGGGCCTTAAGAATCTCGGTCAAGTTCTAAGTAAGGTGCGAAGGTACAGGACTATAATTAAGCAAAAAAGGAGACCAATCAACATGGAAGAAAAGGAGGCAGTTCTATGAGATAGAAGGGATCCTTGTTTGGGTTTAAGTGAGTTCAGTCTAGAGCTATATCATATATCCGAATTGCAATAAAAGAAGTAGACAAAGAGATTAAGTTCTCGGTCTAGCTTTCAGTGCAACAGTGTGTAAGGAGGTGTCTTGGCAGTGAAATAGAGGGACCTTGGAAGGAGTATCAAGATCTCAAACTTGGTGAAGAAGGCCAAAGAAGAATCCCTTGGACGCTGAAGAGGAACAATAAAGGGACTGCTAGATAAGAGACCGAGTCTCCCTAGTACTGGTGCAGTTCAATGCAGAAAGGAAGATCAACATAAGGAGCCTAAAAGAGCAGTGACAAAGGTCTTGGAGGCATACTGGTGTCAAGGGTCTGTGTCATTGTTATGGTACTCGTCAATTAAAGATCAATAAGAAGACTTACTTTTGGGTTTTCCTCTCCAAAAGGGAGAGGTTTTGGCCCTGGCTTGCTAACCTAAATATTTGTGTCTCTTGTGCATTTGATAATTAACTTGATGAAGAACATAATATTCTTACGAAGATAAGATCTAAGTGAAAGAAGCATAACGAAATCACAAGTAATTATCATGAAAGAGAAATTTTAATAAAAGCCGTAATTTCTCAATACAACTTATAATCACATTTTATATTATTTTTAGGGTTTTAAACTTTTAATTCTAATTTAAGGTAAAATCTTGTGATGTAGTGTGAGATGATTTGGTCCATGATGATGACTCGAGGGATGGTGGAGTTTGGCAAGAAAACGATGATCTGATTTCTTCAAATATATAGGTGGTTATTATTTTTTGGGATTCAGGATGCTATGATAACATCTTGTATTATTGGATACAATGGTACTTCTATGTCTTATAGGATTGATATTCCCACACAATAGGAGACTCTTGTTAGAAGAGATGTGATGTTTGATGAGGATGTGAGGTCTCTTAGTTCATAGGATTATCCTTAAGTGATTGAGGAGAGATAGGAGGTGTATATTCTAGGGATTGATTTAGGCTCTAGAGGTCATAGCTGAGTTAGATTTAGAGGTAATGAGGTAAGATTGGGGCAATATATGCCCTCCTCTCTCTCTAACCCAACACACAAGAGATCGAGATGGCTCACTCAGAGATTGCAAGAGGTTAGAGAGGATGTAGGAACACCAAGATCTTTAGTGAGGGCGAGTCTACCTTCTAGGAGAGATATTGTAGCTACATTGCATTGGTTTCTTCCATTTGTGAGCTTTCCAATTGTCTTGACGAGGGGAGGTGTGATACCTTAATGGAGAATGATGTTTCGATTGATTCCAAGATTGTAGTAGGTATAAATTTGCAAATTGCAGGTTTGGTGGAGTTATATAGGGAGTTGATGCGTACAATTTCCATATAAAGAGGGAATGTTAGCTTTCAGGATTACTCCAAAAGTCCTTACACCATGGTTGGGAGTGTTTCATGAGATTTGGGGTACATGGTGTATGATTAGCCCTTGGATTTGTGATTTTCAAATAAACAACTAAAAATTCTCAAAGATTTTTATTCTAGCACTAGTATGTCAATGGATAATTTTTTTATTTTAACAAGTTCGAATATATTGTATTAATTCCAAAATAAAAGGGAGCAGAACTCCCCAATACATGAAGGCTGAAGCGATTAGGGAAGGTGGAGAAACAAATGTCCTTGATCCTTCTTTTCCTACTGTTACATTAGCTTCAAAAATTCCTAATTTACCTACTGCATTTAACTTAAGGATTCTAACAAACTACTGAAGAAGCATATTACATTTACAGAGCATAGCTAAAGATGAGTGAGAGTATAATGCTGAGAGCAAGGGATGATTTTTGTCGATATGCAAAGAGTGTCCTGGTGAGCCATGGGATGAGATTCCTCCTATTCTTTGTTAACTGTCTTCTCCTCGAGCTGTTGGTTCTTGCTTCCACAGTCCAAAGTATTGGAGCTTTCTCCAGGTTTTTTAGGGACAATATCTTGCAGAATGCTGATTGCATTTTCCAGATGTGCGCACCTATTATTGAGTTGCTTGAATTTTTTTCTATGTTCATTACACTGGTGAAAGAGGTACCTCGATTCTGATTTGCATTTGTCCCACAACTGATTGTGTATGGATCAAATATGATCCAAAATGACATTATGAGACTTGCAATGTGGGCATGACTGGGACTTTGGAAACATCTTGGTGGGATCCATACTGTAGGAAGCAGGGGAGCAGAGGAAACAGGGGAGCACGAAGAAGGGAAGGGCCTGTGCTGTTGGGGAAGAGGGAAGGAGATGCGAAGTCGAGAAGATGAGAGAATGAGGGAAACACATGGAAAAGAAGGAGAGGGTAGGAAGAAATAGGAGAGGAGAGTGAGGCCCGAGAGTCTTTGGTGGCATGATTACGATGGTATTGATAAGTGCAAATGACAGAGGAATGAGATCGAGGAGGGATGCATATCTGCATTGTGATTAGAGCTTTGACTGGTGAAGAGTTCGAAGGGGTGTCGAAACTGACCATTAAAAGGAAGTACAAGAACTAAGAGAGATTTTTCCTAATCACATGGAAAAGAGAAGGAATGGGAGGAGTTAGGGGATGACTTCGGTGAAAATTTCATTATCGATTTTTACTTCTCCCTTGTGTTGGACACATGCATTATTTGCATGCTTGTCTGCCATCTTATTGTTCTCTCTTAGAACATGATATAAAGAAACATTTCCTAGATTTTTTAGATGGTGTTGGATTCTGGATATAATCTAACCTAGATCTACATTTTTTGGCTTCAAATTCTTAACCATTTGATGAATTAGGATTGAGGAATCCCCAATGATGACTGGATTCATATAATTTTTGCTGTTGATAATTTGAGATCCCAATATACTTCCACTTTGTTGTTTGTTTCTATACCAAGTCCCCACTCGAAGGAGATTGAGTTTTCATTCTCATGATCAATGATGTAAACTCCAATGCCTATTTTGCCCGGATTGGAATTTGAAGCACCGTAAAAAAATAGAACTGGTCTCTTTAGAGAATTTAACTAGATAAAAAATTCCTTTTCTATCAAACAAATTTTCCAGTCACTAGACTTTTTGGGAGTAATTCTGAGAGGGCTGCCCATGATTTGAGGTCTGTCTAAAACAAAATTGAGCCAGATTTTCTCTTCATGTTGAAGGATATTCTTATCCAATTTATTTGCTCCTTTTGCAAAAAGAAATTCGGATGCCAAACCCCAAGTTTTGGCTTGACTTCCGACTTTTTGTTTTGAAATATTTTTTTATTTTTTCCAAGCCACATTTTCCAACATAAAAACTATGGAAGACTTCTCTGTTGAAAAGTGTAACTAGGTTTGGTCTTCATAATGACGTGTAATTGTGACTTTATGTAATTGATGAAAATAAGAAAAATAAAATTTTTATTGTAATGCTTCTCTCATGGGTTTCATGAGCAAGGAATTTTATTTTAGTAATGGCTCCCATTGTGAGCCTTTAGGTTTTGTCATCTAGTCATAAAAGTGAAATTGAGTCAATGTCATGTATGAAGGACTCTTCTTGGGCATGTTACATTTAGTATGAGTCATTAGATAAGTATAAATAGCCCTCCAAGATAAGCACAAGCATCTCCCTTCAAGTCGGCTTCAAAAGGAATAATATTATCTCTCCAAATGACACATCGACCTATGACAAATCGGCTTATTATGAGGCTGCAACAACTATAAATTGGGTAGTACGTCCACATTTCAGAGCAGAAATTTCGGTCAAGGTCTGAAGCTGATAAGAAGTGCGAAGGTCATCATTAAGGAGTCCTATAACCAGCAGAGTCTTTCAGCCTTGTTTTGGACTATTTTTGGGTCAAATAACCTCCACACATGTGAAGGAAAGGGGCTGTCTCTAATGCAGAAAAATCCGCATTTATAGCAGACCTCCAAGACAACCGAATTTAGGAAAAAGTCAAGCCTAAAGGTAGCCAAGTTGAAGGAAGAAAGTCTCATTCTAGAGCGAAGAAGATAAAGGGTCAAAGTTGGTTAAATACATGTGTTAGGGGTTCTGAAATAGAGATAAGGAATGCAATGTTGAACCAAGGATCAAAAATCTGAAGTATATTTAAGTACAAAGAAGATAAGCAATCGGATCAAGTCTTGACTTAGGCACGAAAGAGAAGCAGTGAAAAGGGAACTTGTGTCTTGGTCTAGGAGTGGCAAATAGGTCAAGGGTCTTGGTCTTGGTATTCGTCAATTGGAATCGCTATAAGAAGAATTTGTTCGGGTTTTCCTCTCAAGTAGGAGAGGTTTTGGCCCTGGCTTATAGCCTATATTCTGTGTCTCTTGTGTCTTTATAGATCATGCATTGATAGCTGTTCGATGAAGAATAGTACTATACTAACATAAGTAAAGAAGATCCTAATCTAAGAACTAAAATGCATTTAGATGCAATTACTAATAGAAGAGAAATCACTTAACCTTCATGCCCTAGATTTCCCAACATGATATCAGAGCTAAGGCAACAAAGTCAAGGAAGGGCATCTTAGAAAGGGACACTCAAGGATCAAATCTCATGGAAGGCATTAAAGAAAAGATCATCTTGAAGTCAAGATCTACAAAGAAAACATCAAAACCTAGATTCCTACCATTGAAGACATCATCAAGAAGTCATCATTGATCTTCATCAACAGTACTTCACCATCAAAAGGGATCTCCTTCTCTGTGAGATCAAGGATCATTATTGAAGAAAACTATCTTGAACAAAGAGAAGTCTTCTATTCTCTATATCATCATCAACATCAAGGAAGCAACAAGGAGAAAGGTGTTGATTTTTGTAGCATCGAAAGTGTTCTAAATCTCAAACTTTGTGAGGAGACTTGGACATCAGTATTCCAAAGAACCCAGAAACCGTTTGTGGAAATTCCACTCGGTTCATGTCTTATTAAAATAACTAATTATTTTAATGGAGACCCTAAGTCTAAACTTACGAAAATTAAATAATTAAAGGGTATTAATAAGACAAAGTGTGAATCTTCTAGAAAACGAAGATCAAGTCAAGTTTTAATCTTAGCCATTGATTAGACTTCTAATCTGGGCCGTTGATTCACCAACGTGAAGATTATAAAAGAAGGCTTGAGGGTCATTTGGAAAGTAAGCCGGGCGTACGCTCAGTACTCGAAGGAGATCAATTCTGAAGGAATACAATTCGATCTCAGGGGGAGAGTTGCAGGGCGGAGAGTTGCAGAAGCAGGAGGAGGAGGGAGTCAACAGTCACTGAGCTTGAGGACAAAGGGACGCAGAGGGTCACAGGTGGTAGCGCAGAGCTGCAACGCAGTGAACCCACACAGAGCCTATGTAGATTCACGCAGTCCAGTGCAGGGACTGCGCAGAGAAACACACAGCGAGGCACAGAGGGAAGCAGAGGCTATTCCAGGGATCAGGAAATTGTCGGGAGGAGCCGAGATTTTTTGTCTCAAGTGTTTTATGATTATTTCTGCTAGTGTATTGCTTGTAAAGATTCATTTGCTGAAGAATAATAATAAAACCCTCATCTGCTGCATCGGTTTTCCTGCATTGGGTTTTTCCGGGGACAATTGTCCAAAATAACTGTGTACAAATGATTGGTTCTTATGCTTGTGTTCTTTACTATTCACTTCTCTCCATATATAATTGTAAATGCTGCAGTAGTATTTATTTCGAAGTTTACTGATAGTTTTCTGTAAATAACTTATTGGAGTAATAAGTAGGAGAAATAAATCTATCACTGCAACTGCAGATTTTTAGATTGAAAATTTGACAAAAGGAGCATCCTATCAAGTAAGTATATGACCTTATATGAATCTTTCAAAATGTCTTTTTGCAAGGAAAGCAACAAATTAGTTGGGGCTTCAAACTATCTTGCATGGAAGAAAAGGGCAGATCTAAATCTCATTGAAAATGAGGTCATGGATCATGTCAAAGGATCCATCACTAAACCAGGAGAAGAAGATGCACAAGTTCTTGCCAAATATATGAAAGGGGAAGTTTGGGCTCAAAGGATTCTCATAGAATCCATCAAGGATCCCCTCATCCCATATGTATCAAAACTTGAAACTTCAAAAGAAATCTATGACAAACTGGTAGAGTTGTATTCTGTAAGCACTACAGGGGAAGTTATCTCTCTAAGGCAAGAACTCTACAAGTTGAAGATGTCAAAGGAAGAAGGAATAACCTCATACTTTATGAGGGTATTGTTAGTTTTTTTAGCATTGGATGTGTTCTAGCCACGAAAATTTGTGGAGAGGCAAGAATACATGAGATCTCCAAAACCCAGAAATCGTTTCTAGAAATTTCACCTAGAAACTACTTAATTAGATTATTAGTTAGTTTTTAATTATTTCTTAAGTCTAAACTTAGGGAATATGATTAATTAATCAGAATTAATTAAGTCGTGGTGTGAATGTTCTAGAAAGTCACATTGATCGATTTCTAGTTAATCCTAGCCATTGATTAAGATCTAATATTGACTGTTGAAGACTCAACGAAGGATTATAAGAAGAAGTCGATGGGGCTTGGAGAAATCACTGGAGACACTTGAGTAGTTCGATTTTACTGGGAAATCGATTTCCAAAGTAGCAATGTTTTGTTGCCGGAAGTGATTCAGTGAGATCGAAGCAGTGAGAGAGGGGCAGAGATAGTGAAGCCGAAGGAGGCCTTCCAAATCCAGTGAGTGCATTTGCAGAGAGGCAAAGAAGCCACAGTGAGGCTGACACAGTGGCTGCACAGTAGCTTCAGTGGGCAATTCGTATTTTCTAGAGGAGTAGTGATTCAGTGCCGTAAGCTGGGCAGAGTTTCCAACCTAGAGGGTTAGTTTCTTAGACAGCAGCTGGCGAGACAACTTGAGGTGACGCAGTTCCATGCTGGGTGATGCAAAGACGGCGCAAAGGCAGTTTGGACGGCTCCTATTTTGAGCTGAGATCTGTGCTCAGATTCGCCTGTGGAGTGAGGAAATTCCTCACTAGATATTTTTGCCAGTTTTTCTCTGTAGGATTGCCAGTTTGGGCACCCAGTTGTACTCAGATATTTCACTACTGCAAAATAATAAAACTTTCGCTACTGTATCGGTTTTCTCAAGTTGGGTTTTTCCGGGGACATTGGTTAAAAAATAATGGTATTATTTTGTCTGTGTGCATATATTTCTTCTAGCGTTATTTTTTTTCCGCAGTTTATTTGTGTAGGTTGTAGTGTGATTAATTCAATGTTTGTCGTAGAAAAATGCAAATAAATTGTTAAGAATTTATTTAACAATTAAGAGAATTATTTCTAGTTGCTGTAATAGGATTCAGGGTTAGCCAAATTTTCACAGATATCTGAGATCAAGGATCAACTTCAAGATCTAGGAGAAGTAATGTTTGACAGAGAAATGACTACGGTTGTATTAAACACACTACCTGAGGAGTGGGGTAACTTTGCTTCAAGTATTTATGGGAAGAAAGAAGATACTCCATTCCATGAACTATGGTCACTATACAAGATTGAAGAATCCAGTCTAAAGACAAAATTTGATATGCGATCAAGTGAGCAAAATCAAGCGCATGCTGCAATAACAAAAAGAAAGGGATAATTTGGAAAGTTTGGTCCTCAGAAAAAGAAGAACATGGCTAAAATACAATGCTATGGGTGTCAAGAATATGGGCACTATAAGAGAGATTGTCCTAAGCTCAAGAAGGACAATAGCAAAAAAGAAGAGAAGAAGCCCACATCACCGAGGAAGTGGAAGAAGTTGAAAAGAGAAAATTCAAGGAGGAAGTAATAGATCTCCACTATTGAGATAGTCTTCCTCACATAAGTTCTTTTCAAGTTCCTAAGTCTTCTGTTGTAAGATATGGCTATCATGATTCACTAAAATAGTGGGATGCATCAAGGCATCATAGACGCATTGAAAGCAAGAGTCGGGGACATTATCATAGAGAAGCATGAAATATGGTTAGAATCTATGGAAGTCAAGGATATAGCTCTTGGGAATCTCATTGAAAACACAAGTGACAAGGTCATCTAGTACAAGGTTCATCATACATCTGTCAAAAGGAAACATCTGTTGATGGGGATACTTTAGATCCTCAAGATTCTTTGATGGAATCTTCATTGAAAGGTTCACCAATCATGAGGGGAAGCAAGTGTTTCATCAAGAAATTCAAACTTGAGGAATTCATGGGATGATGGTATGATGACATAAAACTGAAGCAGATCAAGGGATTGAAGGTCTTTCAAGGTCTTTCAAAACTGAAGCAGATCAAAGGTCTTTGAAGGTCTTTCAATCAAGGAAGCTGTTGCAGGAAGTTTGGATGACCCAAAGGAAAAATGAGGTATGTATGCTTACATTTGATATTATGGAAGTCATGTCATATGGTTGCAGATATCATGAACGAATGCTCTATATTAAGATCATGATCAAAAGGTATGTTGCACAAAACTTCTAGGAACCCAGCATTTCAGGCTGTACCCATACTCATACCCGAAACTCGACTGAAACTCAACCATCATGTAATCATCTATGAGAGTTAATATAGACTTGGTGTTCCTTCTAAATTGGCATCTATGGGTCTTATTCCCTTTTTACTTGCAAGACAACATGTTATTCACTAATATATATATATATATATATATATATATATATATATATATATATATATGACGTTTCAGTTGGTGTTTCGGCTAACATTTCCATTTTTGGGAGGTAACGTTTCTAAACATACCCGTTTCGGAAACTGCGAAATGTTTCGATGTTTCGTGCAACTTAGATCAAAAGAAAGAATCTCCTCCCTCAAAAGGATGCAAGAATGCATGGGTCACAAATTCACTAGATGAAATCAACATAATATGTCCTGTTGTCGCACAGAATGTCTAGGCACCACGACAACGGCTCAGATTGGGAGTTGTCACCCTGATCCCCAATCTCTCTATTTAAGCTGTCTCCTTGCAGACTAAGGGAGGTAGACCCAAACGAAAATGAAGAAGGAGAATTGGTTGAAATCCAACCAATTCAGGAGACACAGTTGAATAACCAAGTACTTGTTAAGATTAACGAGATTTTACAGATCCAATTAGATTTGAAGTTTAAAACCAGTGCCTTGTGGAGTCAAAAAAATATTCTGTTATGAAATTAAAGTCAAGTATTTGATAGGTAACTGTTGCTATGAAAAATGAATCCACTGCAATGATACCCTTTGTAATCATGCATCAACAATGTTTGATAAATACATGCAATTTATCATCACTTGAAATATTCCCAAAGTTAAACTAAGCAAGTAATAACCAACTTTCAAGTAATTTAAAACAACACTTGTAGATAGCTTAACGATCATCAACCATAGCTAAGCATGAAAACACTTTGAACCAATTAATTTAAACAATTTAAATTCGAAACAAAAATATTATCATGAGAGTACCATCGAATTTAAATACCAGATATTTCCAATATTTCCGAATTTATGATATTCCAAATAATTCCAATTCAAAAATTTAAAATTTTCCTATTGTGAGGTTTTAAAATTAAAATTTCTCCTTTGACTATGGAATAATTTAGATAAAAAACCACTTCCAAAAGAAAAACAACTTTAAAACCAAAGTCCCTAAATTTTAAAAGTTAAAATTAAAACTTTTTGGGCCTTTTTCTAATTTTTTTATATTTTTATATGTTTAAAGTTTTCTCAAGGTCTACAATATGAAAATTTCAAAGACTAAACTCTAAAGTTAATGAAACTAGAAATTAAAAATGAATAAATCTAAAACTATGAAAAGTCCAAAAAATTTAAAACTTTTTATTTGATTTGATTTGATTTGATTTTTTGTCTGAAGTTAAAAAAATAAAATATATAAATCTAAAATTAAACTAACTCAGCGAAATCGGAAAGTTAAAATCTAAAACTAGGACTAAAGCAAAATTAAATAAAATCATAAATTAAAATCTAAAGTTTAAAGCTTAAGTTAAATCTAAATTTAAAACTTAAGCTAAGTCCCTAAAAAAACGAAAATCTGAAACTAAACAAAAATGTGATTTGTGTTGAATTTTTTTTGTTTGTTTGCTTATGCAGGTGAAGAGAAGTTGTACGGATCGTACGGACGGTAGGGATGAGGAATGGCAGGAATGACGCAGAGCAAGGGACAGAATGAGGAAGCTGCGGACAGCGAGAGGAGCGTAGATGAATGGCAATGAGGACGGAGGGAAAGAGGACGCGGAGAAAGAATGAGAGCTGAGACAATGTGAAGACAACAACAAAGATTTTTCAAATTTCTCCTTCTATCCAGCAGTGAAACTTACACAGAAACTCAACTTTAAAATTTGACTTGAATATTTATGAAAAATCTTGATTTTGGGGCACAATGCTGCCTAGATCTGCAACCAAATTGATCCTGAGGCCAGATCTTATCCTCCAAGGCCTAGATCTGGGTTAGATCTAAAAAAAAATTCCGGAGAATCTCCTTGCAAAATCTGCACAAAACCAGAAAAACGGGGAATCCACAACCAAAACTATGCACAGAAAATAAACCCTTACACCCTAGCGAAAATTTGCAGAATTTACAAATTTACAGATCATAGGCCCTCTTGGCCAGATTTAAAACCATTTTTGCACAATTAATAAAAAGAGAGATTAAAAGAGGCACAAGCCCAAGAAGACCCTGCAAGAACAAAATTTCGTAAGATAACTTTGGAAATTAGGAAACAATGAGCTTTTTCAGATTTTCTGATATCCAAGAGTCTGCTGGTCTAACTGAAGACTTCCCCAAACGCTTAGATCTTGAAAAATGATCTTTGCACACTTAGATCCGAAATTTAGATTGATAGAGATAGAAAAATAAATATGAGACTTTTCAGAAAAATAGATAACTTATATTTCCACTAAATTAAAATGCAATTTTAGAAACCCAGAAAACTGCACAAGATACTTGTATGCAGATCAATCCATAAGGGCCATCAACCATTAAAATGCCAATAGAAGTAGCAGAGTTTAGAGACAATATCGTCACATAGATCTGGAAAAAGAACACCAATGTTTGTAACTCCAAAGTCTTGATGCTTTATTCATCAAAAAATTACAAGAGCTTCCAAGAACAACTGTACGATTCAAAGATTAGATGATTATGACATACAAAGACATCTAATTTATAAGATAAAATCTCCAACGGCTAGTTTGGTTGATCCTTGTCAAAATAATCTCAACCATCGAAAAGATTTAATTATCTTTTAATCTGCACCATCGTAATTATAATTTTGAGGAAATTTGAATTTGTCATTTAATTCCATTTTAATTAACTCAAAAATAATATTTTTGAGTTTATTATCTCAAAATTTTGACTTTGACTTAACCACCAAGGCCCAAGGGTCCAAAATTTCT
The DNA here is from genome assembly GCA_034641835.2 of Pinus albicaulis. Taxonomy (NCBI): domain Eukaryota; kingdom Viridiplantae; phylum Streptophyta; class Pinopsida; order Pinales; family Pinaceae; genus Pinus; species Pinus albicaulis. The sequence continues at coordinate 1,766,016,098 of CM076578.1, forward strand.
TGAAATTCTCAATATTCCCTTGGCCTGAAACCTTTAAAAATTTATTTTTTAAGGACTCACAAATTTTGCTTTTGAAGAATTTTAACTCACCTAGGACTTAAGATTAATTAATTTTCTGGCTTAGGATTTTTAATTAATTTGGCCAGAAAATTTAATTAATTGACTGAGAGGGGATTTAATTATTTTTTCCAATCCTCTTTACATAAGATAAATACATTTAGACACATAAAAGAGGAATACCCATTCATATAGACCTTCAAATAGCTACCCAATTCAACGACTCAAAACATGATCAAGCAGCTTGTAATAAAATAATCTAGCCAATTAGCTAGGATTATTCTCAAACTACTTTTACAAAGACTCGATAGAAAACACTAGGACTCACTTAGCATCTTGATGACCAAATCCACCCTAGCTTTGGGGTGAGGCTGGAGGGGAAAACTCTGTTGATCATTTGTGTCGAGAAACACAAGTGAATCAGTGAGACAAAAAACCTCCTAGAATAGAAATCATCACCAAAATACTAGGCTTACCTAGGTTGTTACATACATGGTGGTCTTACTTAGATCATTTACATCATAAACATGTAGAATGGGTTTTACATCATTTACAAAACTGTCGTCTGACGATGAAATCTGAACGACGTGAACACCTCAAACATGATGGATCCCATTTGAAAAAATGGGGGTGTACTGCTATGGAGTCGTTGACACAGAGTGGTCAACATCTGGCTCTACTTGGGGACACGTTGCTTCATTGAAGGAATGTGAGAATCCAGAATCTGCATCCAAGCAACACACAAAATTACATAAGTAGCGTCCATCCAAATATCATCATATAACACTAAGCACATGAAAAATAGAAGCTCTTCTATCATTTATTATTCTACTTAACATGAAAAGTAAATCTAATATAACTACAAAATGAAATGCTGAAAGGACAAGGAGTAGGGTTAGAAATACAATACAAAGGATGCACAATGGCATCAGATGTCATCTCTGAAGGACAACTTGAGCAGTTGGCCATTCGCAGGTAACTGAAGTTGTTTGCCTTCCAACGTGCTCAAGTGGAATGAGTTTGGTCCAGCAATGTCTCTAATAATATAGGGTCCTAGCCACAAACTGTCAAATTTCTTGTTTTTTCCGAGCTTTTCATTCTTTCGATCCCAAAGTAATACCATGTCTCCAACCTGCAAAGATCTAGATCGAGATGATTTATCAAAGCTTTTCTTAATGTTAGATTGATTTTTACACATATTATCTAAAGCTTTCCTACGAGTTTCATCCAACTCCACAATTTGATCAATTCTATTTTGAACAACATCTTTATCAGTGGAAAAATGTTGAAGGAGTCTGTAAGCTGGTAATTTAAGGTGCACAGGCAAAGTTACATCCAAGCCCTAAACTAATTCAAAAGGACTTTTACCAGTAGCTTTCTTTTTAGTAATTCTATCTGCCCACAATGCATACTTGATTTTGCTGTCCCAAGATCGCTTATTATCTCCTACTATCTTCTTGATAGTGGTCATAAGATTTTTGTTACTTGACTCAACTAAGCCATTACCCCGAGGATAATAGTTAGATGAATGAGATAATGTAATGCCATACTTAAAACAAAAAGATGAAAATTCAAAAGAACTAAAAGCCTTGGCATTATCAGTAGTGATCTTGGCAGGGACACCAAATCTAGTAATGATTTGGATTTCAATAAAGTCCATAATGACCTTTTCATTGGCATTCTTAGCAAGAATGGCTTCAACCAATTTAGTAAAATAATCAGTCGTAGTTAAGATCCAGGAGTAGCCATTGCTAGAATTTTCATGGAATTTCCCAATGAAATCCAGACCCCAATGTTGAAAAGGTGTCTCAACAACCACAGGTTGTAGGGGCAGGGCAACTAGCTTCTGCTTCCCGGTGAATAGATGACAGGCTTGGCAACTTCTGAAAAATGTATGCACATCTGAAAAAATTGAAGGCCAATGATAACCACCTCTCAGAATTTTGTGGGCGGTAGTTCTAGCAGCATAATGACCACCACAAAATCCTGAATGAAACTCAGAAATCAACTTCTTAGGCTCAATCTCATCACCACACCTAAGTATTATCCCCTAAGGATTTCTCCATCTTAGGCCATCCTTCATGAGGCAATACTTAGTGGCTTTTAGTCTAAGAGCCCTTCTTCTATGAGCAACTAAATTTTCAGGACATGTAAAATTTAACAAATAATAATAATGTCTCTATACCATTCATGCTCTCCTAACCTTTGTAGTTCCAGCGAAGATGCATCATTAAGACAAATCAAACCAAGCGCTTTCTCATTACCTTCGGTCATCATTTTAGCCAAGCCTTGACCCTTGACTAACTTGGTGGGCTTAATTTCTAAATCATACTCTTGAATTTTAGTAACCCACCTAGCACGAGTCCCCAAGCAATCAGTTTGAGTTAATATATCTTTAATTGCAGAATGCAGGATGAAAGCAATGATTTTAGAATAACCCACATAAGTCCTAAAATGCTTAAGAGACTTGACCAAGGCATAAGCTTGCTTTTCCATAGTAGTATAATTTAATTCAGAATTTTGAAGCGCTCTACTGATGAAAGCAATAGGCTATTCGTGACCTTATTTTTTTGTAATAAGACACCAACAATGGTGTCTTCAGAGGCGACAGAGAAAATCATGAAATCCTCAGAATAATCAGGACTTGCCAAAACAAGAGCTTTGGCAATGGCACCCTTAATTCCTTGAAAAGCCTTTTTACCATCTTCTTTCCACAAAAATTTTACATCCTTTTTTAGAAGACTTTGAATAGGCTTAGCTATTTCTGCATAATTTGGAATAAATCTTCTAAGAAAATTAGTTTTTCCTAGAAAAAGACTAAAGGGATCTAAGATTATGAGGTAGAGGAATCTTTTGGATTGCCTCAACTCTTTCAAGATCAATCTTGATCCCATCTTTGGAGATGATGTGACCAAGTAATTTCCCTTCAGTTACTCGAAAAATAGACTTAGCTGGATTCAAGGAAATCCCAAATTCTCTACACCTATCAAAGACCTGCGTAAGATGACCTATGTGACTAATACCATCTTTAGAAAAAATAGTAAGATCATCCTGATAAATTTCAATAATTTTTCCAATTAAACCTTTAAAAGCATAATCCATAGCCCTTTGAAAAGTAGCCCTAGCATTAGTCAACCCAAAAGGCATTCTCATGTATTCGAAAGTACCCCATGGTGTGGTGAATGTAGTTTGTGACGATCTTCCTTCTTAACCCAAACTTGATTTTATTCAGAAAAACCATCTAGCAATGACATCATTCCTGAACCTGTTACTCTTTGCAACATAGTCTCCATGTTGGGCAAAGGGTAATTATCCTTTTTACATGCTAGATTAAGGTTTCTAAAATCGACACAAAGTCTAATGGTACCATTCTTCTTTCTAACAATCACAAGGTTGGAACACCATGTTGAATGTCTAGTTTGAGCAATGATGCCAGCTACGAGCATTTTCGAAAGCTCTTTTTGAACCAAAGGGGCTAACTTAGGATTTATTTGCCTAAGTTTTTGACGAAAAGGTTTAGCATTCTCATCTTTCAAAGGAATAATGTGTTGCATGACATCTTCCCTATATCCTTTTAATTCATCATATGAAAATGTTAAAACATCCCTATATTCATGAAGTAAATTTGTCAACTTTTTCCTTTCTTCTTCATTAGTACCTTTACCAATTCTAACAATCTTAGGGTCCTTAGAGGTACCAATATTTACTTAAATGAATTCACCCGGATCCATTTTATTTTCCTCTTTCATCTTTGTGGCATCATGCCGATCAAAGTGCTGCTCTAAAGCAACAATATTCCTAGGAGTAGGATTTATAATATCATCATGATCATCAGATCGATCCTCCCTAGAACTTATCCGAAAATTTTCAAACTCATCCAAATTATTAAGAAAACGAATGACCTGCTTCTCATCATTAAAAACTTGCCAATGCTCTGAATTATCTGGGACTGAAGGTCTGAAAATAATTTCCATTTTTATCTTATCCTTAATTAATTCATTAGATAATTGTAAAGTAGAAGCGGCTACAACAAGCTCATCTGCCAAGCTATTCTTTTCTCTTGGGATAGCTTCAAGGTTAATGGCATCAAAGTGTTCCATAACATCCCACACCGCATTTCGATAATTCCTTAACCTTTGATTTTTACATGTAAATTTATTCTTAACTTGCATGATAACCAAATCAGAGTCTCCCTTGATACTAAGTAACTTAATTATTAAAGCTTTTGCCAACTCAAAACCCAACAACAAGGCTTCATATTCAGCCACATTGTTGGTTGCATCAAACTCAAGTCTATAGGCAAACTTAAAAATATTACCAAGGGGAGACTTCAATACAATTCCAGCACCCTTACCATGCCTAGATGTTGCACCATCAAAATGCATGTAACAAACTTGATCCCTTAGGTCCTCAAACTTCTCATCAACCTTGTCATCTAAAGGAACTATGAAATTAGACATAATAGCATAATTCCCCATGTCAGGTTGTTCCTTAATTATTTCATTATGAGGTCTCTTAGGATCTTCCACATGGAATCTTCTTTCAGGCTCTCTATTTAGCTTGACAAACCCTTCACCTCTAGGGGAAGGAATCATAGCATAAGACCAATTCATCTGAATACTTCCTCCTAGATCAAAGGCCCACTTTCTAGATAACAACATACCCCAAGCATCCGAAACATCAACTACAACTATGTCCATAACAATCATTATGTCCGAGTAAACCGATAAATGAACTTGCAAATCCTTGATTAACCCATGAACTTCAATTTTCTTAGAATCCATGGCACATATGTTGTAGTATGGTCTAGAAACTCTTAAATTAAGTTGTTCCATGACCCTCTTAGTCATGACACAAGCTGAAGCACCAGAATCTAGCATACAATTATTCAATTTATAACCATTAACCATCAAAGTAACAAAAAATGGTTGATGCTCCTTGTTATCCGACTCCATTTTTTGCAAATATATAGGGGCATCTTGATAAGAAACTTCAGGAGTCTTATCTTGAGCAACATTAACATGCAAAACTCCAAGAACATCTAAAACTTTCGCTCTCTGAGTGGGAAGCTTTAACATCTCAGTAACAGGCACCAAGATCTTAGCATTACTCAACCATGCGCCCAAATCAATATTCAAACCAGGACTAGGATTAAAAATTCGAGGGGAAGTTTGATTATTACCTTGCTCTTTATCCCTTCTTTGATAAGTTAATAGTTTGTCCTTAGCAATTTTCAAGACTTGATCAGGAGAAGGCTTTTCACCAAATAATTCAATCATCAAATCCCTCTCATGATCAAAATTATTTACACTATGCGAAGATGTAAAAGGCCTAACATCTTGACTATTTTCTTTAACTTCCATCCAATCTTCCATAGACAAAGAAAACTCCTTACCAACAACATTTATCTGATTACCTGTCCCAAACATTCCACTATTCATGATTCTTTTAACAGTGGGACAAGTAACCTCCTCATGAAGAGCATCACAAGCTCTACAATAAAGTGGAGCTTCATCAACCATATTAGTAGATTCAAGCAGATTAGGAGGTCTCTGCTCACTAGGCTGACCTTTTTTCTGCCAAGTATTATTACCTCGATTATTATTATTATGATTCCTAGGTTGGGAATTTTGCGCTTGAGCCCTTTCCATTTGGACCAACCTAGACTGCAAAGTGCTTATTTCCTTAGCATGGTTAGAGATTAATTTCGCTTGGTTAAGCTCCATGCTTTCAAGCTTTTGCATTAACTTTTTCATAGGGTCATCATCATTTTCCAGAGGCTCTTTACCTTTAGGTCCTTTCAACTTAGTTGCAGCCCTATCAAAACCAAGGATTTCAGATTTTCCCGATGCCCTTTTGTCCTTTTCAAGTTCTTTAGCTAAAGTTTGGTGGTCTTATTTAGATCATTTGCATTATAAACATGTAGAATGGGTTTACATCATTTACAAAACTGTCGTCTGATGATGAAATCTGAACGGCGTGAACACTTTGAACATGATGGATCCCATTTGAAAAAATGGGGGTGTACTGCTATGGAGTCGTTGACACAGAGTGTTCAACATGTCCTCATATGAAGTATGAGGTGGTTGACTCTAATTGAGGAACTCTAATTGGAAGCTCCTGGGAATGAAATGTGTGGATACAGGAAGGAAGAGATCGTGGAATATGTAACCATGGTAAAGGCAATCAACATCCGAAAGACCAAGAAGATTTGACTAGGATATCTCCATGGAATATATGAAGACTCTGATGTAGTGTGAAATTGGCAAAACAGACTGAATATATATATATATATATATATATATATATATATATATATATATTTGGGAGATGTGTCGATATGTATACATGATGCTGATGCAAACTAGAAGATGTCATGATGAAAGACCACCACAAAGGTAATGTTGATTTTACTGTTCATTCCTTTATTCTGGATGGGTTTATGCAGGGCTGCCAAGAACACCTTGAACATGATGGATCCCATTTGAAAAATGGGGGTGTACTGCTATGGGGTTGTTGACACAGAGTGTTCAACATGTCCTCATATGAAGTATGAGGTGGTTGACTCTAATTGAGGAACTCTAATTGGAAGCTCCTGGGAATGAAATGTGTGGATACAGGAAGGAAGAGATCGTGGAATATGTAACCATGGTAAAGGCAATCAACATTCGAAAGACCAAGAAGATTTGACTAGGATATCTCCATGGAATATATGAAGACTCTGATGTAGTGTGAAAAAGAAACAGACCCTTGAATATATATATATATATATATATATATATATTTGGGAGATGTGTCGATATGTATACATGATGCTGATGCAAACTAGAAGATGTCATGATGAAAGACCACCACAAAGGTAATGTTGATTTTAATGTTCATTCCTTTATTCTGGATGGGTTTATGCAGGGCTGCCAAGAACACCTTGAACATGATGGATCCCATTTGAAAAAATGGGGGTGTACTGCTATGGGGTCATTGACACAGAGTGTTCAACATGTCCTCATATGAAGTATGAGGTGGTTGACTCTAATTGAGGAACTCTAACTGGAAGCTCCTGGGAATGAAATGTGTGGATACAGGAAGGAAGAGATCGTGGAATATGTAACCATGGTAAAGGCAATCAACATCCGAAAGACCAAGAAGATTTGACTAGGATATCTCCATGGAATATATGAAGACTCTGATGTAGTGTGAAAAAGAAACAGACCCTTGAATATATATATATATATATATATATATATATTTGGGAGATGTGTCGATATGTATACATGATGCTGATGCAAACTAGAAGATGTCATGATGAAAGACCACCACAAAGGTAATGTTGATTTTAATGTTCATTCCTTTATTCTGGATGGGTTTATGCAGGGCTGCCAAGGGAAGATCTATGGATGTCTTCCACCATCGATGCACATGTAGTAGGATGAAATATCCTTAAGTAAACATGGCATGAAGAAAGAAGCGTGGCATGAAGGAAGGCCAGATATGGACTGATGGATCGCTTTCCGATGATGGCATGGCTGGCTCATGGATGAAAGTGATGGATTGTCGATGCCCTATGTAGAAGTCCCAAACATGAAGACTCCTAGATAACAAAAATAAGTTCATGACATTGTGAAGAGGAGTTCTTCAAGCAGTTGGTTGTCCCATCATCTCCAATTGAGAAGCTGCTGTAGGTGCCTAATTAAGAGGGAGCTTGGAAACAAGTTTCATACTTGGAAGAAACTTGGAAATTCCAAAGCCAAGAGGGAGCTTAGGTACATTCCTTTTGTAGGAATGAGTACATTCCTTTATTGGAATAGATATGTCCACCCGAATTAAGAGGGAGAGATAGACACATCATTCTTGTCTTCACTTGGGAAGACAAAATAGAGGATTGGGTAAACATCTAGCATCCGATGCTCTTTGAGGATGTATTAGGGAATCCAAGATAAGAGTAGTTGTTGAGGACTAGGAATCCAAGATAAAAATAGTCCGGGTGGAACACACCCTAGAATCCCGGGTGTGGTATGTTCCAAGAGAGACAATGATGAGGGGTATTTATACATCATTGGTCTTGCTAGCATTGTGCTCAGATCTCGTGGAGAGATAGAGCTGTTAGTCAAGGCCTTTCTATGTGACAATCTTGGTTGATATGATGCTATATAGAGGGGTTACCAATTCCACTCTTTTTATGAGAAATTCTTCAAATTGAGAATGACCAAGTACCATTTTGAATACCTCCCTAGTTAAGAGGGAATTTTGAAAAGTGTAACTAGGTTCGGTCTTCATAATGACATGTGTAATTGTGATTTTATGTAATTGATGAAAAGAAGAAAAATAAAATTATTATTGTAGTGCTTGTCTCATGGGTTTCATGAGCAAGGAATTTTATTTTAGTAATGGCTCCCATTATGAGGCTTTAGGTTTTGTCATCTAGTCATAAAAGTCAAATTGAGTCAATGTCATGTATGAAGGACCCTTTTTGGGCATGTTACATTTTGGATGAGTCATTAGATAAATATAAATAGACCTCCAAGACAAGCACAAGCATCTCCCTTCAAGTCGGCTTCAAAAGGAATAATATTATCTCTCCAAATGATACGTCGGCCTAGCTGGATGACAAGTCAGCTTATTATGAGGCTACAACAACTATAAATAGGGCAATACCTCCACATTTCAGAGAAGAAGTTTCAGTCAAGGTCTGAAGCATATAAGAAGTGCGAAGGTCATCATTAAGGAGTCCTATAACTAGCGAGAAGGAAGGAAGGAGCAGCGAAATCTTTCAGCCTTGTTTTGGACTATTTTTGGGTCAAATAACCTCCACTGTGTGAAGTAAAGGGACTCTCTCTAGTGCAGAAAAAGCCGAAGTTATAAAAAACCTCCAAGACAACCAAATTTAAGAAGAAGTCAATCCTAAGGGTAGTAGAGTTGAAGGAAGAAAGTCTCCTTCTAGAGCGAAGAAGATAGAGGGTCAAAGTTGGTCAAATACATGTGATAGGGGTTATGAAATAGAGACAAGAATGCAATGTTGAACTAAGGACCGAAAATCTGAAGTATCGCCAAAGTACAAAGAAGACAAGCAGTCGGGTCAAGTGTCGACTTAGGCACGAAAGAGAAGCAATGAAAAGGGAACTTGTGTCTTGGTCTTGGAGTAGCAAATAGGTCAAGGGTCTTGGTCTTGGTATTTGTCAATTGGAATCTCTGTAAGAAGAAAAATTTGTTCGGGTTTTCCCCTCAAGTAGGAGAAGTTTTTGTTGATCAACGGTTGTCATTAATGTCAACTCAAGCAGCATCAGGGACTAACCCAATATTGCATGGGAATTTTGACCTACCAAATTATTATATTCTGGGTCAATAATGCTTTTGATGGTTTCTACTTGTCGAGATGTTTCCGTTGATATATGGCACGCCATGTAATTCTTCACGGTTTGAGAGATATTCATGTTTGAAGTTTGTACCCCAGTTAGTGGGCTAAACCCCATGGGGTTGGGGCATGGGTCATTGAAAAGTCATAATTAATATTTTTTATGCTCCTAAAATCCCTCCCACGTTCACTTGTTGAAGCCCCTCTCAACCTAATAATTTATATAAATTGTGATCTTCATTTCCTCCTTAGGCAAGGGATTTCGCCATCTGAAATAGGTCGTCGTGGCATTTGCGCTCTAAATTTTTTTTACGAAGGTTCGAAAGCTGAAATTTTTATGAGGCGAAGCTCAAATCTCGAGGAAGCTTCTATAAACATTTCAGATCAAGGTGCACAATATTTTTGGAGATATGATCTGTGGAAGTTAGGGGTTTTGCATGCTCTTGAAATTCATCTCAAAGAAGTGACCTTGGTAAATTCGTCATAACTCTCTCTCTGAGTATCGGATTGGAATTCTGTAAAAAATGGTGGATAGTGCACAGTCTGTACTTTTCGCTCTATCAATTTCAGAGCCAAATGAAGAAACAGTGACACGTGGCACGCTGTACAAGTGCGCTCTGCTGAAACAGTCGCTCTGCTGAAACAGTCCATAATTAGGGCATTGTGAGAGATTGGGTATAACTCTCTCTTGAAGAATCCAAATTGGGTCAGACCTATGGCATTGGAAAGATGACTCAGAGGAGTACTACAGGACCAAAAATCAGATATTGAGGATCTGAAATAACAGAGATACACCAGATTCAATATCGAGCTCCTAGAAGGCAAGAAAAAGCTAGATCATGTGTTGTCAAGGGTTGCAAAGGACCAGAGTTTCTACGGCAGCAAAGCAAAGCAAGGTGCAGAAGAGGGTAGCATGACAAGAGCAGCAACCAAGGTGCATAACAGCAGCAAGAAGTTCATCGTATGAAGTCTTCAAGTGGGTAGCACTGCATACGATCATTATAAAGGTATCATTGTACTAAGTCATTGTAAATACATTATTGTAAAAATTGTATTAGTGTCTATCTGCCAAGGGTTGAAGAGGCAGTGTTGGGAGGTCTAGGAACATCATTAGGTGGTTGTGTCAAAGTTGGGGTTATGGTCTAGTATATATTCTTCTTCTACATCATTCTATATCATTGTAAAGTGGACCATTTTCTCTGGTACGGGACTCCATTCTTATTTTATTCTTCTATAGGGTGGTAAGGTGGTGCTAGGGTGAGTTGTAACTCATTGGGTGTTGGGGCATCCATTCAGTTGACTACTGAAGAATCTCGGGCATTGGAGCGTCCATCCAGTGGGAGCTGGAGAAGAATGCTTTTCTAGATTCTAGGAAGTTGGAGCTTCATTTTCAATTAGAGTTGCATATTAAAGAATTATTAGAAAAGCATTAGGTGGTTTTTGTCCCAGAGTGGGTTTCCACCTTAAAAACTATGTGCATTTGTGTTCCTCTTGTTTGCTGCTATCATTGTACAAACACTGATAATAATTGAAGATTAACTAATGCTCTAATTGAAAGGAATACTGATTCACCCGCCCTCCCTCCCCCGCCCCTTCCTTGGTATTTCCAACAATTGGTATTGGAGCTTGGTTCCTTCAACAGTAATTTAATAGCTGGAAGGAGGTCATGGAGCATACCAAGAATGGTGTACCTCTATTCAATGAAAATAATTATGCACTCTGGAAAGGAAGAATGGAGGTCTATCTCTTGGCGCAAGGTTACGAAGTATGGGAAACTGTTCAAAATAGATTTACATCAACTACGGATGAACAAGGTAAGAAGAATTTGGTAAATGATGCAAAATCAAAGAATATTATTATCAGTGGACTTATTGAATCTGCTTGTCATAAGGTGTTGGGTTGTAAAACTGCCAAAAATGTATGGGACAAGCTTGATAATATATATGCAGGTGACTCAAATGTCAAAGAAGCAAAGCTTCAAATCTATAGAGCAAAATTTGAGCAACTCAGAATGAAAGAAGATTGCAACATTGCTGCATAATTTCAATAAGTTGATGAAATAACCAATACTCTGGAAGGATTGGGAGAGCCAGTTGACGAGAAGACTATTATACAGAAGATTCTTAGAACGTTACCAGGGAGATTCAACCCAAAGGTATCGGTCTTAGAATACAGTGCAAATATGGACAAACTCAACAAAGAGGAATTACATGGAGTTCTCATAGCATATGAAATGAGACTTGATGAAGAAGAGGGTACTTCGCATCTAGAAACTACGTTCGTTGCATCTAAGAAAATCAATAAGGATAAACAACCTTCAATTGAAAAGACATGCACCTGCAAGTGTGAAGAAAATGGAGATGATGAAGAAGGTCTTTCAGATGAAGAATATGCTTACTTCACAAGAAAACTAAAAATTGGTAAGGGACAATTCAAAGGTAAACTTCCATTGATATGTTTCAGCTGTAATGAGGTTGGGCATTTTGCAGCAAAATGTCCAAATAGAAGTAATGGCAACTCAAAAGGAAAGAAAGGCTTTAAGAAATTCAACAAGCAAGGATCCAAAAGGAACTTTCTCTCTAAAGAAGATAGCTCATCATCCGATGAGCTATGTTTATGGCCAAGCACAATAAACCTAAGCAGAATAAATAAGAGGTATCAAACAACGAAGAAGAAGGATGGACCATAGAAGAATTTTATGAGGAAGCAATCAAGCTTATAAAAGATCTCAAGGCGGAGAAGATCCGTTCCGAAACTCTTGAAGAACAAGTTCAAGGTCTCAAAATTGAAGTTGAAGAACACAAATGCATTGAAGAGTCACTTCAAAAGAAGTTGGAAGAAAGCAACCAGGAAAGGGAAGAATTAGAAGCCGAAGTAGTCTCACTGCGTGAGGAAGTGAAGAAAGGAAAAACTATCCAAAACTATGCCAACAGCTCAAGGGCATTGGAAGAACTCATCAACAATCAACGATCTTACAACGACAAAACTGGCATCGGTTACAAAGAAGAAGAAGCAGGACCTTCTACAACAAAATACAATGAACCTATGAGATCTGACATGCATGTAGACTTCATTGGAAAAGATTCGCAAGAACAACCTTGGAAGACAATTCCTCGACGAAAATTTCCATCCAGGTACCAACATATTTTTTATGGCTACTGTTATTCATGTGGAAAATTTGGTCATAAAGCTGTAGAATGTCGCATGTACCCTAGGAACGAATACAATTCCAGGAGATCTGTCAAATATGAACCTCCCAGGGCTCAACAAAACATCAATAGATTTGAACATTTAAGAAATAATATTGAATGTTACAAATGTCGAAACTTTGGACACATAGCCAAAGACTGCAGACTTGAAAATCCTCCAGAAGAATCTTCGAAGCCATAGAACGAAAGAACATGGAAGAAGAAGAAGAATGATAATTGTGCTCTCGCTTTCAAGGCTCAAAAGAACAAAGATGTGTGGTATGTTGATAGCGGTTGCTCAACGCATATGACTAGAGATAGAAATAAATTTGTATCTCCGAAAGAGAAGAAGGATGGAACCGTGTCCTTTGGAAATGATGGATCTTCAAATGTTATAGGATCAGGTACTGTCACTCTCGGAAGCAAAGATGCTCTAGCCAAGAATGTTCTATTGGTTGAAAACATGAATCACAATTTGCTCAGTGTTGGACAAATGTGTGATCAAGGGTACACAATACTATTCAACTCCACGAAATGTGAAATCAGGAAAGGCGTGTATGGTGAAATTGTGGCTACAGCAAGTCGAGCTCCAAATGACATATATGTTCTAGATGAAGCAACTAAAGCATGCCTAATAGCTAAAGAGGATGATACAATAATTGGTAGCAATGATGATCGACTAAGTAAGAAGTTTGCTACAAAGGTGCAAAGTGATTTCGAGATGTCTTTACTTGGTGAGCTGACATACTTCTTAGGGCTTCAAATATCTCAGCAAGAGAAAGGAATATTTATATGTCAAGCCAAGTACATCAAGGAAATGCTCAAGAAATTTAAAATGGAAGATTGCAAACCCATCCTTGCTCCAATGGTAACAGTTTGCAAATTGAGCATAGACGACTCATCGAAGGATGTGGATCAAAGGTTGTACAGATCTATGATTAGTAGTCTTCTATATGTAACAGCCTCCCGACCAGATGTTATGCAAGCAGTTGGACAAGTAGCAAGATTCCAAGCAGCACTAAAAGAATCACATATTAAATATTCGCCAGCATTGGAATATCTTTGCTAGAAGCTTGGGATTCTCCCAAGTTCTCATTAGATTTTCCTTTTTCAGAATATAAAGGGGGAGTGGAAGTAGATTACAGGTCTGCAGGACGGTTGTGTATCAGGGGGAGTGGCACTCTGTACAAGTCTGCAGGATGGTTGTGTTTCAGGGGGAGTTACCCTTTGCCATTGATGTCAAAGGGCGAGAGAATGTTGTAGGAAGAGGTCTCATGATCGTAGGGGGAGTACTTGTGTTGCCATCAATGCCAAAGGGGGAGATTGTTGATCAGCGGTTGTCATTGATGTCAACCCAAGCAGCACCAGGGACTAACCCAATATTGCATGGGAATTTTGACCTACCAAATTAATATATTCTGGTTCAATAATGATTTTTATGGTTTCTACTTGTCGAGATGTTTCCGTTGATATATGGCACGCCATGTAATTCTTCACGGTTTGAGAGATATTCATGTTTGAAGTTTGTACCCCCAGTTAGTGGGCTAAAACCCCACGGGGTTGGGGCATGGATCATTGAAAAGTCATAATTAATATTTTTTAAGCTCCTAAAATCCCTCCCACGTTCACTTGTTGAAGCCCCTCTCAACTTAAGCATTTATATAGATTGTGATCTTCATTTCCTCCTTAGGCAAGGGATTTCGCCATCTGAAATAGGTCATCGTGGCATTTGCGCTCTAACTTTTTTTCTACGAAGGTTCAGAAGCTGAAATTTTTATGAGGCGAAGCCGAAATACTGAGGAAGCTGCTATAAAAATTTTAGATCAAGGTGCGCAATATTTTTGGAGATATGATCTGTGGAAGTCAGGGTTTTTGCAGGCTCCTGAAATTCATCTCAAAGAAGTGACCTTGGTAAATTCGTCATAACACTCTCTCTGAGTATTGGATTGGAATTCTGTAAAAAGTGGCGGATAGTGCATAGTCTGTACTTTTTGCTCTATCAATTTCAGAACCAAATGAAGAAACAGTGACACGTGGCACACTGTACAAGTGCGCTCTGCTGAAACAGTCCATAATTAGGGCATTGTGAGAGATAGGGTATAATTCTCTCATGAAGAATCCAAATTGGGTCAGACCTATGGCATTGGAAAGATGACTCAGAGGAGTACTACAAGACCAAAAATCAGATATTGAGGATCTGAAATAACAGAGATACACCAGATTCAATATTGAGCTCCTAGAAGGCAAGAAAAAGCTAGATCATGTGTTGTCAAGGGTTGCAAAGGACCAAACTTCCTACGACAGCAAAGCAAAGCAAGGTGCAGAAGAGGGTAGTATGACAAGAGCAGCAACCAAGGTGCATAACAGCAATAAGAAGTTCATCATATGAAGTCTTCAAGTGGGCAGCACTGCATACAATCATTGTACTAAGTCATTGTAAATACGTTATTGTAAAAATTGTACTAGTGTCTATCTGCCAAGGGTTGAAGAGGCAGTGTTGGGAGGTCTAGGATCATCATTAGGTGGTTGTGTCAAAGTTGGGGTTATGGTCTAGTATATATTCTTCTTCTACATCATTCTATATCATTGTAAAGTGGACCATTTTCCCTGGTATGGGAGTCCATTCTTATTTTATTCTTATATAGGGTGGTAGGGTGGTGCTAGGGTGAGTTGTAGCTCATTGGGTGTTGGGGCATCCGTTCAATTGACTACTGAAGAATCTTGGGCGTTGGAGTGTCCATCCAGTGGGAGCTGGAGAAGAATGCTTTTCTAGATTCTAGGAAGTTGGAGCTTCATTTTCAATTAGAGTTGAATATTAAAGAATTATTAGAAAAGTATTAGGTGGTTTTTGTCCCAGTATGGGTTTCCACCTTAAAAACTGTGTGCATTTGTGTTTCTCTTGTTTGCTGCTATCATTGTACAAACACTGATAATAATTGAAGATTAACTAATGCTCTAATTGAAAGGAATATTGATTCACCGCCCCCCCCCCCTTTTCAGTGTTTCCAACAGTTTTGGCCCTAGCTTATAGCCTATATTCTGTGTCTCTTGTCTCTTTATAGTTCATGCATTGGTAGCTGTTTGATGAAGAATAATACTATACTAGCATAAGTAAAAGAGGATCCTAATCTAAGAAGTAAAAAGCATTCACAAGCAGTTACTAATAGAAGAGAAATCACTTAACCTTTATGCCCTAGATTTCTCAACATTCTCCAGAACCTCTTTATCAAATTCTTGTTTTTTAAAGAGTAGGGATATCTTGCCTTCTAATTAGCATAGAATTCTTAGGGGGTGAGATTAAAATTGATAGTGGCCTTGATCAGGCAGACCAACTATAGCCAACATTCTTCAGAAAATTTGCAACTTATGAATATATGTTGGATTGTTTCTTCTTCTCTTTGACATAAGGGACATCTTGAAGGGCCACGAATGCCTTTTTTATTAAGATTTTTTGTAGTTGGGATCTTTCCTTTTATCATAGTCCAAATAAAAATTTTGATTTTTGGAATGCTCTCTGTTTTCCAAACTGATTTCCAAAGAGCCCATTCTGGATGGCCATATTCTTCTTGAAGCTTCACATAACTTGATTTTACAAAAAATTCCCCTCTTGATGGGTTCCATTTGAATTTGTCTCGCTGACCAAGGCTTATTGGTGTTGTACCCTTGAGGTGAGAAAGGAGAAAATCCCATTGATTGCTGAGATCATGTGGAAAGGCCAGGGGAAACCAACCTTCCCATGAATTGTCTTGTTGGTTCCAATTTGAGATTTGAGCAAGGGAGTAGATTCCTTTATTTATCATCCAAGTCTCGAGTGGCTGAATGCCTTGAAGGTCAGAGAAAGGGGGATTTCCCAAGATACTATCTATGCATAAGTTAATGTCCTGACCACCACCCAGTATTCTGGATGTATTTTCTTTAACTAGAGGCAAAGATTTTCTGGGTAATTTCCAAATTTGAGAACAAGGTCTGATAGACATTTTTGCTGTGAGAAGATGCCGTCGAGAGGAATTTAAATATTTTTCCTCCAAAACTTGCTTCCACCAAGTGGGCTCTCTTGTTATGAATCTCCATATGATCTTAGCTCGGAAGGCAATATTCATTAAACCGGGAAGTCGAATGGAAATGCCTCCATTCTCATACGGGGCAGTTACTTGTTTCCAGTTTACCACGCTGAATTTCTTGGTCTCTGATTTACCCCCTTGCCATAGGAATTTTCTAATAATTAGCTCTATTTGTTTTTGTATTCCAGGAGGGGCTTGAATGATAGAAAATTGATAAAGGGGAAGCGCTGATAAGATACATTTGATCAAAGTAATTCTCCTAGCGAGATTGAGCCAAAGCATGCCCCATTTTTGAATTTTATTCTTCATTTTATCTATGGAAGAATGCCAAATCTCTGAGTTCAATACCTCTTTTGAAATAGGAAGGCCCAAGTGCTTGAAATGGCCCCAGTTTGCTTTAAAAGGAACTCCTAAAATTTGGGAAATACGCTGTAAAGTTCTTGTAGGGTTATTCCATCCATGAATACTACTTTTTAAATTATTTAGGAGGCATCCAGAGACCTCCAAGAATCTGTCCAAAATGTTTTTGAATCTTAGCAACAATATATGAGTTTCCTCCTAAGAATAAGGTGTCATTAGCAAATTGTGAATGTTTTATGCTCGACTCCTATGCTGAAATAGAGACCGATGATGGTGCCATTTTCTGTCTACAGTGCTCTAAGTTCTTGCTAAGACACTCTGCCATGATGATGTAGAGGAAAGGAGAGAGCGAACAACCTTGCCTTAAGCCTTTTGAAATTTGAAAAAAACTTCCAGGTCTTCCATTAATAAGGGGGGTAATCCAGGGACCTATAATGCATGCTTTAATGAGATCTATGAAATTTGAGGCGAAGCCAAACTTATGGAGAACAACAGTTAGGAAAGAGAGATTGACTCGGTCAAAGGCATTAGCCATATCGAGTTTCAAGATGAAGCCTTGTTCATTTCTAGAATGTATAACTTCTTGGAAAAGCATAATATTATCAACAATTTGCCTATTTGGGACAAAGCCTCCTTGATTTTTTGAAATCAAGTTGGGAAGAAGAGGCTTGAGCCGGTTTACTAGAATCTTGGAGATAATTTTGTATGAGGACTTGCATAGAGATATGGGTTGAAAACGGTGGAAGGTGGAGGGTTTAGATTCTTTAGTGATAAGGGCCAGATAGGTGGAGTTGGTATTGCCACCTATTTTCTTTTTTCTAAAGACCTATCAAATCATCTTTAGAAGGTCCTTTTGAATGAGTAACTAAAAGGAACTGTAGAATGCAATGGAGAAACCATGAGGATCGGGAGCTTTATCTGGTTGAAGATTCCAAATGGCGAATTGAAGTTCATCTTCTTCCACTTCTTTTGTGATAGCTGAGTTTGTCTCCTCAAAGATTAATTTAGGGATATGTATTATAAAGTATTCATAATTTGGATTTCCAAGATCTGCTGAGAGCACATTTTTTTTTTTTTTGTAAATTTGGCAGGACTACATCTTTATCATGTCCAATATATCACCCCAATCGGGGCAGGGAATTGAACCGATGACTTCACATCAAGGAGTGCCTTAATAGGCCCCTGATCACTGTCTATCCAAGACCCCGTGGACGCTGTGAGCAAACTTTTGAAGTGTTGATGTGCTTGTTTTTTTATTTCTTCCCTTCCCTATATTTCAACATCCCTTTCTCCTTTAATTGTCTCTATGTGGTTTTTGATATTTCTCATTTTGGTGGTATTATGGAAAAAAATAGTGTTCTTATCACCGGTCTGAATCCACAAGTTTCTGGATTTTAACCTCTAAGTCTCTTCCTCATTTATGTTATTCTTGTATATTTCCCAATGTATTTCTTTTTCTTTCAGTTATTTCTCTTTTGTTACTTCTCCTTCCTCCATGCTCTTCTACACATTTTCTAGCTCCCTTTGCAACTCGACTCTCTTTTGCTAAGGTTCTTTATAGTGCAATCGAACCAAGTCTTTTATAATTTTTTTGACATTCTTTAGCTTTGATTCCCAAACGAAGCTTGGGGAGCCATTAATTCCTTGATTCCATGTTGTAGAGACGAGCGTTCGAACTTCTTCAAAGTTGGGCCAAAGGGAATTGTAACGAAAGGGAAGAGGACCCAAATTTTCACCTTCCTAGAATTTAATGGCTATGGGCTTATGGTCCGAAGCTGCTGAAGGGATGATCTTTCATATCATTGAGTTATAATCTGAAATGATGATGTCTTGGATTAAAAATCTATCCAATCTCTCTTTGATTTTACTCGAGCCTGTCCTTTTGTTGCTCCAAGTGAATTTACCATTTTGGGCACTATGTCCATTAGATTGTGAGTTTCTATGATGTTTTCAAGCTTATCTCTGAAAGGGTATTCTTGAAAGCTGTCACCTTGTTTTTCATCTGCATTCAATGTCAGATTAAGATCTCCTCTAATTATGAGTTTTTTATTGATTTCAGAATGTAAACAATCAACCAAGGTTTCTGAAATGAGAGGGAGTGTAAATGTTGAAGTTACAAATTTGATAACCGGAAATCTTATTTCTGAATTCAGTCTTGATCCAATGCAACTCTTTGAACTGGCTTTAAAGTTCCCAAGAGGACTGTTTCCACGTTGTACAAATATCACTAGAAGAACCTATTGCTTTTATAATTGTTCCTTCATAATATTTTGTTTTTTGGATTATCTGATTCATTTCTTGCTCGGAAGACTTGGTCTCCTGAATTAGGTAGATGTCTGGACGTTCATATATAACTAGATCTTTTGCTATATTGGTTTTTGAGGGATGCCTGAGGCCTCTACAATTCCAGGAGACCATATACATTATTTACTTTGGGATGGAGCAGAGGGGCCTTTCCCTCGAACTCTCTGATATGGTTTTTCCTTGTTTCCAATACATTTTTCTATGTATGTTTCCATTGGTTGCTGGGTCCCCATGGCCATTTCTTTTATTGTTGTTTCATCCCTTATTTCCTTATTGGTTTTTCTTCCTGGCTTCTTCTGACTGTTAGAGAGGAAGAGAGATTCCTTAGATTGATTTCTTGTCAGAATCCTTTCAAAGGGTGGAGGAAGGGGGCTCAAGGGGGGACCAGGGGAAGTAGGATGCGGGAGGAGGGGGGGAAAGAGGGGAAGGGGCAAGAGGGGAGGGAGGAGGGGAGGCCAAGGATTCAAGGGGGAGACGGGGGGCATCCTTTCTAGCAAGGAGGGGTTCAAAAGGGGGATCTAGAGAGGAAAATGGATTGAAGTTTGAAGGAAAGGGGAGAGAGGAGGAGGAAGGAGGGGCACCTTGAGGAGGGGAAGCAGAAGAGGAGGGGGCAAAAGATTTTGAATGCTTGAGGCCATATTTATTTTTTTAAGAGGCTCCCATTGAGGTTCTTGAGATTCAGTTGTTTCTTTGATTTCTTTCTTCGAACACCTATTTGTAAAATGACCGTATTGATGACATACCTTACATTTGAACGGAAGCTGCTCATAATCCAACTGTTGTATGTGTGCCCAATTATCTACCTTTATCTTCACTGCTTCTGGTAGTCCTTTTCCCAGGTCAACTTCCACACAGATTCGAGCACAGGCATGCATATTTTCTTTTGGTTCACTTTGATCTATATATTTTCCAAATGCTTTGCCTATTTCTTTGACAGATTCATCTCCCCAACAATGAAGAGGAAGGTGGGGGAGGCGAACCCAAAATGGAACAACATTAGGAACATCAAGCTCGAGATCGAAGTACAATGTCCATCTGTTTAAGTATAAGCCTCTAGTATCCATGAAGTAAGGCCCATTTCTGAAGATGAGATCTCTATCTTCTATGGATTCAAAATAGAAGGTGAAAAAGCCTCTTCCACAAAAGCGAATAAATATTTTTCCTTAAGGGAGACCAATTTCGTTCAACCCATTTTTGCACAGTTTTTGGAGAGCGCAATATGCCAGTGAACTGCCCAACTAGGCCCTTCTCTGACAAGGAGAGAGCAGCTCTTCGAGGCAATGTAGGAGGTAGAACAATTTCAGGAATGTCTTCAAGCTTTTTGACAAACTTGGAGACAACAGGATGACCTCGAGGGGGTCCAACGGAGGAAACGAGATTGGAAAAGGACAGAGCAACAACGTCAGAGGGGGGCGCAATAGCATAGCGAGCCCCCTTCGGATCAGACTCTGGAGGGGCCATGGGGGAAGCGAGCAGGTTGAAGGGAGGGGCACGACCTTAGAGGGAGAGCGCAACGTGGGGGATGCACAAAAATTCAATAGCACATCTCAAATGCATCTAGTATGTCAATGAATATTGATAAGGCAAAGGTTATGATATTAAAATTCAAAATCACTTATGGTAATTTCGTGTATGACAAGAACATTTTAGAGGAAGTTAATGCTTACAAGTATCTTGGAGTTGACCTTTATAACAATCTTAACTAGAACAATGGCATTGAGAAAAGGATTAATGGAGGATGAAAAGCCTATTTTGGTTTTGAGAACTGCTGTAAAATCAAAAGATTTTTGTTTATGGGAAAAAGAAAATTTCTCTTTGAGTCACTTGTTTTTTTTTTAACCAGAAAGAGTATATATATTTGTATTATAATGCACTCGTACGCGATAAAAAAATGAGATTTTTACAACAAAAACTGTGTTTTTCCTTCGCTGTGAATAATACAATTTGTCCAACTCTTATACGAGTTTTTACATCAGCCATTCCATTTTCAAAATTTAGAGCTAATTGCCTGCTACTCTAGACCTTACAAAACTGTGATAAGAGATATATACATGTATGATTAGACATAATACAAAATTTGTAGGTGTTGAAGGAGTTTATTCTTCCATTGGAGCTGGGGATTTGAGGTCCAGCAGCTTCGACACCTCCTCCTCCTCCTTGTTGTTGTCTGCTAGTTTTAGCTTCAGCCCGTCTGTTTCCAGTCTGAGGGCTTCCACTTCGTCTTCAAGCCTTCATAAATTTTCCTTCTCTTCCAGTTGTCGTTCCTCGATCTCGATATCATCCTTGTGGTGCTGGTGCACACACATTTACAACACTGCAATTCCATTTCAAAATTCTCCATGTTCCATGGTACAAGTATCACAATTCAACTTACTACTCCCAGAACCACGAGCCCAATCGACCCTCCGACTCCTAGTCCTGGACCTGCGGAGGCCCCAGGGGCTTGAGGCAATGCACTCGAAAGCATAACTCACATTTCTGCTCATCATGTCAGACACAGGAGACCCAAACCCAAATGCAGACTCCAAGACATTGATAACCCTCGACCTCTTGAGAGACCTTAAGCACCAGAAGTACACAGAACATACAAAGGAGCCGGTGCACAGGATGCCCACCGAGCTCACATAATCCACAGACAGGTAATTCACAGCTTCAGAAATCACAATCACCAAAACCAAAATAATCTCCGACTTCCCATAAGACCCGAAACTCCAATAGTGAAAAACATCGGTATCTAGGGCAGTACACAGGCAATTCGCTACCACCTCAATTCCCGCAGACAGATTAAAACTCAGACCCTCATTGCCAAGGCCCCAGGTTCCAGTAACTTCCAGGAGAACCCAAAGTCCTCCAAGCAGTACCGAGAACCCCCAAACCATCACTAGCCAACACCATCCAACCCTTCAGCTCACCGACCCTATCCTTTCTCAGTATGTTACTGTTTATCTTGGTTTTTTGCCGCAAACACAGGGAAAGAAACTGGGGAACCTCCACCTCCCTGTCATGAGGCTTTCTAAAAATACTCAGACTCATAGCCACCAGGAATACGCCAGTGAAGGAGCGACGTCATGGTACCTGTGGTGCTGGAATCCCAATGCCGATCCATTATTTCCCGAATTTTCACTGCTTCTCCAGTCTCCATAACCACCATCTTCCCACGCTTCACTTGCCTGTTCCAGGGCCCGGGGAGTAAATGCTTCCCCCACGACTTCACTATTCCCACGAACTAGGTACCAAAATGCCGACGACTGTAATCATAATCGAACGAGGGGAAGTATAACCACACGCCTGAGATTATGTAGGGACCGGGTGGTGGGTAGTTAAGCTGCATGACGCCACTAATTCGATTGAGTTCAGTATACGACGTGCCACAAGAGCCGAGGGCGAGGTAGGGATAGTGAAGATCGACAGGACAAGGCATAGTAAATAATTCCATGGGGCGGTTGAGGCTTGGCCACTTGTTGAAGGATGTGGGGAGGAGGCTGTCGAGCCAACTTGGAGGGGTATGGGAGAGGGGAGGGGTATGGGAGAGGGGTGAGGGGGAAATGAAGGGAAGGGGGAAGGGTGGTGGAGTGAGAGGGCACAAGGGGAGGGAGTCAATGAGGAGTCCAAGAAATAGACCAATTCTCTAGGGGAAGGGGGAGGGGGAGAGGGCCAAGTGGGGGGGGGGGGGGTGTGGAGGGCTCCAGAGGTAGCAGGGAAGTATGGATTAAAAGACGATCAAACATATTCAACTGACCAAAGGGACTGTCCATATTCTCATTTGTGTGTTTGGAACAATTCTTTGTTTTAGGCTTCCTTGTCATAGTTAAGGAATACATAGGTGGCCTTCAATCCCATTCACCTCCATAGTTTCTTCTTTAATTCTACAAGCCAAATTAGCTTGTTTATATGCCTCTTTGTTGTTTCCCCTTAGGATATGGTAGAAGTTCACATCATCCAAAAGAGGGATCAGACTTTGATTTCTCTTTATGACTTGGTTTAGGAGGGTGTTATTAGCTGGGGTATTCTTTCTCATATGGTTTATTATTAACATGGATTCACCCAAGATTTGGAGCCTCTTGATTCCTTTGTTGATGGCTAAGTTCATGCCAAAGAGCAACCCATAAGCCTCAGTTTGGTTGTTAGTTTTCCGACCTAAACTCCTGGCATACCTGTCTTCGATGTTTCCATCGGGATTTATGAGAATCCCTACCCCTCCTGCCACCCCAGGATTTCCTTTTGAAGCCCCATCAAATTGTAGAGTCCAACTCCCCGAATTTTTCTGCCACTCCAATTCTTTGGAGGAAAGTCTGAGGATCCCCTGAGTTTCATTTGTGTGCTCTTTCCTTCTTAGTTTTGGTGTTGAGGGATTGACCTACTAGCTCATCCAAGCAGATTCTTCTTGATCTAATGAGGGATCTAGCTCGGGCCTGTGTAGTTCCATGCACTGAGCAATGACATTATAGGCCCCTGACATTGCTCAAGGTCTGTCCATTCGGAAGATTGCCCTATTTCTTAACAACCATACTTGCCAGCATATATACTTGGGGAGGGTTGACTAGATGCGCTGGAAGGAAAATTTGGCCTAAAGGGAGCCCGAGTAAGACTTGGGCGAAGAGAGGAAAAATAAGGGGATGTTGGAAGGCCACCTGACTTTGCTGAACAGAGGCCCAAGAGCCCCACCCATACCTGCTTAGTTATGCTGCACTGTAAGAAGAGGTGTTGTATGGATTCTTCCTCTTTTTAACATAGAGGGCATCTTGAAGGGCCTATTTGTCCCTGTTTTTGAAGGTTTTTAGCTGTTAATAATTTTTTGTGAGCCAGAGCCCTGCAGAAAAAGTTTACTTTTGGGATTGCGTTGGGCTTCCATATTTGATTCCAAATGGGAGCTTTCAGGGGGACCTGATAAGAGGAGAGCAAGTAATCATACCCTTTTCTTACTGAGTATTTACCATTTATCCTGCTCCAGCTGTCTTCTGCGCTTCGGTCTATAGGGGCACAACCTCTGAGTTTTTCTAAGAGTTTGCCCCTTTGGTTGGTAAGGCCCTCCGGGATATTCTCGAGATTCCAATTTTGCCATTTACCGCTCTGGTCCCAATCTGAGATTTGGTCCAACTTGACCACTCCTCTTTGTCTCAATAGGGCGTGGAGTTCCTGCAAGTCCATACCTTGATCTAAGGGAATCCTCCCCAGGATGGGATCTCTGAATATATCTATTATGTCTCCTTTACCAGGGACTTTGCTAAGTTTTTCCTTTATTATGGTTGAAGTAGCCCTGATGAGAGCCCCAATGGGTGAGCCCACCACATTCCTTTCTCCATTCTCAAGCTGGGGGAAGTACTTTTATCTGATCACTTGCGTCCACCACAGATTTGGCGAAATCGTCATGTTCCAGTAAATTTTGGCCCCCAGTGTAGCATTGGCCAATACTGGTTCTCTAATCCCCAATCGACCATGTTTCCTGGGAGCCCTGGCTGTATTCCAGTTCACAAGGTGATATTTCTTAGTATTAACATTCCCACCTTCCCACAAAAATTTCATTATGTACACCTCCAGTCGATGTAAGACGTATTTTGGGGCCTGTAACGCCGAGAATTGATAGAGGGGGGATGGCCGAAAGGATCGACTTCACAAGAATTGTTCTTCCTGCAGTATTGAGCCATATACCCCCCCCAATTCACAATTTTTTCCTTTTATCTTATCAGTGACTTTTTGCCAGGCCTTTGGGGCTGCTCTTCTCAAGGATATAGGGATGCCAAGGTAGCAGAATTCCTTCCAGTCTCTCACTGATTTAAACGCAATAATTTCCTCTATATTTTTCTCCTGCTGGCTTGAGATGTTCCAACAGTATATGTGACTCTTGCTATCATTAGTAGCCCCACCAGAGGCCATTAGAAATTTGTCCAAGTTCCTTTTGAATCTTCTAGCAATTATCAATGAAGCTCCTCCCAAAAATATTGTATCATTTGCAAATTGGCCATGGTTTATACTTCTTATTCCTTCCTTATACCTTATTCCAGGGAGATTCATAGAGGTTCTTTCCTGTTCGAGCTTCCGAATCAAAGCCTCAGCCATGATGATATATAAGAAAAGGGATTGGGGGAACCCAACAACTCTATCATTGACAAGTGGGGCAATCCAAGGAGAGGAGATACAAAGTTTGATCCATCTTATGAAATTTTCTCCTATTCCCATTTTCTTGAGAATATTCCAAAGAAACTCATGCTTTACTCTATCAAAGGTGTTTGCCATGTCCATCTTAATAACCGTACCTTCATCCCCTCTTCTCTAGTTTGAGTTTATGGCCTCTTGGATGAGGATGATATTGTCAAAGATTTGTCTGCCGGGCAAAAGCCCTTCTTGGTTGTCCAATATCATGAGAGGTAGCAAGGGCTTGAGTCTGAGGGCCAGGACTTTTGAGAATATTTTATAGGAAACGTTGCAAAGAGAAATGGGTCTGAACCTTGCAAAGGAGGAAGGGTTAACTTCTTTGGGGATTAAAGCCAGAAAGGAGGAGTTGATGCACCTGGCCAAGACAAAAATCTTGAAGGAGTATCCCACCATTCTGCATAAGTCCTTTTGGACAATGTCCTAGAAAAAGTGGTAGAAGCTAGCGGTGAAACCATCCGGCCCCGAGGCTTTGTCCGGAGAGGAGAAATCCACTTTCTTTATTTTTTCTTTTAAGGGGGTGAGGGACAGTTTTAGGTTCATCTCCTCCGTGATTACTTCCGGGATCGGATCAAGGAACCAATCCTCATCCACAACTTCCCCTCCTGGGTCCCCAAAATAAAGATTCCCAAAATGCTCCACCACAACAGTCTTAAGTTCCTCGAAGCTATCAATAGTTTTACCTTCATGACTAATTTGTGATATCTTGTTTTTTTATTCTTTGAACTTGGCTTGTTTGTGGAAAAATTTGGTGTTTCTATCCCCAACCTTAAGCCAACTATTTCTTGACTTCAACCTCCAATATTCTTCTTCTTTCTTAAGGT
Organism: Pinus albicaulis; assembly: GCA_034641835.2. NCBI lineage: Eukaryota > Viridiplantae > Streptophyta > Pinopsida > Pinales > Pinaceae > Pinus > Pinus albicaulis. Next base: position 1,766,042,391 of record CM076578.1, read on the forward strand.
TCACGTGGAGGGACTTGAAAGTTAAATTTCGGCTTCCTTTTGGAAATCCGAAACATTAACCTCGTTCTTTTCCATATTACCTTGAATAGCAGCCAATTTTTCTTCAGTGTTTTTTATACTCCCCAATCTTCTTGAGCTGCTTTCCTTAGCCCATTTTTTAATATCCGTTTTCAATCTACGGATTTTTGTTTCCCAGATGGTGATCGGGTTGCCCTCAACCCAAGCTGCCCAAGAGAGAGACACCAAATCTAGGAACTCCTGGGACTCCAACCACAGAGGAGAGAGCTGGAAAGGGATGGGTCCAAGGTATAGGGGTGAGAAGAGTAGAAGGGAAATTGGGAGATGGTCAGAACCCGACCAAGGAAGGATGGAGGATTCCAGGCAGATGTTGAGAGTGAGAAGATTATCAGAGACAAGAAATCTGTCTAGTTTGGCAACAATGCGCCCCAATCCCACTCTTTTGTTTGTCCAAGTTTACAGGAACTTCTTTGGTTTAACATCAAAAAGGTTAAGGGATAGCATTAAGTCTTCCATGTTTTCCTGGAAGGCAGCCTGGACTGAGGTTTCCCCTCTCTTCTCACTTCGACTCATGGTGGTGTTGAAATCTCCACCCAGGATACAATTTTCCCCATAGTCAGAATCTTTAAGCTCCATCAGGGATTTCCAACACTCTTGCTTCTCCCGGAAGCCAGTAGGCATGTAAACATTTATAACAGTGAACGGCTGCTTAAAATCAATATGAGAAAATGAGGTTGTGATCCAATGAGTGGATTTAGTGGATCTTACCAGTTTAAGCTTCGCCGGATTCCACATTGTGCACAATCCTCCCGATGCTCTTCCAGAACTTACTATCTCGATCTTGCTTTGGCTCCAAATCTTGTTATGGGATGCTTGAAGACTTTTCTCTTCCAGCTTTGTCTCTTGCAGAAGTGTGATGGCTGGGTATTCTTTTTTGATCAGAGATTTGACTTCTTTTAGTCTCTTATCTGTTTCGAGCCCCTGACAGTTCCAAGAGATTATATTCATTTATCACTTTTTTGAGTTTTCTGGCCCCTTGCTAGGGCCCTTGTTGTTTCCTTTTTTACCTCCACCTCATTTGTTTCTGGCTCCAATTAGTTGCCGAGGGATGGTGTGTTGGAACCCAAGTTCCTTATCTTTTTCAATCTTTTCCTTTTTGATTTCCTTGTTTGTCTTTCTCCCTGGTCTTTTCCCTTTATCACCTGCGTTCTTTGTTCTAACTATGACCAGGTGTTCTTCCGCAGAGCTGCGATGAGTTGAAGTGCCTAAACCTTCTTTTGATGATTGAAAGCCTTCTTCGCTTTCTTCCTCCTCCGAGGATTCTTCATAGCTGCTCGATGTTTCAGGACTTGAGTTTGTCAGATTAAGGGTTTTGGAGGGATGAGGTTCAGGTCCCTGCAGGGAATCGAGGGTATGTTGGGTGACCAATTCGAGGGGAGTAGCCACCCCGACTGAATTCGAAGCCCATTCAACCGAATCCGAGGTAGTTCCCAGCCCCGGAGCCATGGAGGATCCAACATCAGGGGGTCGAAGGGGTGGGTGGCGCAGCCTGAGGGACCGAGGGGGTCTTAGGAGGGCTCGACTTCTGAGGGTGCTGAATGTTTTTCCTCCTTTTAACCTGCTACCATTGTTCCTTTGCTTTTTCTCTAGGCGGCGCTTGAGGCTCTTGATGCTCGGGACAATTTTTGGCGAAGTGGCCATATTCGTGGCACAACTTGCACTTGAAGGGCAGTTGATCAGAGTCCACTTCCTGAATATGGGACCAGTTATCCATACAAAGAGTAACAGCTGTTGGGAGGCCCTTTTCTAGATCAACGTCCACAGAAATTCGAGCACAAGAAAAGAGTCCATCCTTGGGCTCATAACAGTTTATGTATTTCCCAAGGGAGTTACCAATCAGTATGAAAGTTGCATCATTCCAACAGTGGAGGGGGAGGTACGAAAGCTTCACCCAGACCGAGACAGAGGAGGGGACCTAACATCCCGGGTTAAAACTCGGGCTCCATCGGTCTAGATACAACCCTTGAGTACCCATGAATAAGGACCACTACGGAACACCAGGTCCCTATCAGGCTTATTCTCAAAGTAGAAGTTAAAGAAACCCTTCCCACAAAAAGAGGAAATGACCGTGCCTTTGATCAGAGGCTTCTAGTTCTTCTCAACCCAAGCCGAAACCGTACGAGGGGAAGGCCAAAGGCCCATGAATTGGCCTATTTGGCCTATTAGACCCCGGACCCCGGTCCGCAAGATGGAGAGCGTGAGAGCAGTCTTGGGGGTCACAGATTTGAATTTTGGAGATCTCTTCTGAGCACTTAATGAATTTGGACGACCCCTGTTTGTAGAAACACGGAGCAGCCACCACTAATGAGTTGAAAGTCGCAACATTCTCTGGGGAAGGCCCCTCGTGCAAGGGCATAGCCATAGGGGTGGCTAGCCAGCCCGAGAAGGCCGACAAACCAAAGGGGCAGAAAATGCTAGGGGCCCAGGAGCTTCAGGCCCAACCAACAAGAGGTCAGAGGGCAGAAGCCTGCGTAGCGCAGGCCTGCGGAAACTGAGCCTGCAGCCCTAGACCTAACCAGAGCCCGCTGCCACCATTGTCAGAACCTTCGTATCCACTGAATTCAGTATAAAGAATAACTTCCGTCATGAAAATAGTAGTCTGTTATTACTCATTGTGAATACATTCCACTCCAATCTTAGTTTTACTAGACCTTCAACAGCAAGCTGATGCTAGTGGGTATGCAATGGATGCCCTTTTGAGTCACTTGATGCTCTAGTTATCTTATATGGATGTGAAGTTTGGGGCTGCAACATATCTGGAGGTTCCTGGAGGATAATCAAGCAAATCTACAAGCATTTTATAATTTATAATCATAAAATTAAAATCAATACATCCTAGCCAATCCTTCTCCTAGATGATGGTCATTCACTTGGGAGGATGGCTGTGATCTAGATACTTAATATACAAGCACAAGATAACTAACATGAAATACAAGAGGTTTCCTATGTTTGCTTCAAATTCCAATCAAAGTCACTTGCAACTTAAGAGGTGGTATAAAGATTCTTAATCTTTGATAAACCATTGGAGGATAGGACACAAGGCCACTTTACATAATATTTGATACCATCCAAATTACCATCACTTATAAAATTATAGAGAAATTATGATGTAACGAAAAAATAGAGAATAAAAGAAAATTAATGTACTATAAAGAGATCATTAGCCCCAATCTAGAAGATAAGTAATGTTTTTCTATAATTAGCTTAAAGATGAAAATCAACGTTGCTGAATAAGAATGAACTCTAACGAGCTTCATAGTGAAAATGGATGTTGTACAAATGCTAAAATACTCTGGGATGAAACAAATTGCCATCCTTGTGATACTAGGAGAGTGTAGGATGGAAAAACTCTCTTAGAATGTCCTGCATATTCTCACATTAGATCTACATTTTAAAATATTTGTAACACTATCGATACTCATAACTTGTTATTTCATAGAAAGCAAGGAGATTTATCAAAGCTTCTCTCCAACCTTTGATGATAGAAACAAAATGTAAAAAGCAAACTAATTAATTCCTCATTATTTTTTTCTGAAGGTCAAATGGACCAAAGTTGGTCTTAGTGGACAATCATCATCATCATCATCATCATAGTCTCATGGACCATGAATTTGTGTTTTCTCTGTTTTCTTCTTTAATGTGTCATTCAGCAGGTTTTGTAAGATATGATTATTTGTACAGGGTACAATAAAGTTTGGGAATCGGATACACAGTTTCCATATTGATACTTGAGCAACACATAGTGAAACCCTATTGAAGCATTCCATTTTCTGTGCAGATAAGTACTTTATATTGACATAAAATACCACAATTGTGTGTATATTATTAACAGCAGCTTTTCATGATTTCTCCTGGTACCCTTGTTCTATATGTCTGCGTTTGTTTAAATTGAATACCTTCTGTCATCTGTTCCATCTAGTTGGCACTATTGTTAGTTGAGCTTTTGTTTCTGTGAGGTTTATTGTTACTTGTTTATGCAGGTTGCCTATTGTTGCCAAATGTGATCGAAAGCGTGTACTTTCTCTGTGGGCACCTTTATGTGGCAGTGTAGTTCCACATGAATACCATGTTCAGTTTTCTCAAGTGCGTTATTTGAGTCCTCGCCAATTTGTTGAGAAACTATCAAAGGAATTAGGAGTAGAGGGAGTGGTGGCAGGTAAGTTTTGTCCTCACGTTTATGCTATTTGCAAAGCAGATTGTTCTCTTTGTTTAAATTTGGATCAGTTATTTGTCAATGTTCTGGTCCAGAGAAAGTGCAAACTTGCCTTTTATTCTGCAGTGCAGCAGTACACTTTAGAATAATTTATACTCTCTCTTGGTTCCATTGTTACAGCCGTTGCATGTACAGTATATATTTTTAAAGTGGCTTAAGTTGCAACTTTGCAGGTGCAAATTACAGATTTGGTTACAAGGCTTCTGGTGATGCATCCGATTTGGTCCAATTGTGTGGGGAATATGGTCTTAAGGCTTACATTGTAGATCCTGTTATGGATAAGTTTGATAGATCCAGTTTGGAACAAGGAAATACAGGAGCAGATTTGCGAGAGAAAGGGCAGGTCTCTTCAACTCTTGTCCGTAAAGCTCTAGCTGCTGGCAATATCAAACGCGTTGAACAATTACTCGGTAGGAAGCATCGACTGGTGTTAACAACAGATAATTGCATTGTTAGGAAAAACACAATCGTTTCTTGCAAGTCAAGTGTGCTCAATCAACCACCTAGGGAGGGACAATATGGTTGCATGATAATGATCCGAGGCAATGATGATGTGGACAGAAACAGTAATGGCAATGAAAATATTATAGGCTATGGTGATTTAAAAATAAATTCTACGCAAATGGAAGTCACATTACATGAAGGTAGCTTTTGGGCACACTTAAATGGAAAGTATTTTATTGACCTTGAATTTGAATGCTGAAGAGAATGTTGAGTTGGATGCTTTTGAAAATTATGTTTATTGTGTTCATCTCATTCAGAGGAAATGATATGAATGTCTGATAAAGATGGAATTATGTTTGAGCCTTGAGTTTCTCCAGCTCAATAAATAAGTAAATAAATGCGTTAGTAGTCGGCATCCTTTAGGGTCTATAGCCTGCAATATATAGCAGTCTGATTTAGGGGAATTTATATTTTCCATGGGTACATTTAACAAATGAGCAATTGAATGGATGCCAGGAATACATATTACCTGCATTTAAGCCAAATTATTTGAGTTTACAGTATGTCATGGCTTTCTTTTTCCTCCGTTTCATCTCTTAATTTGGATTTGTGATGATAGTTCATTCTCAAAAGTTAAGCTGGCATGACCATTTTGAAAGTTAGATGATTGAGTTTGCAGAAAGAAGTAACTTTGTAGGATAAACCTTCAATAATTCAATTTTTCAATGATCCTATAATTTGTATGTTAATATGAACTTGTGAAATAACACTAGGAAAACTTCATTGGGAAACTTGGGAAATTATGCTCTTATTAGGTACCACGTTTTCAATGTGGCTTGGGAAGCTTGTACTGACCTCTTACATTTTTTTTTAAATATCATTAGCACTTATCATTTTATCATAGCAGTCTTAGTGAGTTAAAATATTATTCAAATCACCCCCCCTTATACAAGGGAGTGAATGGTAAAATCTCATATTTAAAGCTCAATGATTTTTATATAATTCAAGAGTTCAACTTGTTTCAATTGAACAGCATTTCATGAACTATAAGGTACATCACAACTAATTTATCTATATATTATGATCTGCTTTGCCATGGCTATTATGTTAGAACATAAAAGGACCTTGTTTGAACTTTTTAATATTTAAAATGACCAATAAATATAAGGAAATATTTATTAAATCCACATTCTATGGTCCACAAAAATAATAATGTCAAGATATAGTAAACCTCGCATGCTTCCACTTTTATATAATTTTTTATTGAAAATGTTGCTACTATGTTATTCTTATATGATGATAATGATTAACGTCCACTAAGACCAATATGGTTTACGAAACCTTAAGAAAGAAATGATTAATTGAGATTATTTAAATTTTTATTTCTGTGATAAAAAAAAGAGAAGCATTCCGAGGTCACTGTAGTTTTGCTGACTTAACAAGTTAAAGAGGTTGGTAGTGGGACAAATGTTTTGAAAAGGAGAACAAATGTGTATAGGGGCCGGGCAACCCAAGAGAAAATGCTTTGCATCTTCAACTCTTAGTATCGCAGATGAGGCATATTCTTTCGTCCCAAGGTATTTTGGGAATAAACCAATGTCTTGTTTCACTTTGAAGCTCATGTGAATTAGTTGTAATCTTTGCAATGTTCATTTTCTTCTTAGCATTGGTTAAGACTTAAAGGTAATTCTAGTTAGCAAGTGTGGGGTTGATTACGTCCTTATAATACCTTAACTTATTTTTCCCCTCTAACTTTTTATAACTCCACAACCTATCCTTAAATTTGGAAGTAATGGTGTTTTTAATATTATTTTTATTCCCAAGATGACCCCCTCCTTTATCTCCCAATGGCCAAGCCAAGACTTAGCATCCTTTTGCCAACCTCACTTGAGTTGCATGTGGTTTTGACTAGAATTAGAAGCAATTTTGGGGAGCTTCTTGACTTCCATGTTGTACTTCTTATACATAAAATACCTAAACATTGTTGTGCTTTTAACAGGGAGAAGACTAGCTTCAATTAAGAGAATAGGGTAAGAAGTATTACTTTTAATATTGAGATTGTAGGTTATGTATTGCTTTTGTATCATTTCAATTTTTCTCCAAGAATCTCTAGATATACTGCAGCCCCACACCTTACATTCATATAAAATAACAGGGGTGATGAGAGTTTCAAAGAATTTTTTTTTTTTACCCAAACCCAAAGATCAATCGTCTTACAATTATTTTCAAGCTCACAATAAGCTTTCCATGTGAAATTTTCAACTATTGCAGCGACTGAAAATTATTCTTCTAACTGTAAATTAATTAGCAATTTATTTGCTATGACAAACAACAAATAATTCACAACTGCAATTTTCACCAAAATAAATATTGCGGAAGATAGAATGGAAAATTGAGAAAATACTAGCACACACACAAAAATATGACACTGTTGTTTTTGGACAAAATTCCTTAGAAAAACTCAATGTGTGAGAACTGGTGCAACAACTGAGGGTTTTTATTATTAAGCAACAGTGAGAAAATTCGGAGGACAATAAATGTTGCTAAACTAATGAATCTACCCAAGAGAAATACTGGCAAAAATATAATGAGGGATTTTACTCTCTCTGAGTAATCCAAACACTGCTTGACCTTTGAAAAGCTAGCTGTCCAAGCTGGTCTGCGTAGGTTTTGCGTCACCCTTGCGTCGCCTACTAAATGCTTTGCCTAAATCAACTGCCAATCTAACTGTACTGCTTACTATTGAATGGGAAAATGCTTCTCAAACCTTTTGGAAAGTCTTCCTGACCTTTGGAATTGAAGAAGCCCTTCCCTTCAGTTGAATCAAACTGCTTACTTGAGGCTCTGCGTAGCCTCCTAAAGAATATTTTCGGCCTCCTCTTTCTGACCCTCTGGAACTGGAAAATTTCCTTCGGACTTATTGTCTCTGCCCCTCTATGTCTCTGCGTCCTCTCTCTGGCTTGAACTCTTCCAACATAATGCAGTTGCTCTTTAGAAAGTCAAACTACCCAAGGAAATCGATCTCAACTATGTTCCTCCATCTACCCATCGACTTCTTCTTATAACCTCTAGTTGAGTCTCCAACGACCAAGATTAAAACTTAATCAATGGTTGAGATGATTTCCTGGTCAATCCATGTGAGTTTCTAGAGAAATTTCACCTTCCTGAATTAATTGTTGTTAATTAATCATTTTCCCTAAGTTAGACTTGGAAAAAATTTAAGCATTGATTAATTAACTTAATTAAGGCATTTCTAGGTGGATTTTCCTAAAACTTTTTATGGGTTTTTGAATCCTAGTGTTTCTTAGCGTCTCTGACAACTTTCTAGACTAGAATACCATATGATGCTAGAAAAATTAAAATTATAACCTTCGATAATTCTTTTATCAATGCTATAGTTCTAGTTGAGCTGATGGTGAATCTTAATACCTAAATATTTGTATGAAGAAACCATCTCTAAGTAATTTTTATCATAAATGAAATTATCATAGGTGATATTTTTGGATTTAATAATCATGACTTTAGACATGTCAGTATTAATAGTCATACTTGGAGTAGTAATCATGGAGGGTTTTATGCTTCTTATCGATATCGTCAGGGCTCCATTTTTTCTGACACCTTTTATGGGTTTTGAAGTATGAGTGTTTCTTAGCCTCTTTGACAATTGTCGAGATTAGAATACCATTCAATGCTACAAAAACTAACACTCCCTCTTTGCGAGGAAGACGTTCTAGTGTCGTACTGCTACAACACCTTGTGTCTGCATCATCCTTTATAAGCTGCGGATGTCTGGCCAGTGTGACTACTTTCCATTGCCCACCAACCATTGTGCAATTCTGATGCTACATGTGTTGCTACTGAAAGTGCTATATTGTTTCCAACTCTATATCTGCACTGCAACTCCCTCTCAATTGTTGTTGCTGCTACTACAACTATTGCAACTAAGAAGCATCCAAAATACTGAATCAACTGTCTTTGTGCTGCATTTGTCTCTTGAGCATCTGACTACTACTAGCCTCTTCACTGTCCATTGACGAATCTCTGTTGCTGTCGACTCTACTATTGAGCCTCCTGCTTTGCTGTCAACATTGCTTTGCACTCCTCAGCACCTTACTGAAACTAGTCTACAAGTCACTCTGAAATTTGACTGCATCAATCGACACTAATCCTGCAGCCACTGAATATTGTGGGACCCCTGTAGCAAGGTAATGATCTATGAGAAAACACCAACTAATGCTCACCTAAATGGATCCTGTCCCAGAGTCTGTGTAACTCTGGGACTAAAGCTCCATATCACCCCACCTCACTCTTGGAGGTATAACTGCAAAGTTTTCCTCCAACTTGGAGGAAAATTTGTCTATCTCTGCGGATGATGCCGCTTGGTTTTGCTTCTCCTACTTGTCCTTCTTCCTTTGAGGACACCGAGTATTGTAGTGGCCAAAATTGCCACACCAGAAGCACTTGACTTTAGATAGGTCATTTTTCTTCTTCTCCCCTTGTGAATCATGTCCCTGACTAGGACCTTTTGATGCGAGGGCCATGTTACCCACCACTTTGTGGGTGATATCCCTAGGAGAAATTGTTTCTCCATGACAGACCTGAGTCGGTAGCCAATAACCCCTTGCATCCCTCAACTAGTTCGTTGTACCATTTCTCTGCCACTTGAGCCAACCATGTGGTCCCTCACCCATATGTATTGATCGTATGTTTGAAGGTGGGCCTCCTGAACCTAAAGGTATGTCTTGTCATTTGGTAATTGAGTATTGGGTTTACTTATTATGGACACTTCTGGGCATGGATTTGGGGGATTCGACGGAAAGAGTGGGCTTAGTTTGTGCTTCTGTCCCCTAGACCACTTTCGGAGGTTATCCTTGGATTTTAGTCCCGTGGGATCTCCTTTATTGACCATTTGGTTTAATGGAAATACTTGGGAAATCCCGAATTTGGTTGTGTGGTCCCACTTCCTTATCCACATATACTGCTCCCCCCTGATTCATCATCTCTCCCACCTGGGTCCACATTTTCTCGCTGAGTCCACATAGAGTTAACCTCTCCATTCCCTTGGCCCACCTTCGGTTAGGCTTGGAACGATGCCCTAGAGGTTGAAGCAACTGAAAATAAAAGTAACAGCATAAATGACCACATTCAACAGGAAAATGGACCACAAGATGCAAAAGATAGTCAGGAAAAACATGATTAACACATGGGAAAAAGTTAATGCATAAGCTCTACCCCATACCCATGGCCATCACCTTGGTTCCATAGGCCCTAGATGGCCCTCCTTTATCATTTAGGAACCCATGATTGTCCCAACCCCTGTAGGGCAATGAACCACCCTGCCAAAAAGGGGGTAATCACTGCAATATCTTACACATCATGCTCTTATCCTAGCACCGAGCAGTTAATCAAAGAAAAATCATAAAAGACAAAAGACATACAAAGAAGGGTGGAAAAATCATGGTCAAGGTGCCTCATATACTACGATTTATCCCTCCTACACATTACATACCCAGGGGTAAGGTTCCCCTTCTCTAGCTACCCTTGTGCCCCGATATGTGGCCCAGGATTGCCCCTATCATTCTCTATTCCATTTCAGCTCTTTATCACATGCCACCATCATTTGAAGGATGTACCTTGGACATACTATACCCTCTAAAGGTAGAAACCACCTAATAAATTACTTGGCTAACGCCCTTTGGAGCTTGGAGACATTAACACACGCCAAAGCCCACTATGGAAGGGCATGTCATTATGAAGTTTCCACTTGTTGTCCATAGTTTGTAAGCTCTTTTACTCGATTACTTTAATGACTTGTTGTACTGGAAGGCTAGGGGATGCATTGGATCTTATGCATGATTGCAGATGATGTCCATTAGGGTTTTGTCTTCCTATATGGGGTCCTAACCCTCCAGAGTGCTACATTGACACATATAGGGTGTGTGTGAGAGCCATCAGCCTCCACAATCGTAGACAACACTCCATGGATCCCCATAGATGTTCAGAGATTGCTAGAGATCCACCTTTTGGACAAGGAAGATGCATTAGGTACACTATGCCCAGCTGGCCCCTTAGGTGCACCACACACTTGACATGTGTCCCAAGACTTGTATGATGACACGAAAACATTCATTCCATCATCTGAGCCCTTATAGATGGTCTACAAGCATCTTCAACTCATATGGAGACCCATGAGGTTATTGGTGTGCCCCCATACCCACAGGGAGCACCACATGTTTATTGTTTGGGAAACAAGGGGTCAACCCCTTGTCCATCACTTTTGAGCATCCTATTCATCATTATGGCACTTATGGACCTCATCATGCCTCTTGGAGGGCCCTACGACATGCATAGATTATTATTTGACCTCTTGAGAGGCTTATTATTTTATTTGTGAGCTAGTTTGGTGGGCTTGTCACCAAAAGTTAGTTAATTTGCACATTATTTTATTTTTAGGGGCTAATGTAGGCCCATTAGCTAATTCAAACTCCTAATAAGCGTATAAATAGGAGTTGGATAGATTCACTTTGAATCATCACTTGGATTTGGACCATTCTCTCATTAGAGAACTTTGATAATGGATGAACTTTGATGTATAGATTGAGTTCTTATCTTGGAACTTCTTATATTGAAAATGTGTTGCTGGTTGGATATATTCTCTTACATGTAAGTGCAATTTTAATGCTATTTTCTTTCATTTTGTTGTATACATTGGTTATGAGATCTTCGCTATTTTTAGGGCTAATTTCTGCATGCATTTATTGTGGAATTATGTTTCTATTTAGCTTATCTCTAAGTATGGGCCATTTTTGATGAATGAATTGTCCAAGAGACCATGTTATTTCAATAAGCCTCTTCTATTTGCAACGAAGTATAAATGTTGTTTATATCACTTTTCTTCTCTTGCCCTTAACATTGGACAAAGTTGACTTTGAGAGCCTCCTTGAACAAGAAATGAAGTCTATCTTCACAATTATCCTAGACTCCATATTCCCAAGAGGAATTAGGCACTGATCCATCAAAGGGTGGTCATTTAAACTATATTTTTCACCTTTTTCCTCCCTCTTCTAGGTCTAGCCACATTGGGCCACCTAGGGCATCAATTTCTCGGGAAACTAGCCTTAGAAAAGTTTCGATCTCCTAGGGTCTACTACGCTGGTGTGTCCTCAAGCTCTCCTTTGAATTTGAAGAGCTTCTGAAGGTGGGATTGCGATATATCTCAAGCCCTAGGTCTAAGGTTAATTTTTTCCCTAGTGTTCCCAAGGTTAGTACCTCAGAGGATCAATTTGACATCTTTAGGTGAAAATTCTTGTTTGATCCTTTCCCCTTGCCTTGGTCAGGTTAAGAATATCATTAGTTGCTAGATTCTATTACCTTAATTTGGCTTGGGTCCACTTAGCCCTGTGTGGTTCCATTTCTTATCAAAGACAATTCATCAAGGGAAACTCAGAAATCCAAGTTGTATAACAATTTTAGAGATTGAGAAACTCCTTTTCAAGTCATATTCCTCTAGCCTAACCCTTAAATCCTCATCTCCTTTCCCTAGAAATTATCGTACCTTAATTAAAGAGCAAGCAAGCTCCATTCTTAATCCTATCTTTGGGAAAAGGGTCTCTAAGGTTACTTCAGACTTATTTGTTGATCGATCCTTTACAAGCGAATTCCTAATTACCTGGTCTCCTCCCATCAGTGAAAGTCCGTAAAGAGCAGGGAGTCTTAGCTGTGGTGACAATGGGCTAAGTCTCCATCATTGCCCTTGACCTAGCAGTTGCCCTCTTAGGAGTCCCTTTTAGGTCCCCTGCTAGTTTGAGTGGTAACATTTCTGGTGCCGTTGTCGGGGATACGAGACGTGTGTTTTGTTCCCCTTACAACATATTGAAATATCATTATTGGAGACTCCATTGGAAGAACGAAACCCTAGTTCTTCATTGAACCTTAAGGTCGATGCTTGTAGGTCGGTGAAGCAAGCATGTTTCTAGACATATTTAAATTCACCCTGGTGACTCCTACATATTTTTCATGCATATCTCAAATAGGTTGTCTTTCTTTGATAAATTTCCCACCTTGGACATTGCTAACATCCTTCGGCACACTAATCATGTCGCAGGAAGGATGGTACATGGGGTGCTCATGTTTGATGGCGACCCACTCTTTGCAATTGACCATGTAGAAATATTTAACACACATGCTTCAAGAGAGAAAGTGGTTCACCAAGATGTCCTTATGTTATTGTTCATGGGATCTCTCAGTGGTCATAATTCATGGCTGCACGATCATGAGCCTAAGAGTATCTCATCTATTGAGGAGTTCATTGATGGCTTTCTTTGTCATTTTCAATTATACCCTGCATTAAGCATCCAAGAGGAAGCCTTCATTGAGCATCGTCAAGACATTGAGAATTTAAGTAGTACACAGGTATACGAGTCCTCCTGGGGTCCACAGGATGGAAAGTATGATTTTGAGAATACATGTGTTGGGAGGGATAAATATATGGAAGGTGAAGTTGAGACTAACCTTACCTTTCTCAAGGATATTACTTCTGATGATTCTCCTTTTGAGAACCTTGAGGAAGGTGATCCCATTATCCCCTTGTAGGATGACATTGGAGATTACTTCCACATTGAAAAGGGGAAATCAAAAATTGTTGGTCCTCAATTTAATTGTGCTTCCATTTACGACATCGACAAGGAGGATGAGGATGATATTAATTATTTTTCTCTCGAGCACTATTTATGATGCCACATTCACTAGTACTATTGGGAAGGGGAATATTTATAAAGAGGGGCAGTTGGAAGTGATCGATTTTCCTTTTTGGAGAGACCCAATCTTTGATACTAAGGAAATTGATAAGGCTCCCACCTCTCCCAAGTGATTTTGTGTTCAAATCACTCGAGACTTTAGATTATGATGTTACGGAAGAAAAACACGTTGAATGCAATAATTCATCCTCCCTCTTGCCTATTTGTCATCATCTTGATTTTTCATCAAGTGATTCCCTCAACTCATGTCACATGATCCCAATTGGCAGTGAGCCCTTTCCCCCTTCCAAGCATAGTGTCAAGGATGAGCCCCTCATTGATTATACTTTATCTCCTTGGGCACCCCCTCAAGATCATGATCAATCTATAATCTCCCCTTTTCAATGTGATCATCATGGGCAACATATGTGTGTTTCTCCATCTCACCAATCTCCCTTTACTACTAATCATTACCTTGTGGAAGCCATAAAATATGACATAAATTATAAGGACCATCATGGAAATAATATGCCCGAGATTGCCATCCATCAAAAGTTTATGAGCCTAATCATTGACATCTCTATATTTTGGTTAGAAGAGAGGATATCATGGACTATATTACATCTTTATCTTACCTCTTCTCACATAATCATCCATGTATGGGCATCCTAATTTCTCTACCTCTCATCGGCCTTATCATCCATGTGATTATGTCCATCTTCACTTTCACATTTGTTACATGAGTAATCATATAGGTCGGTATATTTATATTAATTTGATGATATGTTGGTTGCACTGGCTTTATGATTACACTTATTATTAGTATTGTACCATATGATGTTAGGGTAGGATGCATTGCATGTTGATCTTCTGCATTAGAACTAATCTCATATTATATTTTTCATGACAAATTAGCTGCATCTAGATTAAAAATTACATATTTATATTACTTGTTGATTTTATGGCCTGGCATTAAGGATGGGTGATCATACAACACCGTGAAAAACATGCTTCCCCATGGTTTTGGTCATTGATATGTGTAGATAATAGGTCTACGGTGACCAAGAGATTCTTTGAGTTCTCGTGAACTCTCATTCGAGTAGTTTTACCCACTTTTTTCGACAGATCACGTCCCAGTTGGAGATAGATGTTTTTTTATTTTATTTATTTTTATTTTTAGGTAGTTTGGACTAGTCCTAATCACCCACGAGTTTCGATTTGGTGACCTTGCAGACGGAGTGCCTTAACAATGCACCCCATCACCTACTGCTCTACACCACATGGGCTAGTTGGAGATAGATGTTACCCACCACTTCGTGGGTGATATCCCTAGGAATTTTTTTTTCTCCATAATGGACTTCTGTCAGCAGCGAACAACCCCTTCCATCCCTCAACTAGCTCATTGTGCTATTTCTCTGCCACCTGAGCCAACCATGTGGTCCCTCACCCATTAGTATTGATCGTATGTTTGAAGGTCGACGTCCCGAACCCAAAGGTATGTCTTGTCATTTGGTAATTGAGCATTGGGTTTACTTATTATGGACACTTCTGGGCATGGATTTATGGGGGGATTCGGCGGAAAGAGTGGGCTTAGTTTGTGCTTATGTCCCCTTGACCACTTTTGGAGGTTACCCTTGGATTTTAGTCTTGTGGGATGTCCTTTACTGACCATTTGGTTTAAGGGTGATACTACTTGGGAAACCATGACTTTGGTTGTGTGGTCCCGCTCCCTTATCCACATATACCACTCCCCTTCCATTCACTATACCCCCATTCATCATCTCTCCCACCTAGGTCCACATTTTCTCACTGGGTCCACATAGGGTTAGCCTCCCCATTCCCTTTCCCCCACCTTGGGTTAGGGTTGGAACGATGCTTCGAAGGTTGAAGTAGCTGAAAAGAAAAGTAAAAACATAAATGGCCACATTCAATAGGAAAATTGACCATAATATGCAAAAGATGGTCGGGACAAACATAATTAGCATGTGGGAAAAAACCAATGTATGAGCACTACCCCATACCCATGGTCATCGCTCTGGTTCCATAGACCATAGATGAGCCTCCTTTATCATTTAGGAACCCATCATTGTTCCAACCCCTGGAGGGAAATGAACTGCCCTGCCAAAAAAGGAGTTAACCACTATTGTATCTTAGACATCATGCTCTTATCCTTTGTGTCCCGAGTAGTTAATGAAAGAAAAATCATAAAATTAAAAAACATACAAAGAAGGGTGGAAAAAACAAGGCCGAGGCACTTCATGTACCAAAATTTCTCCCTCCTACACATTACATACCCAAGTGCGGGGTTCCCTTCCTCTAGCTACCCTTGTGCCTGGATATGTGGCCCATGATTGCCCCTATCACTCTCTATTCCATTTAAGCTCTTTATCACATGCCACCACCATTTGAGGGATGTACCTTGGACATACTATACCCTCTAAAGGTATAAACCACCTAATAAAGTACTTGGCTAACTCCCTTTGGAGCTTGGAGACATTAGCACACGCAAAAGCCCACTATGGAAGGGCGTTCCATTATGGAGTGTCCACTTGTTTTCCATGGTTTTTAAGCTATTTTACTCGATTAATTTAATGACTTGTTGTACTTGAAGGCTAGGGGACACATTGGATCTTATGCATGATTGCAGATGATGTCTATTTTGGTTTGGTCTTCCTATACGGGGCCCTAACCCTCCAAAGGGCTAAATTGGCACATATAGGGTATGTGTTGAGAGCCATGGGCCACCACAACAGTAGACAACACTCCATGGATCCCCAAAGATGTTTAGAGATTGCTAGAGATCCACCTTTTGGACAAAGAAGATGCATTTGGTACAGTGCCCAAATGGCCGCACAGATGCACCACACACTTGATAGGTGTCTCAAGACTTGTACGATGACATGGAAACATTCATTCCATCATCTGAGACCTTACATATGGTCTACACGCATCTTCGACTCATATGGAGACCCATGAGGTCATTCCTGTGCCCCAACACCCACTAGGAGCACCACAGGGTTATTGTTTGGAAAACAAAGGGCCACCCCCTTGTCCATCACTTTTGAGGATCCTACTCATCATTATGGCACTTGTGTACCTCATTAGGAATCTTGGAGGGCCCTACAACATGCATATATTATTATTTGACCTATTGAGAGGCTTATTATTTTATTTGTGAGATAGTTTGGTGTATTTGTCACCAAAAGTTAGTTAATTTTCACATTATTTTATTTTATGGGATAATGTAGGCCCATTAGATAATTCGAACTCTTAATTAGTGTATAAAAAGGATTTAGATAGATTCATTTTGAATCATCACTTGGATTTGGATCATTCTCTCATTAGAGAACTTCACACTTTTTCCTTGGTGGATATTTTCGGATAATGGATGAATTTTGATGTATGGATTGGGTTCTTCTTATCTTGGAGCTTCTTATTTTGCAAATGTGTTTCTACTTGGATATATACTATCTTACATGTAAGTGAAAATTTAACAATGTTTTCTTTCATTTTTCTACATACATTGGTTATGAGATATTCACTATTTTTAGGGCTAATTGCTGCATGCATTTAATGTGGAATTATGTTTCTATTTAGCTTATATCTACGCATGAGCCACATTGGATGAATGAATTGTCTTAGAGATCATGTTATCTCAATAATCCTCTTCCATTTGCAACGAAGTATAAATTATTTTAAGGTCACTTTTCTTCTCTTGCCCTTAACATTGGACATAGTCGACTTTGAGAGCCTCCTTGAACAAGAAACTAATTCCATCCTCGCAATTACTCTAGAATCCATATCCCCAAGAGGAATTAGGCACTAATCCATCAAAGGTTGGTCATTTAAACCATACTTTTCACCTATTTCCTCCCTCTTCTAGGTCTAGCAACATTGGGCCACCTAGGGCATCAATTTCTCGGGAAAATAGCAATAGAAAAATTTCGATCTCATAAAGTCTACTACACTGGTGTGTCCTCAAGGTCTCCTCCGAATTTGAAGAGATTCTGATGGTGGGATTGCGAGATATCTCAATCCCTAGGTCTAGGATCAAAATTTTCCCTAGTGTTCCCAAGGTTAGTACCTCATAGGATCAATTTGACATCTTTAGGTGAAAATTCTTGTTTGATCCTTTCCCCTTGCCTTGTTCAGGTTAAGAATATCATCAGTTTCTAGATGCCATTCCCTTAACTTGGGTTGGGTCCACTTGGCCCCATGTGGTCCCATTTCTTATCAAAGACAATTCATCAAGGGCAACTCGAGAATCCAAGTTCTATAACTATTTTAAGGATTAGGAAATTCCTTTTCAAGCCATATTCCTCTAGCTTAACCCTTAAATCCTCATCTCCTTTCCCTATAAAGTCTTGTACCTTGATTAAAGTGCAAGAAAACTCCATTCTTAATCCAATGTTTGGGAAAGGGTCTCTAAGGCCACTTCACACTTATTTGTTGATCCATCCTTTACAAGTGAATTCCTAACTACTGGGTCTGCTCCCATCAGTGAAATTCCATAAAGAGCAGGGAGTCTTAGCTGTGGTGACAGTGGGATAAGTCTCCATCGTTTCCCTTGACCTAGTAGCTTCCCTCTTAGGAGTCCCTTTTAGGTCCCCTACTGGCTTGAGTGGTAAATTTCCATATTATCTTCCTCCTTCTCACCTTTCGATCCCTTAATGTTGCTTTCACTGATGGAGGTCTTCATTAGTGCTCACCTCATTTCCTCTTGCTGTAGGTTTGACCATATCTTGTCCCACTTAGGTAGATTATTTCGTCCCAAGATGCCTTGGAAAAAGATATCCCAATCCTCTGAGACACTATTCAATGCCAAACAGATAAGCTCTATTTATTGAGGCGCCTCTCCCACGACTGGAAGATGATATTGTATTTCTTGAATTATGGTGAGAAAAGGATCAATGCCTTCACCATTACACATCCTGATGTTTCTCAGCTTCTCCTTTAGGATCATCTTCCACTATTCAGAAGGATTCTAGTATAGCTCTGCAAGAGCATCCCACATATCTTTGGCAGTTTTCTTTGGCAATGTCATAATGACATCTACTTGTTTGCGTCAACATCTCGCACATACATCTCCACAAGATATACGATTTCAAGGGTCTCTTTATTTTTCAAACTTCATCAGAATATTCATATCTTTCCCATAGTCATAGTCAATTATTTCAGTCCTTGGATGTTGATTTCCTTCTACATAGTTGCATATTTCATGATCTCTTCCTTTCGTTGTTCACACATTTCCTTCCAGGAACTTTGAATTAGATTTCCTCCGATTTTTTCAACCACCTTATACTTCATATGAGGACATATTATGTTGATTTCATCTAGTCAATGTGTAACCCATGCCTTCCTCCATCTTTTCCAAAGGAGGAGATCCTTTATTTTGATCATGCTCTTGAGGTAGAGCATTTTCCCCCAAAACCATATGACATGAATCCATTTTATGAAGTACAAGCATACATACCTTATCTCTTTATTTTGTTGATCTAGACTTCCTTCGACAACTTCCTTGATTGAAATAACTTCAATCCCTTGCCCTGTGTTGTAATGAAATTTACATGAAAGGGGTTATTTCTTCATAATCCTATGCCCTATTAGGATTACTAGGTATCAAATAGAAATGAATAACCAATACAAGAGAAAATTCCAAACCATATGATCATACAAGCAAGAAATCATGCATTCCCTAATTCTATAGGCTTTGAACCAACACTTGGTATCCTCGCAGATTGGTGAAGGCTCTTGAGTTCGATATATAATCATGTTTCTCCAACTATGAGATCTTGATCTTCTACCACCAATCTAAGCCTACACACAAGAACAAACAAACAGGGACAACAAGTGATCTCCCATAGAAGATCGTCAATTCAAAGAAATAAACAATAACATAAACAAATAGATGCAATTACATATATGAAAAGAAAGGAATTGTAGCACCCTCTTCCCACATCTACCCAAGTAGCCAAACAACCAGAGTAAACATGCGACGATAGGCTA
The DNA here is from genome assembly GCA_034641835.2 of Pinus albicaulis. Lineage (NCBI taxonomy): Eukaryota > Viridiplantae > Streptophyta > Pinopsida > Pinales > Pinaceae > Pinus > Pinus albicaulis. The sequence goes on from CM076578.1 coordinate 1,766,061,867, forward strand.
CTCATATGAGATTCAACCTCCTAGATGACCTTAAGGAAGTGGAACCAACAGAAGCAAGACAAACACACTTTACACAACATCAAAAACATCCTTAGGAGGTAACCAAACCTTCGAGGCCCCTGAACCCTTAGGGAGACTGAATTTTTGACCAATTTGAGCCTTATTTGTGGAATTCCAAGGCAAGGTAGTGGCTAGGGCCTGGTTTGGTCAGTTCTATGATTGCAATTCCAGGATTTGTGCCACCTTTTTAGCCCTAGATCCCAGGTCACTAACCAAAACTTCATGAAACTGTAGGAGATGATAAATAACATTAAAAAAAGGTAAGGAAGCAATCACATCATCAGGAACTCATCGAGACCCGTCGTAGCCATGACATGAATTTCGTCAAACATGTCACAAACATTGCATCTACAGGTATTGTTGAGGAGGTAAATCCCCTCTGCGGACAGAGGCGATCCCTACTAGCCCAGATCGGGTCTAGCAATAATCAAACACGCTACAGTGCAGGTTCCTAATTGTAAATAAACCGACTTGCGAGGAAGGCTTACCTGGAATCCAACGCTGTCGTTTGTAGAAGAGGTGGTGCTCCCGTTCCTTTGCCCTGGCAGATCACAATCCTCACGATCTCCATGATCGGACACCTGCACATGCAAGAAACAACACAAACGCAAGCATAAAATCCAATATATACAACTATATGTCAGTCGAAGAGGACATAACTCATGAACATGATCAAGAACAAGAGTGGAACCATAACTGATAGTCGCTTATCATTAAAGATTCAAAATAAGAATACAACCATAGCTTCGACGCAGCACTCTCCTTTAGCGGGTTGTCAGCACAACATGTCTCGATAAAGCCTGTCAGGGATGGGACAAGCCTCTCTCTCTGGATACTTGGCAATAGTCTCCTTGCTTGGATTTGGCCTTAGGGAATCAAGAAGGCTTTTGCAGCATGAAAGCTCTTGGGAACTTAGAAATTCTGCCACTCTTTGGAACTAGCTTGCAATGGAAATGGACAAGCTTTTATAGAAGGAGGAAGGGGAGTTGGGATCCCTATAATTATGGGATTGGCCCTATCATCAAGGAAGCTTCCATGAGAGGTGGCAAACCACTTCCTCTCTATGGAAATCCGTAGCCAAACCTCCCAACTCAGGATAGAAATCAATCCAGGAATTTGTTAGGATGAAACTTCCGCCTTTTATTTTTAAAAAACACCCCTTAATATGGTTGGCGCGGGTGCGGCTCTATGACAGAGCGCCAATTGGAGAGCCCTCTTTGGAGGATTTCCCTCTTGGCGCGAGGGCTGAACTATGGAACCACGCTAATGGAAAAAGAGCTATTTTTAGGGTTTTTTGCAGGGAGATGTATTCAGGGCAATTAAAGCTCATCTTCAGAGGGATGCAATGAAAGTATTTTCAAGCCTTAACTCTGTCCACAGGTCACGAAATGAGCCCTCCAATGTGCAGGATGGGGATTGTAGGGACGGTGACAAATTGCTGTGTAACAGATGCCCCCTAAAGCATGAGGCCCGAAAGAGAGAGAGGGGTGAAATGCTTTACGAGAACATGCCGACTGAAAACACCGCCATCGGAAAACCTGCGGATCGAAGTACAACTGATGTCTCAGATACATGATATATATGTGTGGTATGGGCGCATCCATCCATAACAGAGTATACAATAATCTAGATCCAAGGCATGGACGCAGCCATCCAGTGAGGATCGATGAATAGACTCAGGTATGGTCGCAGCCATCCAATCAGTGAGTCATGTAAATAATCATAATAATCCACAATATCGCAGCCTGGATTACAACAGACACAATCGAGGGTCTTGCGCTCCATCTCGACCCGAACAAAGTACAAGTTCAAGCATGCGAATATGTGAGCTGGAGTCGAACATGCAAGAACATCGTCTGATTACCAGCCAATGATGAAAGCTGTTAACAGACGCGAGAGGAACCACCAATAATGAAAATGGCCCTCAAGGTACTATAGGTACAATCTACGGCGTGTGAATCAATGAGCTGGTGTCGAACACCCGTAGAATCACTCGATTGGAGGCCAATGATGAAAACCTCACGTCGAATGCAATGAACTTTCCATTGAGGCATGCAGGCTCCAAGGTACCATGAAAGAGCCTCTAGACCATCTTCCTGGATAATGAGCTGAAGTCGACAGGAAGTGACCTTGATCGAAGGTGGGCCATAATTTTTCCCACATCAACGACACGAGACAGAGGAACATAATGTTTCTGTGAATCAGGATCATATGAGAATCAGAGGAAGGTTGATACTTGCAGAGGTCAACTTCTCTTGAACATGTAAATGGCACGACAGTGGACTTGGCAGTATTTGACATCAACGGATCAGAGGTCATGGTGACGAGGCAATGAGCATATGAGAGGTCAAAAGGGATTATCCAAACCCACGGAGGAAAAGTGAAGAACGAGATGAGATGTCCCCAACTCGACACGAATGCAGACAAGTGCCATGTTCAAGAGTGACATACTGCCGACACGACGACGATGCTGGTTCCATTTTCCCCCACCATTTCTGGCGAGTACCCCAATTATTTTGATAACAAGCTTGAAGGGGATAGCATATGCTTGTAATATAAGTCCGCCCTTCGGGCGAATCCATCCTAGTACATTTAACGAGCCCTAGGAAGGAGCGACTCGAATAACGTCATTTCGACTGAATCCAATGTCATCAGGGTTTAACGAGTCTGACAAAGGAAGAACTCGGCGTCTTTTCATATTTAGAGAGTTTGAAAAGACAGCAGAAAAGTAAACTCCAGCGGTCCCTTTTCGTAGATAGTTCCCCGGACCCGAAAAGGTAGAAAATAATATCCGAGAAAACCTCCTAGTTGCGATAGGCTAGGGTATTCCTTTTTCGTAAATAATCCATCCCAGCCCGAAAAAGGGGTAAACGTATACTGGGTAGATGTCGATTCATGTCCACTTTAACGAGATCGAAACGACAAGGGCCTCGGCAATCTTTTCATGTTTAAAGAGTCAGAAAAGAGCTGAAAGATGACTCCAGAGTGACTTTTTCGTGTATTTACCGAGTCCGAAAAAGTATAAAATACAACTTGTTTCACCGTTTCAGTTGCGTGAAAGACCTGTTGCTGCACAAGAAGGCAAGTGTAAAACCCATTTTAGACACAGATACATTAAAATATTCAGAAAAATAACTTTCAAAACCTATTTTGAGTTCAAAAATTTATAAATACGTCAAATGGTAAAAATAGAATTACTTTTTACTATTTACCTCACCGAAGAGCAGCAGTGGTCCAGTTTGGTGTGCAAACTTCTGACAGTGATTAAGACCGATCCGGGCTACCATTCAGAGTTCTGTCAGTTCCAGGTAAGAGGCACTTCTTTGTACTCCATTTCAATCCATTTTTTAATAGTTTTCCATCATGCATTAGACTTCTGAGGCAACTTTTTAAATTTTTAGGGCTCCGCTCATTGGCGCGGGTATCGGGCACGGACCCGCACCAATGGGACTTTATATGCAAAGGGCTCGCGCCAGCTGGCGCGATTGTTAAGGAAACAGCCGCGCCAGTGACAGAACCTCAATTTTCGCCTAAAAATTCGATATTTTAATCAAATTGAATGAAATTTGAAGCTCATCAGAAATCTAATTAAGGGTTTTGATCATGTTGATGCAGTGAACCGAGCAAAATGGTGATTGAGTGGAAAGAAATGGAGCACGGTGAAGAGGATGAACAAGCCATGGAAAATGAAGTTTGCTTGAACGCCCTCAGGAACTGTGGGCTGAAAAAGTTCTTCCTAACACCTTGTTTACGAGCTCAGCCCGAGCTTCTACAGTACTTGATCAATATGTGGGATGCAGATGAACAAGTATTCAAAATGCGAGACCAAGTGTTAGAACTGGAGGTTGCTGACGTGTACTTCATAACCGGATTATCGCGCAGAGGTCCGGTGCCCATATTGACAGGGAGTAGACCATCTGGTGAGAAAATGGAGCAAGTGATGGCACGAGTGTGCCACGGGGCACAACTGGGATCCGGAAGTGGAAAGGTGGACATCCATACCATTCCTGATCTGGCACTGAGAGTGGTGCTGCATACCATCACGTGGGCTGTGGGGTTGTAGGCACCGCACGAGGCCACAAAGGCCCAACTTTTGTTAGCCTTGGAGTGTATGACTCCTCTATTGTTCCACTGGGCCACAACAGTGATGATAAACATAAAGAGGCAACTGACCAAATGCAAACAAGCCAAGCTGAAACAGTTTGGCTATGGTTCTATCCTGGTATCGTTCATTCTGGAACGATTACCAATCTTCCAGGGCCAAGGGGCCATAGTAGCTGAGCCTATTCCACGAGAGCCAAGAATGGCTCGCTGGGCAGATCTGATGCCCAGAGCTGGAAGGGGCCAACAGATGTCCTGGAGGCCAGAGTTTTTTGGGTGGTTGCGGCGTCAGTTGATTGTAGTGGAAGACTGGCCATATGTCGGTACCGATTTCACTGGTGATCCAGATCTCCCATTGCTGGAGGGAGATGATTGGGACGAGGAGTTGGGTATGACCCCTTCTCTTTTTGATTTTATATTGTTTTATGTTTTTTTTGTTAATACATGTTCTTCCTGACACATTTTATATGTATGCAGACATGGGTCCAGAGAGACCAGCCGGTATGTCTCCTATCACATGGAGGACTCTTCCCGCACCTGATCCTCAGGAAGAGGGTGCAGAGGGGGGGAGTTAATCCAGAATCTCGAGGGCATCGCCCAAGGGATCCCAGACTATGCCCGGCTGGTGGATGTACCGATGGCGTACCAGAGACACACGGTGGGAGTGCCCAGTCGCCTCCACCGAATTCTGAGATGCTTAGTGCGTGCAGTTACTTGTTATCATGAGCACCATGCGGATTAGACTCCTAGGACTGTTATCATGCATATTTTTTGAGAGACATGTCATCTCCGGATGTATTAAGATGAACATATATATTTTTTGATTAAATGTGATGCACACTATGCAAAAATTTCGATATATATATACATATCTATTTCTGGATGGATCTTCCTTTTCATGTGATGTTGATTTACAAATTGCGCAAATGTCTATCTAAAACCAAATTAGCTACTGCATCAGTTAACGCATTCATATGCCTGGGAATATGTTGGTATGTAATATAGTCAAAATTTCTTTCCAGTAAACGAATACGCAGATACAGACGTAATATGGATGGGTTTCTGACCAAATAATGACCGTTTAGTTGTAATACTACAAGTTGCGAGTCTAGATACACAAGTAATTCATGGATACCAAGGTTTATAGCCTCGGTTAACAATTCTAATACAACACTATATTCCGCGATGTTATTTGTAGTACGTCCCAGACACACACCTTGCAGGTTGACCAACTCACCAGCAGGATCGTAGATTACCCAGGCTGCTGAAGACAGATTCCTGGTACTGCGGTAGGCACCATCCGCGAAACCAACAAACGGATGAATGGACATCTGCACAATCAGGAAGACCCGATTAGCAGAAAGATGTTTACATTGCAAACCACACCACACATGCACACAAATGAAAAACACACACCACACCAAAAATCACTTCAGGCATAGTATTTTTTGAGGTACAACCCATTTCTGGGCTGCGCCAGCGGAACTCCTTCATAATCTATAAGCTCATAAGCCCCGTTCTTCAAAACACGTTTTACTATGTAGGGCCCATGCCACATAGGTTAGAACTTACCGGCTCCAAGCTTGTCATGTGCTTGATCGTACAGGAGGACGAGGTCTCCTTCAAAAAAGGAACGAGGAGAAACCGATTGATTGAAGTGAGCTTTGACCCGCTTCTTTTGTGCTTCAATAACTAAAGTAGCTAAGCGGCGGTTTTCATCTAACCGTTCCAGATACAAAAGACGCTCTTCCTCGGCAGAAGTGTCGGGTAGAAGTTCCACAGCTAATTTCAACGAAGGAATCTCGCATTCAACCGGAAGAGTTGCTTCCAGACCATACACCAATTGAAATGGTGTGAATCCAGTTGCACTCTTTGCAGATGTCCGGTATTCCCATAGAGCTGAGAACAGTTGGAGGTGCCAATTGGATTTGTGGATACCAACTGTTCGTTGAAGCATAGTGACCAGAACCTTGTTCACTGCTTCAACCTGGCCGTTTTCCTGAGGGTAATACGGCGTTGAGCTATTGTGACGTAAGCCCAACTTGGAAGTCAGCTCAGCCATCATATAATCTCGGAAATGAGTACCGTGGTCAGTAACGATGGCTTGCGGGACCCCGAAACGTGCAATGATATGGTTGAATATGAATTGGGCAGCTGTCTTACCGTCGGAAACTAGTGTAGGCATCGCTTCGGCCCACTTGGTGAAGTAGTCGACAGCGACAATGATATACACATGCCCCCTGGCCGAGTGAGGGTTACACGTCATAAAATCCATGCCCCATTTCGCAAAAGGGCCGACGGTAATAACAGGATGCAAAGGGAGAGGCGGCGCACGCATCTTGCGCTGAAACACCTGGCACGCGTGACATTTATGGACTGCAACGATACAGTCTTTGAATATTGACGGCTAGAAATAGCCTGCTCGCAGAATCTTCTGGGCAGTAGCATATCCGGACATATGTCCACCACAGGCGCCACTGTGGCAGTCATTTAGGACCCTTTCAGCCTCTTCCAAGGTTAGGCAATGACGGAGCACCGAATCTACTCCAACACGGTATAAAGTATCTCCTACGATGCGGTAGGGTTGAGACTGATGCCGAATTCGACGTCGGGCATCTTTAGTCAACTCAGACTGAAATGTGGAGGTCTGAAGATACACGATTATGTCGCCATACCAAGGGTCGCGAGTACTGATGAGGAAAAGAGTTTCGTCTGGGATAGGATCCTCGGAGAGTGAAGGAGTGGAGTCTTTCGGGAGCGAGCATATAAGATCCGCGAAAACAAGTGATTTCTTTGACTTAGCGGTAATGAACTCTAAGTCAAACTCCTGTAGGATAACGATCCATTTGGAGTATTTGCCCCCCAGCAATTGTCTAGAGAGAATATATGTCATGGGGTTGCAATCTGAAACCATTGTTATCGTACGCAACAGGATGTAATGACGAAAGTGCTGCACAGCGTGTACAGTGGCTAACGCCAACTTCTTGACGTGAGCATAACGCGTTTCTGTATCGAGAAGGTTTTGCGATAGATAATAAACGACATGTTCATTACCATCATCATCATCCTGTACTAGAACCATAGCAATGGTGCTAAACGCGGCGGCGAGATATAAAGTGAAATCACGGCAATAATCAGGCGGACGAAGCAAAGGAGCATTAACCAATAACTTCTTTAGCTTCTCAAAGGACTGCTGAGCAATTTCGTCCCAATGGAAAGGAACATTCTGCTTTAATAGGCGCGTGAATCCTTTAGCCACCTCCGCGTAGTTCGGGATAAAGCGTCGAAGGAAGTTTGCTTTTCCCTGCAGACTCTGCAACTGATATAACGAGGAGGGTGATGGGAGGTTGATGATAGCCTCGACTTTTAAAGGGTCAAGGCGAATTTCGTCTTTGGAGACTATGAATCCCAAAAGACAACCAGAATCCATGCAGAAGACGCACTTATGAGGATTGAGCCTAATATTGTAGCGCCTACAGCGGAGGAAAATCTGGCGGAGGTGTTCAGGGTGATCTTCTCGCCCAGCTGAATGAGCTGGCAAGTCGTCCAGATAAGGCTGAACGATATGGCGAATGTCATGGAAAGCATAAGACATCGCACGCTGAAAAGTGGCTCCAACGTTCTTCAAGCCGAACGGGAGCTTTTTATACGCGAAAGTACCCCACGGACAGATGAATGTAGTCTTATGTTGATCCTTAGGTGCAATATTGATCTGATTATACCCTGAGAAACCGTCCATCAAGGAGTAAATCTCACTTCCGGCACATTCGTCAATGATCTGATCTATGAACGGAGTGGGATAGTTATCTTTTGGACAGGTGCGATTGATGTCGCGGTAATCAACACAGACCCTAATAGTACCCTACTTTTTATCAACAGGAACAATGTTAGAAACCCATTCTGTGAGGGGGATGGGATAAATAAAGCCCGCATTCAGAAGTTTTTCAACTTCTGCCTTAATTGCAGTGGCTTTCCGAGGATGCATGGGACATAAGCGTTGGCGCACGGGCTTCGCACCTGGATAGGTTGGAATCTCATGCACTACGATACTGGGATCAATCCCCGGCATTTCCTCGTAGGACCAGGTGAACACATCTCTGAATTATTTGAAAAGATCAGTATAGACTTGAATCTCATCAGGAGAACAAGTCACTCCCACGTGAATATTCTCAACGATCCCCGGTTTGATGGAGATGTTGATCGGGATGGTTTGAGTGATATTACTCAGGTTGCCCTCCGAAAAAACCTCGTGCGTCAAGATGGGCGTTTGGAGAGGGGGAGTAGGAACCTGAGATGCATAACGCTCCAGACAATCTGACATTGCCCCCAAGCTAGGCATAAAAGAGGAGCGATGATGTCCATTGCCCCAAGGCAGCTCCTCGAGAGACATAGTTTCAATGATGGCTTCATCGGAAGGAAAAGTCTCTTTGAGAGGATCAGGTGAATCGGCCTGGCCAAGCCAGGGGGATTGAGAGTAAACATCTAGAGCCATGCTCAAAGGAGCATGCTGAGGAGGTGGAGGATTAGATGCGGCAACAATTTCACAGTAGCTGATCTCTACTGGAGTCAAGGGCATTGATTCTCCAAACTCAAACACCTGCTCAGGCATAGGAATAAGCCAGGGGTCATCGGACCTGGAAATCATGTTAACTTGAGCGGTGTGCGGTGGTGGTGCGGGAAAGATACCCATGAGGACGGGGTCCTTGAAGAGACCAGGTCCTACACTGTCGGGGGGATTCGGAATCTGATCCACATATGGTACATTGTTCTCGGAAGTGGAGGTGAAGAAGGACAACTGATCCACCGTGATGATTTTGCCCTCATGAGGGAACTTAAGAAGTCGAAAGACGATGGATGGCACGCATAGCATGGCATGGGTCCAGCTGCGGCCAAGAAGTATATTGTAGTTGATCCTGGTGTCGACTACTTCTACTTCCACGTTGACAGTCTTCCCCTGTAAAGTGATCGCTATACTCTCGAGAACACCCAGGGGTTTGGATTCCTGACCATCAAATGCCTCGAGGGCATTGGGAGATGACGCAAGGGTTGGAGAGCCAATGGCCTTCCAGAAAGCGGATGACATGACGCAGGTAGAAGCACCTTCATTCACAATGGCCCTATGGATGTTAAGACCGTTAATCCCGACTTGAATAACAAGAGCTATCTGATGTGGAAGTCGGGGGGGAAAATTCTCTAAATCGAAGGTGAGAAGACTCGAATCGGCGGGATCAATGCCACCGATCGCAGACAATAAAGCCTTCCGTTGCGAAGGACAACTTTGAAGAACTTCTAGTGCAGACATAGCAGAAGGTGCCTGTGCTAAATCCTCAACAATGCTGTAATGTTGAGCGGCACGAGCATTCGGATTATAAGAAGATCTTCGAAGAACACCTTTTGAAGGTGGCTTCACAACGGGTTCAGGAGTAGGCTTCTCGATTTCCAACGAACCAGAGACAGGTGGGGGAGGCGGTCCATCCGCAACTGCCTTCCCGGGTGCCTGCCGCGATTCGTTGTAGTCCTTCGAACGCGTAGCGACAGAAATAGGTGCACCAACCTTCATCATGAAAACTTGGGACCCAAATGGTGCAGATGGTGACGGCTGTTAAACCATCTGGGTCTGCTGAGATGGGAATGGCTCTTTGAGAACTGCCGGAGTCCCTTTTGAGCCCTTGAGAAGTTGACTAACTTCGGATCGTCGTGGACAATCCTTAGTATAATGGTCTCCTTCACAAATGAGGCAGGGGTACTTCGGTTTACGCTGAGAACCATCCTCAGTACGAGATTTGGATTCTGGCCTCGGGGCATCGGATTTGGATTTACCTTTGCCCTTCTTTTTCCCTTTGGAGGATTTCTCCGTAGGATTGGCCTGAACGGCGTTCACCTCCGCGGTTTTGCTAGAATCTGATGGGGCGGGATTAGCAGGAGTATTGTTGGAAGAATTAGACTTCTGCTTCCCATTCGAAGATTTCTTCAAATTCTGAGATACAGAACCAATGACACCATCCACTGCGGGGGTAGGTGGAGCCTTAGAGGTTTCGGACCGTGGGGCATCAGGCAAGATATCATAAAGCGTGCCGGACTGAGAATATACAAGATCCAGATATTGGGCACGTGCAATGGCTTGTTCCTCCGTCACACCCGCTCCCATCGCAATATCTTGGGCGATTTTGTTCACGAAGGAGGTGGTGAACCAGTGAGTTAGTATCTGATCAGGTATATGAAACTTGATCAGTCTACGACGGTGCCGCCACTCATGAATGTGATCAGAAATGCGAATGGATTTATCCTGCTTCAGAGAAGTCAAGAGGTGCGTCCCGGCTTCATAACGAATCGGTAACTGAAAGTGCATGAGAAAAGCCATGGCTAAGGAATTGAAATCTTGGAAGATACCATGGGATAACTCGATGTACCACTTAGCAGCAGCTCCAGTTAAAGTGCGTTGGAAGAGGCGCAGACGAATCGAATCGTTGACCCAAGAGTTAGACGAACACCAAAGATGATACGTCATCACATGCGCTCGGGGGTCCTCTCCAGCTTTTCCCTCAAACTTGGGGCAATCACCTGGTATCTTGGTAGGAACCGGAGGCTAATACGAATTATGTAAAATCGGATCATTGGTCAATTTTGAAACATCCGGCAACTCCAAGGTGGCTAGGAATGGAAATGGCGGATTGACCGGCATGCCAGGCCCGGGATGAGGACCGGTACCCGTACTCCACAATGGTTGTGAATATCCTTGCCCCCATGGGTTCTGTCCCGTAGGATTCTGACCGTAGGGGGTGTAGGTCGTATAACCAGACTGATTTGGATGCTGGTAACCAGTGTGTGGGGCTTGATAACCAGAGTGTGGACCCTGGTTAGGATTCGGCCCTGTATAAGCAGCATTTGGATTTGGCTGCTGAGTATAGGTGTAACCGGGTGGAGGAGGATAATACTGAGAGCCTCTGGGGTGGTTATAATTCGGTTGAGATTGACCATGAGGATAATAACCACCCTGAGGATGAGTCGGCTGCTGATAGGTGGAACCCTACGGAGCCTGATAACTAGGGCGCAGCTGTTGATTTGGCTGCGACATCGAATGAATCGGCTGCTGGGCAGGGTTAATGGAATGAGCGGGCTGCCCTGAGTGAACAGGTTGACCCGACTAAGAGGGCTGCCCTGAATGAACAGGTTGACCCGGATAAACAGGCGGCGCCGGTTGCGCAGGTTGACTTGGCTGTAAAGGAGCCCCAGGTTGTACCGGATGGGCCGGTTGACCTGAAGGCGGAACACCAGGTTGTACCGGATGGGCCGGTTGGCCTGGTGGAGGAATAGGGCCAGGTGTTTGCTGGTAACCGGTTTGACCTAGAGCAGAACCATAGGATGGTCCCGGCTGATATGCAACGTTAGAAACAGTAGGATACTGCGGTTGCATTGGTTGAGAAGGCTGGATTTTCCCCCCAGGACCATAGACCGGTCCCGGTTGGTACCCCGGTTGAGGCTGTACAGGTTGACCGAAAGGGCTATAATACTGTCCTTGCGGACTGTACGATGGCCCTTGCTAGCCCGCAGGATAGCCCTGCACGGGCTGCCCCTGTGGGTCATAAGGATAGCCAGGTTGGCACGAAGGTTGGCCTTGGAAAGGTTGCCCTTGCGGGTTATAAGCCTGGTTATAAGGTAAACCTTGAGCATGAAGGTAAGCCTCAGGAGCGGGTACATGCAAAATTTCCCCGTGCTCATCATAGTGACCTGGAAAAGCATACATGGGTGTACCATCCTGTGCATAGTGCGAAAAGTAAGAGCGGTTGGGATCTTGGGAGGATGGTCCAACCTCGGGGTTCGGTTGTTGTAGGGACAACTGATACTCCTCCGAAGAGATATTCTCTGGTATAGCCGTTGCTAGATAAATGTCTTCAGGAGATGGCATAGCCCTGACGGAGGGTGCCGTGACAACGGGTGTGGAGGCGGCCACACAAACAGTGGGCCGAACGGGTACAGAAGTAACGAGCCTCTGAGGAGACACCCCCGGTGAAGGAGCAGATGGCCTCGGAGAAGGAGCTGACACTCCCATAGAGGCAGCAGCGGAAATGATCTGACCCAAAGACCTGTACCCCGGTGGTAATGAGGGACTGGCCGTTGACATAACAGCTGATTCAGAGTTGTCTCCCGGAAACAATCTTCGTGGGAAGAGTTGATAGTCTTCACCAGACATTGGAATTTCCTCACTAGAATCACTCATGGTTGAGCCTGCCGCTAGATCTCGTAATAGACGGCGAGGACTAGGAGGAAAAACAATAGCTATAAAAGGCAAACCCGATGTAAGAGAAAGGAAATCAGCTCTTGATCTCAATTCAGACACAGGATCCGAGAAGGGCCAATCGAACTCAACTGGTCCCCCAAAGGGTTGCTCAGAAAGAACCGGTCCCCCGTCAGGAAACTCGGAAACAATGGGTTGCTGTGGTTCAGCAGAGGATTGGGAAACCTCTGATGAATCGTCCGTGTAAGGACTACCAGTAGACGAAACCGAGGGTTCCGCCACTATGACAAAAACGATAAGAGAAAAGATCAAACACACACACGGGCTGAAAAAGAGTCAAAACACACGATCAAACGGTCAACAAGCAAAATCTAACAGGGCATGTAATCGTGGGTGATTAATTTTTTTTTTTTTACCACATTGAAAAATAAGAAACTTCACCGTTTCATGTTTTTAAGAGTCGAGAAACGGTAAAAAAGGTGACTCTATCTCTTTCAGATTTGACACAAGCGTGAAAGGAAAAGCGCTTGGTGATCCTTTCAAATTTAGGGAGTCAGAAAAGATCAAATGACTGCTCAGGAATACTAGGCAAAAGGGTGTACCAAATAACCGTGAACTGCAATATACACCTTGGTTTCAAAAATGAAAGAGAAATCAACCAAGGACTTTCCGTACGTGCAGACAATCTCCCCGAATGCTGTGTCCGGTGTATCACGGGTATAGGGCGGCAGACTCGGCTTCCTGTGGATAAAGGATTGAAACCTAGAGGGGTCTCCCTTTATATACGCGACGGTACGGGGAGCACAAGTCCGTACTAGCGCTGTCTAAAGCCAACAGGTGAACGACAGTTACTAGGTTTAAAGACGCCAGAACACGTCTCTAGCCTAGACCTCTAAATGTGTTTCGTTAGATTTCAATGCTGCCTTAGTGTAAATTGAGTAGATTTTAAAGTTGATCTTCAATTACGTTTCAGTTTTCAGGCCCTAACGAATGTGCTGTCTCAAAAATCTCCCAAATGCAAAACTACATGCCACAGTTCATCATTTTGTTCGATGAAAACTAGCTACAGAAGAGTTGAGAGTTTTTTTACACAAACAAAATGATCAGGAGACAATCAATGATATCTATAATGCAACTAATGAAACTAAAAACTTTTCTTTCAAATTCACTAAATACTAGTAGAATCGAAAAGATTTCAATTTGCACTAATCAACCAAAAGCAAAAGAGATTTTTTATTATTTTCAATGTTTGATAGCTAGATGCACTAAACAAACCGAAAACAAATAAGAAGCAATTCAAGAAATGATATTAAGAGAGCGAAACCAACAAATTTCACTCAATGGCACAAACAATCAGATCTCAAATCGACAAAAATTCTCTCAAAACCAAGAAAAGTCCCAAATACACCAATGAGCCGTGTGATCTAGGCCCAAAATGAAGCAAAGCGAAATTCGAATGAAAACGAAACCAGTCACTCAAAAAACGCAACAATATGATAGACAACTATCAAACGAATGCAAGGGAGCAATCCCACAGTCGACTGAACGAACGGAAACCAAAAACTCCCAAGGGAGGCTCGACTCACAAAGGCACCTAGATGCCCTAGGGCTCGTATGCAAAATCGAAAGAAATAGGCAAACAAACAAAGGAAGGAGGCTCCAACCAGTCAAACCAGGCTCCAGTGCACTCAAACAGCCGAAAAAACAAGATCAAAACCACAAGTCAGCCTCAGAAAGCTTGAAACACAGCAAACCCTAATAGCTCACAGGATTGGCGCGACTGTGAGCTTGAAATTAGCGCCAGAAAGGCAATGGCGCGGGTGATACACAGGCAACCTGCGCCAATGGGCGCGACTGTCACGCTAATAAGCGCGCCAGCCAAGTTTACTATGGAAAAAATAAAAACAAGCAATCTCAGACACAGACAAGTGAAAACAAGGCTAAAACAGAGCCAAACAAACAAGAAAATCCAGTCCAAAGAGTTGACCAAGCAAGAAAGACCAAGAAGTTAACCGGAAAGAGAAGACAAAACTCCAAGTTGTTCAGTTCGTAAACCAAACCGGAGATCGACTGAAGTAGCGTTGATCTACTCCGCTAATGCAGAGCAAAAGCGTTTCGAAGGCTATCTGGCTGTGCTTCAGACTCCGTCTATAGTTTACAAATCAAACAACAAGCTGATTCCCCAGTGGAGTTGCCAAATTGTTGAGGAGGTAAATCCCCTCTGCGGACAGAGGCGATCCTTACTAGTCCAGATCGGGTCTAGCAACAATCAAACACGCTACAGTGCAGGTTCCTAATTGTAAATAAACCGACTTGCGAGGAAGGCTTACATGGAATCCAACGCTGTCGTTTGTAGAAGAGGTGGTTCTCCCGTTCCTTTGCCCTGGCAGATCACAATCCTCACGATCTCCGTGATAGGACACCCGCACATGCAAGAAACAACACAAACGCAAGCATAAAACCTAGAACATACAACTATATGTCAGTCGAAGAGGACATAACTCATGAACATGATCAAGAACAAGAGTGGAACCATAACCGATAGTCGCTTATCATTAAAGAGTCAAAAGAAGAATACAACCATAGCTTCGACGCAACACTCTCCTTTAGCGGGTCGTCAACACAACATGTCTCGATAAAGCCTGTCAGGGATGGGACAAGCCTCTCTCTCCGGATACTTGGCAATAGTCTCCTTGCTTGGATTTGGCCTTAGGGAATCAAGAAGGCTTTTGCAGCATGAAAGCTCTTGGGAACTTGGAAATTCTGCCACTCTTTTGAACTAGCTTGCAATGGAAATGGACAAGCTTTTATAGAAGGAGGAAGGGGAGTTGGGATCCCTATAATTATGAGATTGGCCCTATCATCAAGGAAGCTTCCATGAGAGGTGGAAAACCACTTCCTCTCTATGGAAATCCGTAGCCAAACCTCCCAAGTCAGGATAGAAATCAATCCATGAATTTGTTAGGATGAAACTTCCGCCTTTTATTTTTAAAAAACACCCCTTAATATGGTTGGCGCGGGTGCGGCTCTATGACAGAGCGCCAATTGGCACGCCCTCTTTGGAGGATTTCCCTCTTGGCGCGAGGGCTGAACTATGGAACCGCGCCAATGGAAAAAGAGCTATTTTTAGGGTTTTTTGCAGGGAGATGTCTTCAGGGAAATTAAAGCTCATCTTCAGAGGGATGCAATGAAAGTATTTTCAAGCCTTAACTCTGTCCACAGGTCACGGAATGAGCCCTCCAATGTGCGGGATGGGGATTGTAGGGACGGTGACAAATTGCTGTGTAACAGCTATAAACATCAGATTTAAACATAGGGGTCTCATACTTATCTGAAAATCGCTAAGAAGCATTTCTCCCTTACATCATAAACTGCAATATAATCTATTTGACCAAAGATACATGGTGTATTCATTTATAGTTAAAAACATGCAGAGAGCCATACATCATCACTGATAAATTACATGCTTATAACCAACATAATAAAAAAAGAAATACAATAGATATAACATCAATAGAATCCACATAATAGTCAGTAAAATTACACATCAATTACCAAAGGAATTAATTTCTCATTAATGAATGCAAGAACCAACCAGGGATGGGACTGCCACATTCCACCCGACCATAGATTGGCTGAGCCAAATCTCTCTTCATCCAATCACCCCCGTGCCATATTCCAAGCATGAATGTGGGAATCATAACCAACTGAAAAGGAACCAAACAAGCATGGATGCTACCGGAGTTCTTCTCCTACACCATGAGGAATTTGAGTGCCTCCTAGTCTCTTATGCTTTACTGTAACCCACCGTCCGATCCAGGGGTCACTACGCCCTACAGTGAGACCATCTCTCTAGGCTTTACCATACATCCCATCCCGAGACTACTAGGCCCAACAGAGAGAAATCCACCTATTGGATTTACCATATATCCCGCCATTCACTGGAAAGGATCTCTAGGCCCACCGAGGCACACAATTTGGATTTACCGCAATCCAAATTCTGACTCAGGGTTTACTAGGCCAGTGGCTTTACCGTGATCCAAATTCCGGTTCAAGGAGCACTAGGCCATGTGTTTTTCATTTCAGAGATCCACCCCACTCAACTTCAAATACATCTGACTATCCAACTTAACCGAAGTATGAGAAACCCATCTCATCAAAGCTATACAGAAATGGCAAGGCTAGGCTGAAAACATTATCACACTTGGACAAACCCATGGAAATACAACAATAAGCCACATGTAATACCATTCATGCTAGATCTAGCAAGGAAATCACATATGCAATTTGATACCTGCAAAGAATCCCATTGTAGCTACTTGATCATGCTCTTCCTTTCTTGCTCCAATGCCCAAGTGCTCCAAGAAAATCTAAGTGTCCAAGAGAGAGAGAGAGAGAGAGAGCTCCAAAAATGTGAGAAAGATCCTGCCAACCTATCATTAGAAGCCTTTTTATAGAAGATGACTTTATTTTCTTCATTTTCCATTACTTTCCTTCATTTTCCTCCTCACATGCAACCTGTGACCTTTCATCTCCCTTTTCTCCTAATTTCCATTATTTTCATAAATAAATGTGAAAAAAATGCCATTTTTCCTCTCCAAAGCCTTTTCCTTTTCCGTTGCCAATTTCCTTAGCCATAATAAACCAAAATGAACACCCACTAGGATGTTTTTCCCAACATTCATCTTGGAATAAGTGTCCCATCAACAATGGTTATTATTTTTACTTCATTACATGGAATTTTCACCAGGGCTGTTACAAAATCCTCCCCCTTGGGGGAACACCATCCCCGGTGTTCAATGACACCAATAAACAAGTAAAATGTTAAAAACAAAAAATAATGCCTATGGAGATTTATAACATAGTTCGTTGCAGTATTTACAATGACCACTATTGAAACATGACAAACATATCATTTACTGGAGCTTTATAACACTACTCATGATAGTATTTACAATAACAACCACTTATACTTAAGCAAATTTTCTTCAAACAAAAAATAAACATACTTTTTGTGGAGCTTTGTAAACAAACTCGATACAATATTTAAAATAATATACACATATGCATGTTTTATTAACTAGAAAATAAAATGATACGATTCCTGTTTCAATCAATCAAGGGAATCCAAAGGCTCACAACTCCACCCTCAAAGTAGTACTAGGATTCACCTCCTTCCTAGGAAGTCAAAAATCCATTGTCAAAGTCAAAGCTTCATCCAATATCCAACGCTACAATCCTTCGCCACTTGTCCTATCAGTGAACAATTACCGAATCATTGTTCCAGGGCACATCCCAATGTGTATTTGATTCCAATTGGAAATGATAATGACCAAAAAAAATCCATCCCCGACCTTCCTTTCTCTACTACATAGTCCCTCGGGAAATCTGATCACCCCTTCTGTATAGTGACTCACCTTCCAAGTTCTGACGGAACCCCCATCTTAGGCAATCCATCCCTTGGAAAGGGTTCCTAGCTTCGGAAGATAAAAAAACGAAGACATATACCTGCCTCAAAACCATCATACCAGTCATATAATTCTCATGGAAATCAATGGACACTATTGGGTATCAGTATCCCACAATGGCCCTGATCCTGAAGTGCTTTACCATCATACTTCTGCTTGTTTCCATTCATTTTTTTGTTGCTACTAATTCTTGCAGTCAGTTTCAACCACCCAATCGGGAATTTCCTTGCTTCCCTGTACCAAAGTGTTAGGGCTCCTTGATTTCCCAAGGCCGAGAAAGGAAACCAAAGAGTTAACCACATACCAACTTTAGACTTGGTATTTAGCCCTACCAAGTTAGAGAGGGATCTCTCAAGATCATTCTCATAGCCAATGGGAATGCATGGAAAATATGAGAATTTAGGCTAGTTATAAGCTCAGTAAAGTTTTATTAGGGTTTTTGATTTAAGTTTGCTGGATAAGAAGTACCAGTCTAGGAACTAGGTCCGGTATTTCACAAGGTGAGTTGCAGACACATAGGATGAGGCAAAACAAATATTACTAGTGACACAATTGGAATTTGTCATTGTAGTGTAGTGAGGAAAAATTCATGTAGAAAGATTAAATGAGCATACAAGTATGGATTCATTTACTTAGAAGATAAAAACATTTACCTGAAAATATCATATAAAATAGAGCATATGAAGTAATGTATTCTACTTAAAACTTATGAGATTACCACAAGAAAAACATAAATGGCTATCAAAATTACTTAATCATCATATGCATGAGGAAAAATGGAGAAAAACACTGGCACTAACCATATCACAAGAATCTCATAACAACAACTACAACTTCTTGTAAATTACTTCTGCAAATAGTCAAGTACACTAGTGCCAAAGAGTGAGAACTTCACATATCCAACCCTCTCAATGAATTAATTCTGAGTACATATAGAAAATTAAACAACTTTCCAGCTCTAGGGGTCGAATCCTCATCCAAAGAAACTAATTAATGCACCTAATGACTCCTAGCCTAATTCTAGGGGAGTTAGAAACAACTTTCCCCCTTTTTAGCTAACAAGTTGAGTTTTTGTCTCAAGTCATTAAACATAAGATTCTTTAACAACGATGACCATAAATAGACCTATTAACCATCAAACAACTCATAAGATAGTTGTTACATCAACCATTTTGACTTTTGACCTCCACATGTCAAAACATTTTTAAACTCAGAAACACAACGAAAAATTATAGAAGTGCAACATCTGGTAACATAAGCGCAATGAAATTTGGCAATATGTTTTGATGAATTTTGGTGAAGTGTAAAATCCTCCTAATGATGTGATTTAATAGCCTAACCTATGTATGATACCCTTCAACCTTTAAACCTTGCACTATTATCAAATTTCCCTCCACAAAATTGACTTTAATCATGACTGCCCAGAAGCGGAGTGAGAGATGCGTCACTAGGGAAATGAGGGTAAAAAATGACAGTTTTTGACTAAAATTTGATGTCTAAACACTACTTATGACTCCCTTATACTTTCTCCTTTCACTTGTATTCACATGTTTTTTCTTCACTTCCAAGAGAAAACCCTAATTTCAAACAAGAAAGGGCAAGGGATTTGAGTTGCAAAACACAAGAGAAAACACATCAAGTCGAGAGTATAAAATGGAGGGGATGGAGGGCAAGAAAAATTCTGATAAAATTATGGGGAGTAGGGGAGTGTTTTAGGAAGACAATGAAAGTGATTTTCCTCAATTTGAGTGAGAGAAAGGGGACAAAAGAGGGAAAACAAAGTCCTAGTCTAGAAGTGAAGCAACTAGCTAGGGTTTGTGTGGGAAATTGATGAAATGAGTGAAATAAAGTGGGGGAATGGTATGGAATGTCTAATGAAGGATATTATGGATGTATAGTCCAAGAAACTAGGAAATTTCCTTATCAAATGAAGCAAAACCATGAAATCACAGAAGCGCAACAAAAACGCAACAACAAACCGTAGGGAAGGAGTTTATAATTTTTGTGAAGAAATTGAATGAAGTAAGGATTTGTAATGGTCCCACTTACTTGTTTGAAGCTGTTTGAAACAATGAGATGGAGTTTTTACCTTTTCTTTCCGTCCTTATGTCTCCAAAACAAAAGCACAACAAGTTTCTAGAAACACAGTAAAAGTGTAGCAAGCTAATGAATTGAGTAATTTGGTGATCTAATCTAAACTTTTGATGGCTGTGGAAAGTTTTGAAATGCAAGAGAGGAGTTCTTGAAGACTTGGAAGGATAAAATGAACTCTTGGAAAGCTTCATTTCTCTTTATAGCTCAAAAAACTCGATTTTGGCTCATGACATCATGTGTACTTTTAAAAGAAAGACTTTTGATTGATGTGACTGCAACATAATTTTTTCAAATGGAAATGTTACCTTTTTTATTTAATTCCCTAATTTTCCAACTCCCATGATGGTGACCCAAAGAATGGACATGACCCTATTTTTTCTTGTTATCACTGACATTATGATGATAATCAAATGTAAATCCTAGACCATGACCTGTATGATGCCCTAGGACACCTAAATGATAACATAACCATGATGAGTGATGATAACCATGAGCAAGTGAAGGGAGTAGCACTAACCTAGAAAAAAACCAATGATTATTTGAGAATGAAGAGATGCCAAATTTTATTTGAAAATATAATAATTTGACCTAATGACCCTATCCATCATATGGAAAGAGTACATTTGATCACTGGTGATTCATATACACTAACACTGGCTCCAATTGGGGATGAAAACTCATTTAGGAGGTGTCAAGAACACCATATACTAGGTAGACTCATAAATTGGGCAATGGAGTCAAAATAAAACATTTGACACTCAAATGAATGACTAACTAAATTGACAAAAAAAAAAAAAAAAAAAAAAAAAAAACTAACTTGACTTGACTCAAAAACTGATTTGACCTTTGAATTTTAAACAAAAAACAACAGTTGATTAGAGAAGCCTTGTGGCCTTCTCCTTGGGCTTCAAACTTCTTTGACAAAACATAAAATGTTATTTACAATGAAAGTGAAAGCTTTTATTCAAGATCAGGTAAGATAGTGTTTGAGGAGCCTACCATTCATCGGTCTTCCTGGAAGTGCTTGCCCATCAAGATCTTCTAATAAATAAGAATTATTTGTAGAAATTATACAACATGCATGTATATCTTGGATTCACCCTGTTAACACTAGAAAATCATACAAGCAGAAGACGACATTACTTAATGTCATGCAGAAGGATTTACAGGGCTGAAAGACATTAGAGAATCTTGAAAGTATTTAAAAATCTCTAAGGTCTGAGGAAAAATCAAATTTGAGCAAGTCATAAATGCTTTTTGGTGCATAATCCTTCGTGAAGAGCACCTTTGAGAGCCTTTTGACCCAAAATGCGCACAATCCTGGGAGTGGTTAAAGTCACTTTCCAGGACCACAAAAAGCACACTCTAGGATAGTGACTTCACACTTGAATCTGCCTAAGGACAACCACCAAAGCCTCCTTAGACATCAAGGGAGCACACATTGGAATATTTGTGGCACACAATGGAATCATTCCCCTCCCTTGGGTCACCATCCACAATGTACCAAGGGAGGGAAGGAGGATTTAAATTCTCCTATATAAGACCACCAAGAGATGAAGAACTTGAGAGCACATTGTTATGCTGGCTATAATTTCCAAAGCAATACTAGCAGTATGTGATCCAGAGCCGAAGATAGAGGGGACTCAATTGTTGGCCATCCAACAAGTTCATTCCACCACAGTAGAGAGAGGGAGACTTTTCACTGAAGCAAGCTTGGACGTAAAGAAATCCTTGCATCGAGACTTAGAACCCGTGTTCTAAGGGCCCTTTGGAAAGAAGGTTAAAGTTTCATCCTCATTTCCTACCAGCACTCAATAAGAGGGGCCGAAAGAGCCACCATTTTGATTATTGCAGTTGTTTGACTCTATTTAGAGCTTTTGTTTTATTTGTTTAGTTTTAGTTTATATATGCATTCTATATCTATATCTAGTATGCTTATAGTTCTAGCTTGTTCAACTAACTTGCTTGAATCCACTTCTTTTTCTGCATGTGACAAATAACTTAAGAGGGTAAAACACACCCCTTAAGTTGGTGTGATTTCATACATGCGTGCACCAAACACACTAACATAGTATTGGCGACTCCACTAAATTTTATTTCTAAGTTTATGTGGTTGTGCCTTTTTGCAGAGACCCCTGTCTGTGCTGTGGAGTGGAGCGGAATTTCCCCCTTTTTCTCTTGTAGTCCCTGGTTCATCCCAAGTGACAAACTGAAGTAGAACAACTCCAAAAAATTACTTTTTCAGGAATTTGTACGCTTTTCCCTCCAACAGATGTGCCCAGGGCGCGCGTCCAGAGCTGATCCGCGCGTAGACATCATGCTTGTTGCAACCTTTTGCACGCAAAAGACAGAAAGATAAATTTCTCCCACATTTCTATCTTTTCTTGCTTGGAAGCCCATAATACATCTGCCAGCATTGGTTGAGGTACCCCGCAGCTTGCTAAAGCTCACTCTTAGCTGCCTTTTGTAGGCTTAGTGTTAGTTTTATTTCAAGCTGCTTTTTGCAAAGTTCACACATAGTTTAAGTAGGAGGGAAAATTAACTTTCATTCCAATTTTTTTATGTTTTGCAATTTAGGTGCCAACACACCTAGATAATTAGCCAAAGTAAGTGGCCCAAGTCCACGCATGCTTAGCTAGTTTCTTTTTTCTAGTATAAAAGTTATTACATTAGGGGAATTTTGAGGTCTAAAATGGGCCTCCCAAGAAAAATGTACTACAAAAATAAACTTGATAAAAACCAATAGGATTCAAGATGATGATGTCAACCATGGGGATGATTCACCATTTTTGGAGTAAAAAAGTAAAAATAATTAAAAATAATAAAATAATAGAACTACTTTTTCAACTCGTATTTTCAACTTATCTCTTTATTTGTTTACTCAAAGTTCGAGTGAGAGTACTCGTTGGATGCGAAATTTAATTCCTCATCCAAGGAGTATCCATGTTGCATACTTTTGGTATACCTTGCTACACGAAAAATGAGAAATAAATGAAATAAATGTTTACAATCATGTTTTTCATGTAGCAGTGTCCATTGAAAGTACGAAACATGGGTACTCCTTCGATGGGAAATCAAATTCTGCATCTAATGAGTGTTTCCACTCGAAATTTGAGTAAACCCATAGGGAGATAAGTTGAAAATACGAGTTGAGAAAGTAGTTTTTCCTTCTTTCCCTCTAAAATTTGATGATGTAATCAAATATTATTTTATTATTTGCACTATTATTTTATAATTCCTTAGGAGGCCCATTTTAGACCTCAAAATTCCCCTAATGAGTTTAGTTAAATTTTTGAACTAGGATTTCGGGACCAGGATTGAATTGTTGATAGAAGAGCAAGTAATCTCTATTGGCTTTGCACCCTTTGGTGGTCCTAGGCAAGCATATGAACACTCTCTATTCACAACTCACCATCTTCTGTTAGTTGATCACATAGATTAACTAGGACGTTGAACACTCTCTATTCACAACTCACCATCTCCCTTTAGTCGCCAGCTCTTACGGGACGTTGTGCCAGCACTTGCAAGATATATTCTCAAGGCCTAGTTACATTTGAGTGTGTGAGGACGAATAGGTCTTCTAGGATTTGAGTATCATATAAAAACAAACAAAAACCACTCTTTTGATTGCTTGATCACATAGAATTAATTTAAAGGGAAAATTTATCTTATTTTCGCTTTGTTTTATGTATGCGATCGAAATTTTTCTTTGATCATAGACTCTATCCCCTCAATTTTTTCCAAAACCAGATCTAGTCAACACCAGAACAGACCAAATGGGACCTCGTTGATTTAGGCGTCGCTTGGAACTTCCCCCATTACCGGGAGGGGTTCCAGGTCTTTCGCCATTTAGGTGTCAAAGACGGAACACTGCCACCATTATTGGTTCGTCCTTTATTGGGTCATCCTTTGTTGGGAATCCTAGTCATTCTCCCAATTCCACACCACACACCATTCCTCCCACAACCCCTAGAGGGCAGAGGAGTGCAACCCATTCGGGAAGCCAGTCGAATACACAACAGGGTACGTCGCAGATTAACCCTCTTCCTAACCAACACTTTGTGTTTTCACAAGTTGCAATGGCGTCAACCTCCTAGTCACCTTTCTTAGATTTGTTGAATCTACCAGATTTAACCAAGCTGACGAATGACCCCATCGCACACAACCCTAAATGGCCTCCCATGCCCACGAAGTTCCCTTCGGATATTCAAAAATTCGAAGGAAAGTAAGTGGAAGACCCAAGTAATCATGTCATGACCTTCCACCTGTGGTGCTCATCGAACATTATCATTGAAAACACTATTCGATTAAGACTATTTCAGCGCACTCTGACAGGAGTAGCTGCGAAGTGGTACATGGAGAAACCCTCTGCTTCACATGGAAAATTTTGTGCCCTCGCACCGCGTTCCTAACATATTTTCTGTTACCCATTGACCATGATTCCAGAATGGAATTTTTGACACATTTTAGAGAAACCCCTGTTGTCCATATCTCAGACCATCTCCACGAATGGAGGCGACGTCGTAGTTTATGTAAATAAAAACTTGATGACCGAGTTCTTTTATATTTTTTCCTAAAAACTCTCACTGCAGAGATTTCAAAGGATGTGGCGTAACAAAGGCCCACATCTGAAGAGGACGCCATCAGCAA
This sequence comes from Pinus albicaulis, assembly GCA_034641835.2. Classification (NCBI taxonomy): domain Eukaryota; kingdom Viridiplantae; phylum Streptophyta; class Pinopsida; order Pinales; family Pinaceae; genus Pinus; species Pinus albicaulis. The sequence goes on from CM076578.1 coordinate 1,766,086,476, forward strand.
AGCCCAGCAGCTTGAGCTGATTTATACGCAGTCAGGATATATTTACAATATCCTGCCGAACGCTCCGCGCCTGCAAACTTATAAAGAATTTCCAGGTGTGTCAAAATCTGCAGAGGGTCTCATTGGGTCATTGACCCAGATTTACCTAGGCAACAACAGTCAAAACCTTGGTTATACGTATAGTTCTAGCCAGAACATTCCACAACCTAGTTTTCAAAGTCATCATATGCCTCAACAAAATTTGACCAATAGGGCGCCAGCCCATCACCATGGAGAACCCTATCCTTCGGCTTAGGGGACCTAGTATGCAGAGAGAAACACTGACGGAAGCACTCCCCTCCAATAGCCAAGTGAACACTAGGGACCGCGTTATGCTCAGTCCCCAACACAAGAATCGCCTATGTAGACCAATGCATAGGTGAAATTTGTGCAGACTTCCCAAAACCAACCACACCAATATAACCAGGAGAACTACCCTCCTAACGTGGTGAAGAAAAAAGTGAAAAACAAACCCAAAGGGAATCCTAGACAGGGGGGCAACAACCAGCAACACCAGCCATGATCCCAGGTTGGAGGCAACTCCAACCGGAATCAGAACCAAGAGCCGGGAAATGCCTAACGGCAGAGCAAAATGCCACCTCTTCGGACAAACCATTCTTGTTCTATATGTGGTGAGTACGTCCATTATACTCACCGCTATCCTGATCTCCTTGAGCTGAAGAAGCTGTATAGTAATCGAGGACAAGGAGGATCTTCCCAGCAAACAACTATGATGCAAGAACCTTTCCCCCATCAAGGGACAATCAACACTTAGCAACAAAACCCAGCTGACTCCGAAAAAAAAGAGCCACGAAATCTACATGATTGGCGAAGAGATGTTTTTCCAAACACGGAATCACAATTATGACACCCCATCAGACACCAACACGTCAGGGGTGAGTACGAGTGCACCGACTGCACCTTTGACCATTTCAAAGACACCTATTGAACCATTGCTCAAAATGGTGAAGGGACCCAATAGGTGAGCATGAAACTATTCCAAAGCGGCCCATAATTATAGCATTGTGGATGATTTATCCCAATCTCCCGCTTCTATGTCAGCTTTGGAAGTATTGCAGTCATGCCCAAAACAACGTAAAGCCTTACTTTTCACACTAGGCGCTATTGACCCTGCTGATACGCGCCTAATGGATTTTGACTTAGACAAAGCCACCCCTAGGCTTCCTTTGATGGTCACCTTTCAGATACTAGTATCGGTCCAAAATATCACCATTCACCGATGTGTTATTTACGAAGGTGCATCCACTTGCATCATGTCAAAATTTTTTTGGTAGAAGTTAGGGTCTCCCGAACTAAAACCTTCAGTCATCACACTTAGAGCATATGACGGTCATCCTTTGACCCCTGTCGGCCTCTACCAAAATGTCCCGGTTTGCTTAGCCAAAAAGACAGTCCATAGAGACATTGAAGTCTTGGACACTCACTTAGACTATAATATACTCCTTGGTTGGAGTTATATGTACGCCATGTCAGCCATAGCCTCCTCCGTCTTCCGCATTATGATGTTCCCCCACGAGGACCACATCATTACTATCGACCAATTGACGCATAGCGAGAAGTGACCCCAAACAAACACTGATGTAATTCTACCCTATGTAAATACATCCTTAGATGCATTTTTATGGTACCAAGAATATGGCCCTTGCTAGTTCAAACCTTCGTCCATTCTAGGATCATTCCTAGGAGATCCCCCCATTATACCGAGTCATTACCCGATGTCACAGGGGCCCCGGTGTGCATGATGTCCACATCAAGCGCTAAGGCTAGTCAGGACATAGACACAAGCAGTAATGACACCGAATCTTCGGCCACGACAACCTCTCTCACCTACAAAGCTTCCCAAACCCCTTTCCTCTACCCCCTAGCTGGTTTCATCTCCCAACAGGTTTTAGCAACAGTGGTGTTACCAAACATATCGTTTGCATTACCCATTTGGTATCTCATCCCCCCTATAGAGACAGGAGCCACACACATCACCGCCACATGGTTAAAGCCCCTCAGTCCCGAGAAGGCCCTACCTGTCCAAAAAACAGTCGAAACCATCCATGCAAAGGAAATTTCCATTGCAAAATTGGTGGTTACTGCTAAGAAAACCGAGAAGAGAGGAAAGAAGAGGGAGACTCCTGCCATACAACAGGAATCACCAGTTTGCGCCATATGCGACCTAATAGGACACCCTACCCATATTTTCCCAGAGTTGGATGAATTAAAACCACTCCTCGGCTTTGAGGCAGACATCGCAACGCCACATTCCTATAAAAAGGAACCTGCCACAACAGGTAAAGGAAAAGTATTGCATACCAATCACACATGCGCTATATGCAGCAATTATGGGCACTATACCCATCATTTCCCAGAGATCCCGCGATATAGGGATGCCTTACATGCCATCGAGCGATCCTATCAAGAGGATCCCTCCACCCAGTTTGCTGGAAATGAACCTTGTATCATCCTGTACCTACAGGAGGAACAACGGTCACTAGAACAACAACCATTTGTTCCTCCTCCTCCTAAGCCACCGTACACCAACCAGGGACAGGCGAACCTGGTTGCCTCATCCTCTTGAGTTATCTGGTGCATCGATTGTTGTAGACGTCTTGATCGAGTCTTTGATGCAAGGTCGCCTTGGCAACAATAATATGTATTCGGGGAGTGACCATGCGCATCGATTTTGCAGACAGTTTGATACGGGTCTTTGAACCAAGATCACCTAGTAGGCAGCAGTAATAACCATGATACTAAGAGAGTTACTAGATAGGTTGATTCTGTAGATTGTTTGATACGGGTCTTTGACCCAAGATCACCTAGGCAGCAGTAACACCCATGATACTCAGAGAGTTACCAGGTAGGTCGATTATGCAAACGGTTTGATACGGGTCTTTGATCCAAGATCACCTAGGCAACAATAACACCCATGATACTCAGAGAGTTACCAGGTAGGTCAATTTTGCAGACGGTTTGATACGGGTCCTTGACCCAAGATCACCTAGGCAGCGGTGACACCCATGATACTCAGAGAGTTACCAGGTAGGTCGATTTATAGACGGTTTGATATGCGTCTTTGACCCAAGATCACCTAGGCAGCAATAGTACCATGAGCATCAACTCTGCAAACAGTTTGATTGGGTATTTTTCCCAAGATCACCTAGGAAATAGTAGTGCCATGCGTGTTGATTTTTCAGACTGTTTGATTGGGTCTTTGGCCCAAGGACACCTAGCTAGCAGTAATCAATACCCTGGATACTCATATGATTCTACTCAGAATGTATCACAACCTAGCTATCATGAAAGTCACCCCAACACTCATATACCAACCAGGGACAAGGGAACAAATATCCCCCATTCCCCTCACAGAATGTACCATTGGCACAACGTAATGCATCGGTCAATATAGTGCAACTCTTCCCAGGCTCATATAAAACCATACAACCAGGAGAATTATGAAAATCCTCCAAATGCTACAAAAAGAAGCCAAGGAACAAACAAAAGGGATATCCTTGACAGGGGGCAGTAACCAACAATGCCCCTCGTGATCTTAGTCTGAGGGAAACCCCAACCGAAATCAAAACTAGGAGCCAAGTAAAAAATCCCAAGGGAAAACTGGAGCTTAGAGTATCTGATCACCAGACTGAAAGCAACGCTATGATCAACACTCCATAATGAAAAGAAGCTATGCCACACATTTGCAATCTCGAAAAAATAAATTTTCAACGTTGGCAGGTATGCCCTCTCTCACCTTATTTTTTAAAGCTCATGAATTTCAATAATATTTGATAAAGAAGATGCTTTTACTTGAGGTAGTTGTTTTTGTAGGAAAGCTCGCAAACCATTCACAACTCCATCCATTGAAAGTTCCAAAGCAGGTATTATTCTACCCCTAGCATGATAGAGTCCCAGAAAACTCTGCATATCCTGAAATCATTTCTCCATTAGAAATCAACCATAGGTTCCACATATTAGTGTTTATCATCACCTCACCCTGCACATGATAAACATCCTCGTTGGTCGGTAGACCCTACCCTCGATAGCGCTCGTCACCCATAGTATACCATATATCACAACAAAAGTGATGCTATGGCCATACCACTTTAGTCCTGGAAGCACCTCATGCTCATCCATCCACCATGCATAAAGGTCAAATTTTACTATACAAAATAAAACCCCCTTCTCGGATGACAAGGATGTACAAGCAGATCAAAAGCACACTACCATGCCTTGCATTTGGCCCACTATACCTCCACCAACATAATCCCATCTGCGATATTTTTTCATCCACTTCATCGACCTCACACATGAGACCAACCAATGAGGCCCCCACCCTCAGCAAAACACCTTCCTCACAACATCAGTGAGCGAACACTTTCATGTTTTGGGGCACCCGTCTCTGTCTTTTGTACAAACCGAATCCCATTATTTTATTCTTTTGGTAAGTGTACAAATACTGAAAATGGTGCACTACGTCCGCCACCCTCTCATTCATATTTTCTCCCATGGCAGCAGTCCCAAAACACCCTTGGTCAGAATATTACACCCACACGCACAAGCCACCATGACATTCATAGCTAGTTTATACCCACCCTGGAAGTCATACCGACTCTAGGGATTTTCCCCATCAGAAATAACTATGACTGCTGCCAAGCTGCTTAGTATATTTCGACCTTGGGACATTGAATCCCCATCATCAGTTTTCAGTCACCCCTCGCTAGCATGCCTATGTTAAACCCATCACATCTAGGTCCCTGACCCTTCATATCAGCGACCCCTCGTTCAGACGAGGCTTCCTTTTTGTCGACTTCAACACCTATTTTTTAGAAAGGAAGCGGTATTTTGGATCACCCCTCTCCATAAAAGGGGCATCTTCGGGTGGCACTGTGAGAGACATCATTGCCCATAGATGTCATCGATCCTCCTGACATTCGACTACGACAAAAGATTTCATGTCAAGGTGGTATCGTACCTTACAACCATTGCACTTTGATCAAATTCGTCGAAGACCCATGCCTTCATAAGCGTCTCTTTCAACAATGCTTACACAAGAAGGTCCCAGCCAGCACCTATGCGTACAATGCGCAGCTCTATGCCATACCAAGGCTACGCATATGGGTACCACATTTCACCTATTTTCAAAGAAAAAATGCCCCGGAGGGCGTCAGCAGTCGTCGCCAGCAACCACAAGATCACTACCACATTAGTGACATAGACATAACATATATCTGTCAAATAGATTTTTTTAACAAGCCACATCATCATGAGCATGGGACATGCCCACCTTGTAGAAAATTTGTAGATATATTGTATTATATTTTCTTACAGGGAACCCATAGGACAGGGTCTTTCTTCGAACTGGTGCAAGGTGTCTCCAATTCCAAGCTTCACGTAGGTATCTCTCTCTCTATGCACAATATATAGAAAAGAAACTATAATGTATTTTGGTTATGCAGTTCTTCCTAGACCTCACACATTAGGGGGGCAACTGTTAACACTGGAAAATCATACAAGCAGAAGATGACATTATTTAATGTTAGGAAGAAGGATTTACGGGGCTGAAAGACATTACAGAATCTGGAAAGTATTTAAAAATATCTAAGGTTTGAGGAAAAATCAAATTTGAGCAAGTCATAAATTCTTTTGCGCGCATAATTATTCGTGAAGAGTTCCTTTACGCTCCTTTTAACCCGAAATGGGTGCAATCCTGGGAGTGGAAAAAGTTACTTTCCAGGACAAAAAAAAACACACTCCAGGACAATGATTTCACACTTGAAGCCACCTAAGGACAACCACCAAAGCCTCCTTAGACATTAAGGGAGCACACAATGGAATATTTGTGGCACAGAATGGAATCATCCCCCTCCCTTGGGTCACCATCCACAATGTACGAAGGGAGCGAAGGAGGATTTTAATTCTCCTATATAAGACCACCAAGAGATGAAGAACTTGAGAGCACATTGTTATGCTGGCTAGAATTACCCAAGAAATACCAACAATGTGTGATCCAGTGCTGAAGATAGAGGGGACTCAATTTTTGGCCATCCAACAAGTTCAGTCCACCACATTAGAGAGAGGGAGACTTTGCATTGAAGCAAGCTTGGATGTAAAGACATCCTTGCATTGGGACTTAGAACCCATGTTTTAAGGGCCCTTTGGCAAGAGGGTTAAAGTTTCAACCTCATTTCCTACCAACACTCAATAAGAGGAGCCGAAAGAGAAACTGTTTGGATTATTGCAGTTGTTTGACTCTATTCAGAGCTTTTGTTTTATTTGTTTAGTTTTAGTTTATATATGCATGCTATTTCTCTATCTAGTATGCTTATGATTCTAACTTGTTCCAGTAACTTGCTTGACTCCACTTCTTTTTCTGCATGTGACCAATAACTTAGGAGGGTAAACCACACCCCTTAAGTTGGTGTGATTTCATACATTCGTGCACCATACACACTAACACACACCCGATCTAACAATGTACTAAAGTTAAATACTAAATTGCTTCTACAAATATTTTGTGGAATTAACAACAACACAATTGCTAATCACATGAAGCAAAGAAGAATATATCAAAATCAAAACACCAGATATTCCCGGGGAAAGATTACTGCTCAAAACCCCTCTATCATATATTTTATATTCCACAAGTAATCATGAAACAATTACATACAATTCTTCTCACAAGAATCCTCTTGTATTCAGCTAATTGTCTCACACTGTCACACAAAAAATTGGGCCAATACACAACCAATTTACTGCCTCCAGACAACCTGCCTTGCTCACACAGTTCCTGATGAATGCAATCCTTAATCACAAAGAATTTCAACCTTCCTCAACCGCAATGAGTATCATGGGCATCCTGTGGTGTTTTAACTACACCTGGGTAGCCTGCTAATATCACAACTGATAGTTACACTTCCCTTTCACCTTATCTCAACTATGTCTCCATTGGAACTGACATGCATGCAACTAATATTAGTAAATCCTCAGTTGCATGTGAGATCACTGATTGTGAATTAATTAATATTTAATTCACTTGATTTGTCACTACTTGTATCTCTAGTTACAACTAGCACAACTGATTTTAACTCACTTAACTAAGTTAAACTATTTACAACTTGCACAAAATCATGCACCATTTCACTTCAAACTCTATTACAACTTGTTATAGCATCATTTCTCACCTTGACATGATTCATGATTTCTTTGATGGTTTTGGGCACCCATTCCTACAGACTTGGACAAATTCACTTAAAAACAGTGTAAAAATCCCCATACGCGACTATGCCCGTGTTTTTCCGCGTGTATACGCGAGTACAGCTAGAATTTTTCGCGTATGCCATTAAAATGATTAAAAAATATATAAAAAATCCCTAATTTCGCGCTGGGTTGATGGTTACTCAGGTAGTTCAACCACCCCAGCCCGTGGCCAACTGTTTCCAACTGCTGAAACTACTTGGAGGGACTATAAAAAGCCCTCATGTGTATGGCCTAAGGGGAGAGAGAGAATTATTGATATTATACTCTGTTGGTATTCCCTATCCAAGTCTGATTCCCCGTGCCTCCTGCACTTTCCCAGTTCATTGTAGGAAACCCTTGTTTCCTTGAGATGCACATCCCTTTATATGTCATCTCGTATGCACCAGTTTGGAAGGAGTCTTAGCGAGGCAAGGGCTGGACGGATCCGGACGACGGTCTGCGAAGGCCGTGGAAGGATCGGGTGATCTCTCCACTCGTTACTTTTGTACATGCTATTTATAATACAGAAGTACCATGTTGTTCCTGAAATAAACGTGTTAGTGTATGCTTATATGTATGAGAATATTTGTTATACAAGCATTCATTATGATTTATTTAATGTTTTATATGAATCTCACTAACATTTAGAGTAGATATATGCTGTACAACTTGTTCTTCGTGCTGGTTTCTTCTTGTCTTTCAGGTTAAGAAGGAAGGACGGTTGCTGGGGGTTTGGACCCCGCTGGATCTACTTCAACCGTAGGACCTACGGGTAACTTTCTCATTCTACTCTATTTATTTTTTCTGAACGTGCATGGTTGTGTGAGTCCTTCTTAAGTAGCATGCCCCTGCTCTGTGGAGGTTGTAACCCAACGAACCTCTAGGGTGATATTCCCCGAAACAGAACTGGCGACTCCGTTGGGGATCACATTCTTGTGATTCTCCTGTTGGGTTGTTTCAGCTGTTTGGTAGGTTGCCGACAGTTTTAACTTTCATTTGCAGTCCAGTTTACTTTCTTCCAGTCAGTCTGAAGTCCTGGTGTCTTTTCCAGGCTTGTCCTTTTTGTTTTTTCATTATTCACCTTTACATACACTCTTTTTTCTGCACACAGTCGCGTATACACGTGAGTTTTTCTAAAGGGACCCGCGTATACGCGAGTTTCCCTTAGCACAGACGCGTATGCACGCTGGTTGCATAACTGTGAAGTAGTGTATACCTAGGCAGATTTTGAATTTTTGGGTTTATTGACTTTTTGGTCCTTTCTGGCTGTGGAGGCCTGTTTCTACAGTGTCTCTGTACTCATTGGATTGTGAAGGAAGTGGTTTCATGTCTTTTCTCTCTTTCGTTTGATTGAAAACTAGTCTTTTGGCAAAGTGTTGTTTCTGGTGCTGGCACTTCTGGATTGAGTTCCAAGATCGCTTTCTGAGCATTCTTGGCTGTTCTGCTTTATCAGAACAGAGAGCTTCTGCTCACTGACTCGCTCCTATCTTTGTGTTGTGCTTCGCATTGCGATTTTTGCTTCATTTTTTATTGGTTTTCTTGAGTTCCATAGGCTAGGTTTTGTTGCAACTTTTGAAGAGCTTTTCTTGCTTCTTTGGAGTTTTTGTTTGCGACAAGTTTGCACTATTTGTCTAGGCTGAGTGGCTGAGTTTTCTGGTCTTCTTTTGCTCTTATTGATCTTGCTACGAGTTAGCCTTATAAGGTTTGGGAGCATTGTTGAAGTTTGTGCTTGAAATTCGGTCTTGTTTGGTTTGGATTTTGATAGTTGTGCTTGGTCTTTTCGAGCTCTTTCTCTATAAAACAAAAAAGCTCAAAAAACATTTGCTTTGCTTTTTGTTTTTGCATTTCAAAGGCTTAAAAAACATTTTGACTTGTTATTTGCTTTTGTTGTTGCATTTTCATTTTCGTTTGCTACAACTTTTGAAGCTTTTGTGAAGTTTCTTGCTTTAGTTTTAGGCTTGATTTTGAGGAGGAGTTGTCACTTGATTTCTTCTTCTTGTTTTTAAGTGTTTTGGTGTCCTTATTTTAAGAGTTCTTGATTTCGAGAGCTAGCTTTCTGGGCAACAAAAGAAGAGTTAAAACTGAAGGAATTTTTGGGAATTTCACTCTGCTTTAAGAGATTTTCATCTTAGGATTTACATGCTTGTAGTGATTTGCATTAGGTGCATTTAATCATTTAGTCAATTTCTTAGTTTTTGTGAGTGTGAGTTTGCTTTTTGAAAAGAAAAAATACAATTTTTAGTCTCGTAGAACCTGTATAGAGATTTCTCTTCATCGAAAGACAAAGAACTGCATTTGCATGTAGTTAAGTTTTTATTAATTTCTTTTGCGTCAAAACACCATACGTTTCATCTCCATATCCTTGTGACTTAACATAACAGCCATTAAAATAAGCGATTTAATCTAAAATCAACTAGCAAGTTTTTCTAAGTGTCGATCACCAACTAGCTAGGTTGTAGGGCCTTGGAATAGGTGAGTGGAGAGTTAACTCTCCAAGGCCGCTCAAACAAACATAGAAGTTGATTAATTGAGCGAAATCCAACTCCGTGAGGTGGACTGGGAAAGCTCTCATCCGAGAGTCAAGCGCGAGGGGAAGCGAAGGCTGAGAAGAGGGATACTCCCTCTCCGATTGGCTGAATCTGACCTCAAGACCGTTCCGCCCAGCTTCTGATACGGATTGGTGTCCATAGTTGCCACTCCTAGGTTCCACACAGGTGACTGCGGGGGGGAATACCCGTGGTACCTGAGGCAGACGTCGCATCACTTTCAGCAGTACTTCTGGGGGGTGCCCTTGCGAAGCTTGGGTGCTTGAGCCGGCAAAGGCTGTCGTTAGGAGGTCGGTGTAACTGTTTCTGATACCTTCGCTAGTTGTTTTGGGCCCTAATCATCCCAGACTGCTTTCGGAAGGCCCTATACTTCGCTTTCCTGTATTTTGGTGTCCGGTCCTCATCACCCGGAGCGGAAATACTTGGAGGCTGTTTGCTTGCTGTATCTCAGGGATTTTTATTTTAGTGAGTGCTCTTTTCTCCTAGCTTGCCTAGCTTTTCACTTTTTTGAGTCTAATTTAAAAATCTATAAAAGTGGCTGATCAAGCGCCTCGACGATCGAGGAGAATCCGGGGGTTATCTCCCGAGAGTCCAGAGCCTTCTTCGAGAAGGCGTAGGAGTGATTTAGCAGGTGGTTACCACCCTGTGGCATCTGATGCAGTGGAGAGAGATCCTCCACAAAGGTCTGAGGGTTTCATAGCTGATTCTGGTGTCGGTCCCGAGAGGAGCGTTTCGCTCACCTCGCGAGTTTTATTTCCTCAGGAAGAAGATTTTCAAATCGAAGACATACCTGAGCCTCCTGCTACAGGTCCATCTCCTCTTCCTCCTGATTATCCGTTCGTTGTTCAGTACATCGGACCTGAGTCGAAGAGACCGCCGGATCTTCCGTATCATTCTTATCTTTCGATGGCCACGACTGGGAACGCGGCTTCTACCGTGAGTGCTGCAGGCATTCAGACTCCTGCTTCTGTTGAAGCAGGGGGCACTATTGCTTCGTCTTCGATTGCTTCTAGTGCTGTTGTGTTTGGCTCTGGGTTCACCCAAGCACATGCTTCTCATTCTGGTCCCTTTTGTTCAGGGATGTCCATTAGTGGAAATCCCTCTTTTTCCTTTTCCGCTGCTTCAGCTGGATCTACACCCATGTCTAACATGGCTAGTGGATCAGCTTCGTTTCAGGGTTTCCCCTTTGGGACTAGACACATTCCTAGTTCCAATCCTTCTTTAGGGTCGTTTCCGTTTACGTCCCAGACCCAGAGTTTCAACCCTTGGTCTGGGGGGCAAAGTTCGACTACTTTTACGGGATGGAATCCTGTCTTTACTACAACGGGGGCAGGGAATCAGTTTTATGTAGGTCATCAAGGGAATGCTTCTTTCCCTTCATCGAGTGCTTATCAGACCTTTTCTCCTCTGTCTAATGCTTGGAACCCCTATCAGGGGCTCTCCTCTTCATTTAATACTTCAACGGGGGGAACTGGTCTGGGCTTTGGTAACTCGGCGTGGGGAGGAGGTTCTTCTCCGTTTTCTACGAGTCCTTTCTGGCAGCCTGGTGCCTTATCAAATCCAGGCTATTCTTTTCAGAATGTTGGGAATCCATCCCCTCAAGGATGGAATTCTCAGGCTCCGCCTCGCTTACCGTTTCTGGAAACGTTAAACTTGCCAGATTTGTCGAAGTTGACTAATGACCCGATTCGTTATAGTCCGGGGTGGCCTCCGGTCCCGACCAAACTTCCTTCAGACATTCCATAGTTTGAAGGTAAGAATGGAGAGGATCCGGCGGACCACATCACCACTTTCCACTTATGGTGCTCTTCGAACTCCCTGATCGATGACTCGATTAGGTTGAGATTATTTCAGCGCACCCTAACTGGAAATGCTGCCAAATGGTATATAGAGCTCACTGGGGGCAGTTTTTCCACATTTGGAGAACTGGCTATCACATTTCTTAACCATTTTCAGTTGCCTGTCAGATATGAGGCTGGGACCGAACTCCTGGCTAATTTTAAGCAGGATGAGGCAACTCACATTTCTGATCATATTCAGGAATGGAGGAGAAGGAAGAGGCTTATCAAAGCCCATATTCCAGGTGAGTTCCTTCTCGAGTGGTTTTGAAATCGCTTCAGTCAGACATTTCAAAGGATGTATCCCTATCTGGGGTATTTTCCGAGGAGCAGGCCATTTTTAGGGCCCAGCAGTTAGAACTGATCTATTCTCAGTCTGGGGTACTTTATAAGTATTTGCCCAATGCTCCTCGCTCCAAATTGGATTTATCGAAAACTAAACCTGGTCCGCATGGTGATGGGCTTGTCGGATCGGTCAATAGTGGTGCAGCCAGCCTGCTTTCTCAACTGCAGTAGTTGTCTTTACAATCTGCTCCTTCTGGTCAGGCTGTGCCTGCTGATTCATCACCTTCCCAGTCTTTGTCCATAAATGCTATCCAAGCTTCTGATCCCAAAGGAAATCAACAATCCGATGGGAAGAAGAAGGGACATAATAACAAGAAGAAGGGCAAGAACGGGAAGGGCAATGCAAATAAAACCAACGAGCGTGTTGGTGAGGGTCAAAAGGAGAAAAAGAAAGTGAAGTTTCCATGCAAGCTTTGTGTTGGAGACCATCTCACACACCTTTGCCCTAAAATTCAAGATGCTCAGTGCTTGTTAAGCCAGCAGGGTTCTTCTAGTTCCCAGGCTATGTTAACAAACCCTTTTTCCCAAGGGCAACAATTAGTTGTTGGCGCAAACCAAAATCCTGGGGCTTCCTCTGGAGGTACCCAGGAAGGGGAAATTCCATCGAACATCTTTATGATGAGTGCTCACGTGGATGTCGCTACGAGATCCCGTGATTATGGCGGAGAGGAATCTTCGAAAGCTAAGGAAGTTCCCGATGCTACTGAGCCGCTTCACATCACGAAGCCAACTGTTGAGTCTATGCCTCGGATACCGAAGGCATCCTCTAAGCGGTCAACGATTAATCCGAACATGAGGGCTGCCTAGAACTACTCGATTGTAGAAGATCTGGCGCAGAGTCCTTGTGCTATGTCTGCCTTAGAGGTACTCCAGTCTTGTCCGGCTCAGCGCAGTGCTTTGCTCACTGCCATTGGGGCTATTGATCCGAAAAATTCTCTTCTGATTACTTTTGATATGAATAATTTTAAGAAGAGACTTCCTCATCACATGGCGTTTCATATTAAATCGCCGTATCGGAAGTGCAATATCTTTCGAACGGTCGTTGATGAGGGTGCTTCCACATGCGTGATGTCTCTCGCATGCTGGAAGACACTTGGATCTCTCAAAGTTGTTCCATCTAGCACTGTTCTTACTGCGTTCGATGGTAATTCTCACAGACCCCATGGTATTGTCCCGGCTTTGCCCATCTATGTTGGGGGAAAAACTGTTAACATAGAGGTTGAGGTAGTGGATGCAGCCTTGGACTACAACCTTCTGTTGGGGAGGAACTGGATATATGAGATGGATGCCATTGCATCCTCATTATTTCGAATTGTATGTTTCCCCCACGAAGGGAGGATCGTTACGGTGGATCAACTGGACTGTCCTCAAGTAGACCTGAATGCGCCTTCTGACTCATCTGTTCCTAAGTTGGATAATACTAAGGCGCCTGTTGAGAATCTAGGAGTTGGAATGTATTCTTCCCTGATGGGTACTTTCGATCTTCCTCCTCCTATGGTGCATATTAATGCTATTTCATCCTCCAAGGCTCCCCTTCGAAGAGAGTTCTTTCGAACTCATTATTTTTCGGACCCTTGGACCTTACCTTCCCCTACTGTCACATTAGCGGAAGGTCAAGTGGGTGGAATGGCATTTCCAATTTCTGCAGCTGAGATTGCATATCAGTCTATTGTTGACACTGCAGAATCTGTTCCAGCTCCTCTTTCACCGGAAGAGTTGGATGGTGATGTGGCTCCGGCTTGGACGATTAGTTCTTCTTCGACCCAGGATTGTCTTGATACCACTCTTCCATCTGAAGAGTCTATCCTGGAAGCCATGACTAGTATAGATAGACCGTGGGATGATTTGCATCATCGGTCTTACTTCCTACCTGACTTGAACGAAGTTGAAACTAGTTTTCCAAGTCCTCAGTCTCCTGGACCTGTTCACCCAGTCTTGAACCCTTTGGCACCAACACAGGTTTATGCTGAAGGGAACATGGCTATGATCTCTCCTACTATCCCGGTGAACATTTCCAGGGATCCCAATATCATTGAGAATGTCTTCATTGGAGCTGAATGTTCCCGTGAAGAGATTCAAATCTACACCGAGCTCTTCAAAGAGTATATGGATGTATTTGCTTGGTCTTATGAAGAAATGCCTGGCATAGACCCATCTATCGTTCAGCATGAGATCAAGACGTATGAAAACGCTAAGCCGGTCAGGCAAAAGCTTCGTCCGGTCAATCCTAGGAAGGCAGCAGCTATCAAAGCTGAAGTTGAAAAGCTGCTTAAGGCGGGATTCATTTTCCCAGTTCCTTTGACAGAATGGGTTTCAAACCCCGTTCCGGTAGATAAAAAGCAAGGAACGATTCGAGTGTGCATCGATTTCTGAGACCTAAATAAGGCATGTCCTAAAGACAATTACCCCACACCATTCATCGATCAGATCATTGACAAGTGTGCCGGTAACGAGATTTTCTCCTTCATGGACGGTTTTTCTGGATATAATCAAATTACTATCCGTCCTAAAGATCAACATAAGACTGCATTTATTTGTCCCTGGGGTACGTTTGCATACAAGAAGATGCCTTTTGGCCTTAAAAATGCTAGGGCTACCTTTCAGCGGGCCATGTCTTACGCCTTCCACGACATCAAAAAGATTATCGAGGCATACTTAGATGATTTAGCTGCTCATTCTCGAAAGAGGATGGATCATCCTGGTCACCTCCGACAAATATTTGAAAGATGTCCGTTTTTATAAAATTCGATTGAATCCGAACAAGTGCGTTTTCGCGGTTACATCCGGTCGGCTGTTGGGATTTATTGTGTCTAGGGAAGGGATAAGGGTAGATCCCTTCAAGGTTGAGGCAATACTTCGATTGCCTCCCCCGTCTTCAATCCGTCAGCTTCAAAGTCTCCAAGGGAAGTCTAATTTTCTGCGGAGGTTTATCGTCAACTATGCTGAGATTACAAAGGGATATATGAGACTGTTGAAGAAAGGAGTTCCTTTTCTTTGGGACGACTACGCTCAACGCTCGTTCGATGCCTTGAAAAAGGCATTGACCTCTGCTCCTTTACTGAGTCCACCCGATTATAGCAGATATTTTCTTTTGTATCTGGCTACAGCAGAATCTACCATTGGTATGGTTCTGGTTCAGGAGGATGATGCTCTGGCTGAGCATGTTATTTACTACCTTAGTCGAGGACTGGTAGGACCTGAACTGCGATACACCCCGATAGAAAAATTAGCCTTAGCAGCAGTTCATGCTGTGCAGCGACTCCGGCATTATATTATTCTTCGCAAAACTTATGTCTTGGTAGCTGCCAATCCATTTCAGTTTGTCCTCAGCAGGCGAGTGATTGGGGGCAAATATAATAGATGGATTGTGATTCTACAAGAATTTGATCTCGAGTTCATGTCTGCCAAATCCAAGAAGTCATTAGTTTTGCGGAATTGATCTCCGAGTTGCCTTATGGAGAGGAGATGATCTATGATGAGTCCTTTCCGGACGAACACTTGTTTCTGATCTCTCCACAGGATCCTTGGTATGGGGATATCATTGTGTATCTCCAGACTGCGAAGTTTCCCTCAACTTTTTCGAAAGATGAGCGTCGTAAGCTGCGTCACTTAGCCAAGAATTATCTGATTATTGGTGATGCTTTGTACCGTCGAGGGGTTGATTCAATCCTAAGACGTTGCTTAACTTTCGAAGAAGCTGAGGTTGTGCTCAATGATTCTCACAGTGGAGCTTGTGGGGGTCATTTATCTGGGCTTGCTACAGCCCAAAAGATTTTGCGTGCTGGATACTTTTGGCCCTCGATTTTCAAAGATTGTATTGAATCGGTCAAGAAGTGTCATCCATGTCAGGTTTATACTCGAAAAATGCGCGCTCATCCAGCTCCGATTTTTCCAGTCGTTACTGTCGGACCATTTACAAAGTGGGGTATGGATTATACCACTTTTAACCCGCCTTCGGCAAAAGGTCACAAGTACATTATCGTAGCAGTAGACTACTTTACAAAGTGGGTCGAGGCTATGCCTACTTTTGGGAACGATGGTGAGACTGCAACTTTGTTCCTTTTCAACCAAGTTATCGCTCGTTTTGGTATACCTAGAGAGATTGTCACTGACCATGGCAGTCATTTTCAGAATAGTATGATGGCTGAGTTGGCTCTCAAATTGGGTTTCCGGCAGGAGCATTCATCTCCATATTATCCTCGAGCCAATGGGCAAGTGGAAGCCGTGAATAAATCCTTGAAGACAATTCTTCAAAGGACAATTGATAAAGCTAGATCCAACTGGAATATTATGCTATATCCTGCACTTTGGGCATACAGGACGTCAGTGAAAACTGCAACTGGCTTTACTCCGTTTCAGTTAGTGCACGGGGTGGAATCCGTATTTCCTATTGAATGCGAGATTCCTTCTCTTAAATTAGCTGTTGAACTTCTTCCTGACACTTCTAGTCTGGCAGAACGACTTCTTCATCTGGAACATCTCGATGAGTAGCGTCGAGATGCCGCCACGATGAATGAAGCACATAAAAACCGAGTAAAAGTTTAGTACGATAAGGCGGTCAAGCCTAGCGTCTTTTCGGAAGGTGACCTTGTTTTGGTCTATGCCCAAGAAAAGGATGCCCTGGGGGCAGGAAAGTTTAAATCGATGTGATATGGCCCCTATATCGTTAAAAAAGTCCTTAATAAAGGAGCGTATACCTTGGTTGACTTCGAAGGGAACGAGTTGCCAGAGCCCCGAAATGGGCTCTATTTGAAGAAGTATTATGCCTAGGCTTTGGCCTGGCATCTTGCTTTTGTATATAGTAGTTTTTTGCTTTGTACATATCTGATTGATTTTTCGATCTTTGATGAGTTGGTGATGTTTTTGATCTGCTTTGGCAGGTTGTGTTGGATGTCATGAGTCATTTTGGTTTCGCCGATGGTGCTAGTAGACACACCCGGAACTTAGCTTCCGCGGCTTGGGTGCTTCATTATCCTTCCGGTCAGCTGTTGGTATCAAGAGGGGTATGCATTGGTCCTGCTTCCAATAATATAGCAGAATACACTGCAGTCGTTCATCTACTCTCGGAGGAAATATCTTTGGGTGTTGATTTGTTGGTAGTTTTCTTGGACTCTCAGTTGGTGGTGTCGCAGTTGAACAACACTTATCGGGTATGAGATCCATTTTTATTACGATTGTTCTTGAGGGTACGTTTGTTACAAAGGTCATTTCAATTTTTAACGTTCATTCATATTCCTCGAGCTGACAATTGGTTTGCTGACTCATTAGCTAATCAAGCATTAGATTGGCACATTAATCATTCCATACAATAAATTTTTAATCATCAAAAACATCATACATTTGATACATTTATCACATCACATCAAATATTGCTGTATACATATCATCGGCGTGTCAAAAAACTTTACAAAATTTGGATGCATAATCTCGTACAAAACTTGGGCTTATGCCCCATCATGTTCAGTCTCAAAAAAGAATATACAGTCATCTAATATATAATATATGTCTACTCCTGAGGACCCTGCCCAGAAGTCGTGTTCTTATAGAACGTAACTGCAGTGGCCACTCGGTGGAATAATCTAACCCAGTCTCGGGGTACTCCTACCACCCGTCTCTGGATGGCTTCAGGCAAGTCCTCCACGGTAGCCATAGGGATTTGGTGGGTCAGTCCCTCCAAGTTTCTCTGCATGGCCTGGAGAGTCCTGTCTGAGTCCACTGTCTCTGCCTCGCCCCTGCGACGCTTATGGCGCGATAGGCCCTCAGGACGAACTGGTCCAACATCTGAAACATGATCATTTTTTAATTGTCATTCATTATGAATCCAATCAAAAACATGTTTTTTTTTCATTTTTTCATACATATTTGAAAAAATCCAAAAAATTATATAAGTCAAAAAATTTTGCAAACTTACCGACTGCTCCCCATGCTGTGCCAGGTGGAAGAACTAGATCCGGATCTCCACGAAAGTCCATCCCGGCATAGGGATAGTTGTCCACTGCGATGATTTGTTCTCCCCACCAAAGGAATAACTCATCGTCCCATGTGGTCCAGGGTACCTCACTACCCCCCAGTCTCTTCATCATGTCCGCCCAACGGGCAATTCTTGGGTCCCGCGGGCTACTGATAGTAGAGATGAATCTGGGTCTCAATGTTGGAATCTTCTCAAAGAAGAATGTTGTCAAAATGGTACCATAGCCAAAGTGTTTGGTCTTCACTTGGCGGATTGAGGTCAGCTGTTGTTTCATGTTTAGTAATAGGGTTGTGCACCAATCATACACATGAGTCAAACACTCTACTGCTATGCTCATTTGCGTCCTGGATGCCTGATGTAGAGAGGCGGATCCTGCCACTCTGCTGATGGCGAAAAGGAGGATTTTCATGTGCAAATCCCTCATATCTTTAATGGAAATCTGTGTTCCAACCTTTTTGGAACCCGGTACGCAATACACGTGGACATAGTCTTCCACGGTTAACCCTCCCAGGGGCTTCCCGTGCAAGTCTACTGGTTCTCCCCTTCGGGAGAGTCCAGTAATGAAATATATGTCTTCCACTTCAATGCGTATTGGCATCTGATCAATTATGAAGCAATCCTGATCTGGGTCCTAGTAATTCACAAGCATTTCTAGCAATCTCACATTGCTTTTCATATTTGGCATTTTAAAGAATTTGAACAATCCACAATTTCGGAGGATATTTTGCGCTACGCGATCTTGCATGACCTATTGGTCTATTGTGCTATGCTCACGTTCCCTCCATGAGATAGTCATCCTGAGAAATTTCATCAAATTATGCATTAGCCATGCTTTTTTGCATTCGAACCTGCGCATACGCGACTTTTCCTGTGCACAGTCGCATGTATACGCGACTTGCCTTCAATGAACCCGCGTATGCACAAGTACGCATATTTTAGCAAGGGTTTTAAAGAAAAAAATCACTTAATTTTAATTTCCAAACGGGAAAAATGAATAAACAGGATGATTAAGGAGCCTACCTGAAGTTTCATTGAGTTCCGACGGTCTGTTGTTCCTGATTTGACGAAAGAAGTTTTTTTCTCCAGAGCACTTTTTCCAAATCAGCTATGAAATAATGAACCAAATGAGAGGTAATTTGTCTATTTATGGCTAAAAAATTGAAAATTTTCGAAAAATTTCCTTATGCCTATTTTTTCGATCTATCTTAAGTTGCATAACTCGGTTGCTTGGAAGTGCCCAATTTGGTATATTTTCAGGTACATTTTAACAATCTTGAGATTTTTCCCGATTTTTTGATCCATGATTTCCGACTCTGCACGGCAGGTATATGATCTTCACTGGCATATAGGTTAGGGAAATCACATTCCGTTGCATTTTGCATTCTAGCCTCCATACTGATCACTTGCCTTAGGGTCGATCCCATTAGGTCATGAGTATTACACCCATTTCACTCACCGATTATTTAATCATGACTTGATGGTAGAGCCTTCCTTTACATGGGCTTCCTAGTTAGTTCCTCGCTATCACTTGTTGCCCATGCTACGTTTTATGTAGGCTCGGGAGTCCTCTTTAGTCCCGCCATGTCTTATGTGTTGAAGCTTCATTCTTCTTCTTCATCACTTATCATTTTTTCTGGCTTTTACCCTAGAGGCTCCCTGGTGTCGTTTAAGTTGTATTACTGCATTGCATATTGGCTACTTGTTTATCTTGGCCTTTAGCCGGCTTTATTTGGACTCGATGTTTAAGCCAAATTTTGACCTTGACTTTCTGTACAAGTTAACCATTGCATGCACTTAGCTATCACGACTTGACACCTTTTACCCATGGATGGAGCATTCCTCTGAGTATCACTGACCAGTTTTCGCCACCTTGCATTGAGCATAGTATTGTTCGAATCCTAGGAACTAGTGCATCTGATTTCCTGATACTCGTTCTATCCATTGTACCATAGCATTCTTTTATTCTTTTTCAGGCTTATTATATGAAAAAGACAAAAAAATCAAATATAACAAAAAGAGCGGGAACGGGATGTATCTTCGTTGTTTTGATGGCAGTACAGAGTCAGTTTGTCACCCTTGAACAAAGCACATATACTTATATATATTTCCTTCATTTGGGATGGTTTTAGTTTTGACCTAGGTTCAGCCTTTACCATGTTTCACCTATCAGTTCTCCCCCAGTTGGTTATCTCTTCCAATCATATGGAGAGTTTGCTCTGCCTCCTGCATAACAGACTTATACAGTGTCACTTTTTATTGCCATGGTCATCACGAGTCGTGCTTTTGTTCAAGGGAAGTTTAACCTGAGTCGGCCATTTTGCGGTGTCTCTTGACTCATTATTCAGTCGGCCTTCCTGGTCTTGTCAGTATCATGTTCTATCACATCAGATGTTTTGGTCTTCTGCTCGTGCTGGTTTGAGAAGGTCCCCATTGACTTCTTGCCGGCGGGTTTGTCTCTTATTGACTACGACACATTGCTCTGAGAGCAAACCTAGAGCCGCACCTTGGGCCTATTTCCATCATTGATAGGTGACCTCGTGCTCATCATTTGATCATCATCATGGGTCTTTTACTGAGTGGTTTCCCCTGTGTTCGACGTCAGCACACATTATCACACTTGGGATTCGTGCAGTACCTTGATTTCCATTTGACCCTATCGGTGGATTTCTCGCCTCTGTGTCAGCTTTCATTATTGGTTGGTTTAGAGGGTTTCTTCCATACGCTAGCTTCATCTTGTGCATGTCGGAAACGTACTTCGGTTTTGGTTCCATCACTCTACTTCATCCGATTCCTTCCAAATCTTGGCCTGCGAATTACACGCGCGCTGGACTGATGTGGGATGCCTTAATGCCTTCCTTCCAGCAGATATTTTCCCATCAACTCCGACTCATTGCTCTGGGAATAAGGTCTAGAGTCTTTTTGTCAGTACCTTAGGGTTTGCAGTCATCAGTGGCAGACTCTTCGCTATCGACAGTGGGGATTCATCATTGCCTCCTGATTGGTAGATTCTTTCAAGTGTTAGACTCCAACTCATTCATTCGCACTTATTAGATTGTACTGGGGCACCTTGACACTCATTATCATTATCGGTGGGTTTTCTCGCGTTGGTTAACGGTATACATCATTGACCGGTAATCCAACGATTTGTCACATGGTCGACTTCAGCTCATTTATTCCCATTGTGTAGAATTGTGCCATAGTGATCGGTGAAGACCTCGGGTTGCATCAGCATTTCTCGGTTCACTTTTGACAGTCCATTCAGTTTCTGCCAGTGATGCCGTCCACCCTTATATGTTGCAGTTCAGTACAGCAACATCTTATATGTTGGCTCCCGAGTTGCGTGATTGTACCGTTTGTTCCACCTCTTATGATTCAGTACTTGGAGATTCAGTTACTTATATGATCAGACATCCAGTTGCACCATCTTTGATTAGCTTTCTATATGTGATACTTGGACATTGATTCAGACTTACACTTCCGGGCCATGCTCAGATGATTCATTGTGTACTTTCAGTTCAGCTATACTTGTATACATGTTGGATCTATTCAATACTTTCTATATGATGTATTTTTGACTGAGCATGGGTATGCCCGCCTCAGCATGAGTTGACTCTCTGTTTTCTTTCATTGGTTTTTGGCAGGCTGAAATCTGGTGAAGTCCTCTCTTGTCCTTGCGAAGATCTTTCTATGTGCATAATACATTTCGGCCATCATGTACCCCTTCTGACCTCATATATTAGGGGGCATCTGTTATAGCATCATTTCTCACCTTGACATGATTCATGATTGCTACATGGCTTTATGGGCACCCATTCCTACGGACTTGGACAAATTCACTTAAAAACAGTGGAAAATCCTTCATACGCGACTATGCCCGTGTTTTTCCGCGTGTATACGCGAGTACAGCTAGACTTTTCCGCGTATGCCATTTTAATGATTAAAAATATATATATAAATCCCTAATTTCGCGCTGGGTTGATGGTTACTCAGGTAGTTCAACCACCCCAGCCCGTGGCCAACTGTTTCCAACTGCTGAAACTACTTGGAGGGACTATAAAAAGCCCTCATGTGTATGGCCTAAGGGAGAGAGAAAGTATTGATATTATACTCTGTTGGTATTCCCTATCCAAGTCTGATTCCCCGTGCCTCCTACACTTTCCCAGTTCATTGTAGGAAACCCTTGTTTCCTTGAGATGCACATCCCTTTATATGTCATCTCATATGCACCAGTTTGGAAGGAGTCTTAGCGAGGCAAGGGCTGGACGGATCCGGACGACGGTCTGCGAAGGCCTTGGAAGGATCAGGTGATCTCTCCACGTATTACTTTTGTACATGCTATTTATAATACAGAAGTACCATGCTGTTCCCGAAATAAACGTGTTGGTGTATGCTTATATGTATGAGAATATTTGTTATACAAGCATTCATTATGATTTATTTAATGTTTTATATGAATCTCACTAACATTTAGAGTAGATATATGCTGTACAACCAGTCCTTTGTGCTTGTTTCTTCTTGTATTTCAGGTTAAGAAGGAAGGACGGTTGCTGGGGGTTTGAACCCTGCGGGATCTTCCTCAACCGTAGGACCAACGGGTAACTTTATCATTCTACTCTATTTAGTTTTTCTGAACGTGCATGGTTGTGTGAGTCTCTGTTAAGTAGCATGCCCCTGCTCTGTGGAGGTTGTAACCCAATGAACCTCTAGGGTGAAATTCCCTGAAACACATATTGAAAAAGTTAGTGCACTTCATTCCAGTGAAGTATACATATTCAGATAGTGATGTGGCATGGGTATTCATCAAAAATGTGATGAGGTTATATGGTGTTATGTGGTTCCTAGTTTTGGAAGGGGTTTTTTGCAGGTTTAGGGACAAATTTGGCCTTTAACACATCCTATCATGTGAAAAGAAATGAAAAGATAAAGAGGGTAAGTAGGATATTGGAGTAAATGTTGAGAATGGATGTAATGAACCAGTAGAGGAGATGGGAGGATTACCTTCCATTTTTTGAGTTTTCTAACAACAATGGGTACTAGGAGTCACGCAGGATGAGTCTATTTTAGGTACTCTATGGGTGGAGTTCAAATACTCCCATCAGTTAGAGTGATCCATTTAATAGGGTGTTGGTAGGACTAGATATGTTGGAAGAAATGGAATCGAAATACAAGTGATCAAGAAGAATCTAGAGGAATCATAGGAAAAACATAAAATTTATGTATATCAAGACAGGATTTTTAACGAATTTCAGGTTTGGGAATAGGTGAACTTGCGTATCAATCCTAAGGAGATGCCCTTGATGATCAGGTCATGTGCCAAGATGGCACCTCAGCATTGTGGACCTTTCAAGCTTATTGAAAGGATTGGAACAGTAACCTGTCGACTTGCATTTCCTTCCACAGTGAAAGTCCATGATTGTTTTCATCTTTCATTTCTTAAGAAGTATTTTAGATATGTTGATCATGTGATTGACTGGTCTGTATTTCAGGTGCAACTAGAAGGAGAATTCAAACTAGAAATGCAATGTATTTTACAGAGAAATATGCTTAGTGGCTTCAGAAATGAGAAATCGAGCAGGTGTAGTAGAAGAATTTTGGGCCCGATGAAGCTACATGGGAGATGGTAAATCAGATGTGGGATATGTATGGTTCTCTATTCGTTGGTTGAGAAAAAAAATTTGGTATATGTTTTGGTGTGATGTTTTGGTATATGTATAAATGTATATGGATTTAATTACCACCATGAGGTGTATTATAAATCTCTAATAAGTGGTATGGGTGTCATGTCATTATGGTTATAATTTTTTTACGTTGTCTTGTTGGTTTATTTCTCAGTAGGATGATCATTGTAAATATTGCATCGAGCCAAGTTCTAAATATCCATGGGATGTATATTTTTATTTCAGTAGTTTTTTTGGTTGCAGGTGTCATTAAATACTAAAGGAAATGTTCCCCCAAGGGGTAGGGTTATGTAACATGCCTCGTCGAAATTCCATGTAAATAAAGTTAATAAAGGAAAAATAATAACCATGGTCACGTGATATGTATTCCAAGTTGTACGGTAGGAAAAACATCCTAGTGTGCGTGTTCATTTGGTTTATTATGGCTAAGGGAGATTGGCAAAGGCAATGTAAAGACTTTCGAAAGGAAAAATGGAATTAATTGGAATTTTAATTACAAAAATAATAGAAATCGGGATAAAGTGAAGGTGAAATATCACAATTTTCATGTGAGGAGAGAAATGAAGGAAAATAATGGAAACTTGAAGAAATTAGGGGCATCATTAATAAAATGGCTTAGGAGGATCAATTGGTACCTTTCCTTAGTTCATTTTTGGAGCTCTCTCTCTATTCTCTCTCTCTGTGACACTCTTGGAAATAGAGTTTTCTTGGAAAACTATAGCATTAGATCAAGGAAAGAAAAGGAAGGAAAAACAAGGAAAAAGGAAGAAAAGATCAAGCAAGGAAGAGAAACATCATGCAACTACAACATGATTATTTGCAGGTATTGATTTGCATGTGTCATTTCCTTACTATATTTGGCATGCATGGTACATGCATGCATGTATTTGCTTCTCTTCTTGTCACTGGCATGTGTTTTTCTAGGTGTGACATTAATCTTCAACCTTTTCTTTCCATTTCCAAATAGCCATGGTGTGATGGATTCTCTTTTATTTGGTTAATATGGATTTTTAGAAGGTTTAGAAACTGAGTGAGGTGGTCCCTCAAAGAAAAAAAACATGTCCTAGGAATCCCTGGATCGAAGAAGGTGGGATTGTGGTAAGGATGAGTTTTTTGTGTCTCTCTAGGCCTAATAATCCTTGACTAGTGAATCGCGGTCTATACAGAAAATCCTATATGTGTGTGCCCTCAATCAAGCCTAGGAATCCTTGACTAGCGAATGGTGGGATATATCGTAAATCCTAGAGGGTGGATTCTCGATTACGGCTAGGAATCCCCAACCAGTAAATTTTGGGATATGCAGTAAAACCTAGAGACTTGGAACTAGGATAATTCCTCATGGTGTAGGTGGAGAAATACCATATCATCCATCCCTTTTTTGGGAATATTGATCTAGTGGGGATTGTAGTAAGGCCTGAGGAAACCTGGATTGGTTTGGTTTTGAGTCCCACATTCATGCTTGGAATATGGCATGGGGGTGATTCGCTAAAAGAAATATATGGTTCAACCAATCTTTGGTTGGGTGGTTTGTGGAAATCCCATACCTTTTTGGATTTTTCACTCATTGCTAAGATCTTATTCTCCATAGTATTTCATGTCTAAATGTACTAGTTCATATGTGGATTTTATGGTTGTTATATCATTGTAATTTTTGTTGGTTATATGTTGGTTATGAGTATGTTTTATGACGGACTTGATGTATGGATCTCATCATTATTTGATTAAAAATTTAATGTAAAATGAATATATGACCTAATATATGATAAAGAAACTATACTAATAAGGAAACAATGCTTCCTTATGATTCTCAGATAAGTATGAGACCCCTATTCTCATATATGTTGTTATGGCCTATATATTACATATTTGTGACATGTTTGATGCAATGCATATCATGGCTAGTAGGGTTCATATCAATTACTTGTACCAATGATTGCACTAGTTGCCTTGTTACATTTTTATTTATCATTTCGAAAAGTTTCAAGAAGTTCTAGGTAGTGGCCTGAGACCTGGCCCTGGGAAAGTGGTTCAGAATATGGGGTTGTTGGCATAGAACTTCCTAGAAAAATCCATAGTCATTAACATCCCTTGTTTTGGGAGTGACTAAAAGGCCTCATTCACATGCATGGCTTGTTATGGGAATGGTTGAGGGTACAGATCAATAAAATTAAAATATTCCTCAAGGGTTGGTCACATGGAAGGGTTGGTTGGCTCCTGAAGGTTCTGTAGCATGTGTGGAAGGTCAGATTAGTTTCATTATGTTGGTTCCACTTCCTTAACTATAAATGGGGATTTTAATCACATCATAGTCACCTCTCATGAAATATTCACCCCAATGGTCTGATTAGCTTGGGTAAATGTGGGAGAAGGGTACTACAATTTCCATCTATTTATCATCCATGTCACATTGGACAATGAGGCGATATTATATGAAAACCTTTCGAAATCTGCAGTTTGGAGTCTTTATCCATAACACTTTCTCATATGGAATATAAAATAGTTGTGACCAACAACTTAACAGAAATAGGGGCTAAAACTGATGATCCACAAACTATTATCAATATTCCACTATTCAATTAAACAAAATATATCTCATAAAAATATATTTAAAAATATGAAATATACACTATTAGCGCAGAAAATCCATGAAATTATGATCTTATAATATGAGTAATCTGAAATAGAATTTCTTCTCACATAAACACATAATTTCTCTATTAGATACAACATACTGGGAACATAAATAAAATTACACTCGCACAATTCAAAAACAAAAAACTGTCTAGGGAACCCAATTGGGAAAATCGTCTTCTTACTTGAAAATTTAATTGATAGAGAAACTGAGCAATCGATCTCTTAGAAAATAAAATTGTTTCAATCTAAAAGACGCACTTGTCTTTCTTTCTTCATCCAAGCTTGAAAATTTTTCAATAATATTTATCTTTGTTTCCCTCTACGAACCTGTGCACAATATTCTCTTGCACACTCTTCCTCTCACAAGCTCCACAGACAAACTCATGCTTCCTTTTTCTTGGCATCACCAAATCATGCTCACCAAAATATTTATTAAACTAATTCCTTAATTCCTCCTTTTAAAGATAATTTGAAAGGTAAAAATTAGTGAGTTTTGTAATTAACAAACTATTTTGTGATTGGATAAGTTTTCATGAGTTAAATTCTCTTGCAAATCATCCTATTTGAATTCAACCACTTGAAACTCAATCACTTTGTTTTTCATCAATAAACTCACACTAGAAAATAAATTACTCAGCTTTCAATTTCAACACATTAACCCTTTTCTCACTAATATTTTCAACAATCCCTCTTAGTAAGGAAAGTGTTCATGGATGAACCTCGTTGACCTATATCTGTCTCCAACACTACCATGTTCTTCGCTTCTACAACTACTCCCTTTGAACAAGAATACTTCCTTTCTTTCTTCTACAGAACCTAAGTTGAAGATATTTTCATCCCCACCATGCTCTGTAATTCCATCACTATTCTATTTTGATAACTTCTTGCATTGTTTCTCAATATTTCTCTATTTGAATATATCCATCTCCAACTCCACAATTTTCCACTATCAATGAGTGGAACTCCTTTAGGCCATGATCTTTGGCCCAAATAGTTTTCCCTATAACAGAGCCTTTTTCCATCAAGGATGGAAACTCATAGAGTCTTCAACCTACCCACTAATTGCCACACTTCTTCTCCACAAAAGATAATTGTTAGGGAAATTGAGGATGCCCACTCTCACTATAGAATTAAATCACTACACAATGAACTAGGGTTGAATACTAAACCCTCTTTGTTGCTTCCTTTGTCCCTTCAAGGATGAAACTAGAGATTCAACATTTATGTAACTCCAACTAGATTTCATATCCACCTCAAATGATGGACTTAGGGTAGCAAAGACACCTTCTAACCACCCTCAAAATAGTACATAATATTTCCACCAAAATTTTCCTAAATCTAGACTCGAACACTTGTCAAAAACATCAACCTTGGAAGAATGAAAAAATACCTTTGGTTTGAAAGATTAACTCTCTCCCAAATCAACTCATCCAGTGAACCTAAGTTTGAAGCTTTGACTCTTCCGCTAGGGCTAGTTACTTTCCATGACAACTTCCCTAAGCCTATTCCAAAACTCCTTCAGGAAGCTATCGTTATCCTCCTTCTATAACCCTTCTATATGAGCTAGAATATACGGTTTTCCTATCACCTATTCATGCCTATCAACCCTTGAAAACAAAAGGCTACAAGGCTCAACCCTCCTTCTAGAAAAAACAACAAATTTTTGGCTTATGTAATTTAGAAATCCTCCATAAAACAATAGATATATATACCTTGTACATTGTCTACAATATGCCCTTAACCCAACCTTTTTCAAACTTAAAAGGTGACACTTATTACTTCTCCACTCCACTTGAAATAACTCCTCAAGTACTTGTGGCTACCGCATACCAAATGTCTCTGCACTATGATGAATTTTCTCTTGTATGTGCTACCTTAATTTTGATCCATGCTATGATACCATGTACAAAATCCATGAAATTTTGATATGCTAATATGAACAATCTAAAATAAATTTTTTTCTCACATAACACATAATTTCAGTACTAGATGTAGTGGAAGATGAACATAAATAAAATCCTAGTCACAAAATTCAAAAACACAGAGTTCTCTAGTGAACCTAACTAGGAAAACCCTCTACTTATTTGAGACATTTATTGATAGAGAAACTAACATTTATCTCCTGCAAAATAGAACTATTTCAAACTGAAAGAAACGCTTTATTTTCTTTCTTGATATAAGATTGAAACCTTAGCAAGGCCCTTGATCTCTGCTTCCCTCTAAAAACCTATCTACACAGTTTTGTTGCACATTCTTCCTCTTACAAGCTCCATGCACAAACCCATGCTTCCTATTACTTGTTCTCACCAACTCACGCTCATCGAAACATTGATTAAACTTGTGCCTTCATTCCTCATTTTAAAGGCAATTCAAATGGTTAAAATTAGTGATATTTCTAATAAAGGAATGATTTTGTGATGGAATAAGTTAGCATGAATTAACTGATCATGAAACTCATTCTATTTCAAGAAAACTATGTGAAACTGAATCACTTTTGTTTTTTCCTCAATAAACTCACACCAGAAAATGAAGAACTCAAATTTCAATTTCAAGACATCAATTAACTGCATCTTATATCATCCTAATTTTTAGGGACTGGTTTGTAAATTATAGGAACTCTATTCATGCACAAGAAGTAACTCATTCAAGCTCCTATGATTAAGGCATAAATCAACAAACCCTTTTCTCGCTAATATTTTCAACAATTATTGTTTATTTCTCTTTATATTTTTGCATCTGTAGATTAAAATTAATTACATATGAATGAAAATTAGAATATATCTAAAAAATATAGAACAATGGAATCATAACTCACAAATAAATTTGACACAAGAAATAACCCAGGAAACACTTTCTAGAGAAAACTTTCACAAACACGCAGAGCGGGGTTAAACGGTTTTTCACCTTTTCCTGACAATTTAGTAGCACATAGCATTAACTAGTGATATCACATGAAAGGAATATATAATTTATATTAGACATTTTATTTTCATCTTGAAGGAAGCTACAACTTTTGATTTTAACAATCACTACTGGAAGGGAATACAAACCCTAACGATGTACCAACTATTATTGGAAGGAGGCGAAAATATCATGAAGGAAGTTACAACTTCCTTTCCTAGAACCTCATCCACCCTTACAATTTAAAGATAAAAATAATAATTTTTGGTCTCCCGTACCAAGGACAATAACCCTTCTACAAGTACAATCAACAAGATCAACAGTCATGCAATCTTGTCATTGTCCTCTTACTCAACCATTGCTATCTCATTGCATAATCACCATTGTTGAATTGCACTGATGCAAATTCACATCGTCAAGCTTCTT
This sequence comes from Pinus albicaulis, assembly GCA_034641835.2. Lineage (NCBI taxonomy): Eukaryota > Viridiplantae > Streptophyta > Pinopsida > Pinales > Pinaceae > Pinus > Pinus albicaulis. The sequence goes on from CM076578.1 coordinate 1,766,116,096, forward strand.
TCTCAAAAACAATTCAATGTACCTTTAGTCTACCTTATAAACAACTTATAATTGCATCAAACTTAGTATATAACTACACAAGCTCTTGCACATAACCTAGGTCGTCACTCGAACTACACTACACTTGTGCACCAATCATCCACAACAATCACTGATAAATGCATCTCACTCGAACTGCCCAATGTATAAATGTATTCAGTGTGGAACCAAAACACACTGTCTAAACTTTAGATCGATCTCACACCTTGTAGCTAATGTCTCCATACATAGCATACTCATCATACCATAATTAGTTAACACAAAAATATTTTCATAAATCATTGCAGAGGAGATTTTTATGTGCAGTGGTATGCTTGACCTCTAATATGCACTACTTTACAACAACAAATTAGTCTTATACTTCAATTAATTCCATCGTGGAGGTAGAAATTCAAGTTCTACTTTGAACTTGAACCATCGCGATTTTTTCATTATATCATTTTGGCATCAAATCATAATAGAGATCCATACAAAATACAATATTATAAATTTTACTATGAAATTGTGTGAGTCTCTATTGATTGATCCCAACACTCCATCTAAATGACACAATGACCCTTACACTAGGACAAAAAAAGGCATAGATCTTATTTGCTCAATTTCATTTCCTATGCAAAAATATTCAATAGAACTAATTTATCCACGCTAGCAATGTATTTTACCATAGATTCATGATTAATACTTATGAATCTAACCACTTGAATGATTTCCTCGAACTAATTTACAATTTATCCATCTTCACAAGAATTACTTAGGGCGATGTTTGCTAGTATAGGGTTGTGTATGACACTTTATCAACATTTCTATGACAAGAAAAAGTATGACTTCATTATATCAGGGCATACCACCTACTTCCTAATGTCTAATCATATCAAAGGGAGAGTCCACATGACCATGCAATAGAAAAACATAAATAAAAGCATGGACAAATTTAAGAAATTTTATTGTTACACCAATTTTTTGTCATATAACCATGAATAATTAGATGGATCAAAATAAAACATGTAAGACCATCTTTACCATAGTAAAATTGCTTTCACTAAGAAATAATTTAATAAACCATAATTTACTAAGTTATTTCTGGTCCAAGTAGAAAACCCCATGAGGAATAATTAAATAAATCCTTATTTATTTAATTTTCATCTAGGAATAATTAATTAAACCTCTATTTAATTATATTCTTGGTCATATTTAACCCAATTAATGGGAAATAATTATATAGATCATTATTTATCTTATTATTCTCTAGGAATAATTAATTAAATCTTTATTTAATTAATATTCCTTGTTAAATTTGACTAAATCATTTAGGAATAATACAATAAATCATTATTTGTTAAATTATTCCTTGATCCCATCCTTGAAATGATAAATAAATATTTTTTTTGTTTATTATTTCTAAATAAAGGGAATTAACCAATTTAAATTGTTTTTCCCTCCAACAAAATATAATAAAATATTCCAAGCAGTTAGATCTACATCTTGGTTAATAATATTTTATTTTGCACAATTATCAAGGATAACTCAATATTTTGTTATAAATAAGAGGGTTTTGCATTCATTTCTTACCTTTGATCCTTTTATCTTGGTCAAACTTTGATCCCCTTATCATTGTTTATCTTTGATTCACTTTTATTTTCTTTTGCGTATTGAACTCCCTTTGAGTTCTACGCTTCTCGGGCATTCTACAACCATTAATAGAGAAAATCTAAAGTTGAACCATTTCAGGACATCCAAGAACCCATCCCATTGAGGGGGACTATATCAATTCTCTTGCCACGTGTTATATAATACAAAAAATTATTTATAATTCTTGTCTTGTCCATTGGATATTTTGGAGAAACTCTTATGTCATTTTGTTTTTTAGCTCCTTTATTTGCATAGTTCTAGGTTTATTTTTCATTTGTTTCAACCTCGATTTCATATCTAAGAATTTTAATAGTCATCTTTATTGTTATGGTTGTTTTCCATGTGCAGCTAATGTGATATCTTTTTGTACACTTGCGTTAAGATTTCATACTAATAATTGGCGACTCCACAGGGTTTTATTCAGATTTTCCTACCTGGCCATCCTCTTTAGCACCAATGCTTTTTTATTTTTCTCCTTTTAACCTTCCTAATGTTTTTTTTTAGCTTTTATGCCCTAAAATAATAATAAAATCTAATGTCTGCATGTTTTTCATTGTTTTCCGCAGCTAACAGGTATCATTCGTGACACATACAGCAAAATTTTTCTGAAACCTGCCTCTAATACTCTTGTAAGTGCAACTTGCACTTTTCAGCCCCAAACCTGCAAGTTCAAAGCTCAGATAGCAACTATTGGGCCAAAAACTGCTAGTTCACCATTCAGCAGGTGAGTATTTGCAAGTTGTAGTTTTTTGCTCGGTTGTTTCTGAAATTTTGAGGGTTTTCCACAAGTACTATTCAGGGTTTATTGAAATTTGTCTCCACCCGACTTAGGCCTAGATATGATCAATTTATTTTTTTGAAGTGGGAACAAGCATCTTAGTGCTCCAGTATGCTTCCACCTTTTTAGGAAGGGTTTAGCTGAGTAGGTATTCTAAGATTTGGTAGCACTTTCAAGAAATTTTTAGGGTATGATCCCTCTTTCTTTCATATCCATTCAGATCAGTTATTATATCATCCAAAAATCCCTCTTGATTGTTGTTTGACCTCTCACTTAGGTTCCCTCTTTTTTTCCTTAGGGTTTGAACCTGTCACCTCCCTCTTTGCAACAATTTTCCCTCTAGTTTCTTGCTCTTTTCTGCACCTCTTTTCAACAGATCTGAGCGATTAGATCCTTGTCCCTTAGACCTTATATCTTTTGGCCTTTTTTTGTGTTTTGATTCAATTTCACCCAAATTTAGAAATTTCTTGGTATCCCTTTCTTTTGTGTTAGAATTTATGCATTTTTAGATATTTATTTCATTGTCGCTTTCAGTTTTATTTATATTTATACAATATTTTTATTTTCCTTTATCCAAAACCATCTAGGCTTAATTTAAATTAACACACAGATCACACATATGCACACCTAAAGTGAAGAGCGCATGGTTTAAGCTACCAAGCCAAGTCATAAACATTGTAATTAATTCATCTGCCCCTTTGGGCCTTTGTTTATTTCTCTTCCATATTATTTGGGTATCCATGCCTTGCGATCATTCCGCCACTAAGGCTATTATCCCAGAGGCTCATAGGCCTTCATCCTCAGTTTTTGTTAGGAAGACTTACAACACATCGTCGTCACCGAGTCCCTATATGGACTCTGATTCTGGTCCATCAGGCGCTCATTCTGATTCTGAACCCGGTTCCCACCTACCTCATTCTCCCACCATGTCGGTTGCCATTACAGTACTAGTCCTATTGTTGGTGGAAGCCTCGAAACTAACTCTGGAGCTGCTAGTAGTGGAACCAATACTGGAAGCATCTGAGCTACTCCTCTGCTACCTTTTATGGTAGGTTTCAGCCTCCTCGATTTTAGCCAGTTAATCAATGACTCTATACACCATGATCTTGGTTGGCCTGTTATGCCAACTAAGCCTCCTTATGATATTCCCAAGTTTGAAGGAAACATTGGAGGGGACCCTATGAATCACCTCTACTCCTTCCACATGTGGTGTTCGTCCAACTCCATTACTGATGATTCTATCAATCTTTGGTTATTCCAGCGTACGTTCATGAGCGACGCTGCAAATTTGTATGTTGACCAGGCCTCTACATCTCTTTCCACTTCATTGACTCTTGTGAAAGTGTTCCTATCCTACTTCCAGTTACCTCTCTGATATGATACTGGTATCAAATTTTTTACCACATTCCGTTAAACTTCTACCACAGCCTTTCTCACCATGTCCAAGAATGGCGTAGAAGGAGGAGCTTATGTCAAGCTCCCACATTCGATGACTGTGTTCATATGGATTGGTTTCTCAATATTCTCTTGCCCTCTATTAGTAAATATGTCGCATCTCACTTTCCTCAAAAATGGGAAGAAGCTCTCCAAATCGCCTTGAAATATAACCTCATATATGCTCGGTTCGGTTGTGTTTATACTATCTTACGAGATAGTCCTAGATCTGGTGGTGCCAACACACCAGGGGCATCTCACACTACCGATGGTATCATTGGAGCTCTTTCAAATCCATATAATCATCCTCCCATGGGTTATCATTTCCCTCAGAGAGGGTCCAACTCCTCTAGCACTTATCCCCCTCCTTGTAACATGTATCTAGGACAAATCACATTTTCCCCATTGCATCATCTAATGCTAGGGCCTGTGGTCACTCAACCTATTTACCACAATGTTGGTCAACCTCATTTTTATCTGTGTCAATAGCCTGGTTCTCCAATCCCTTTGGCATTAGCATCCCAGCCTCCAATTCCTTCTCAACCTCCACAGCAGCAACCACCTCCCCCTCCGAGTCAGGTGTATGCATAGCATAGCATGACTAGTCCTCCAAAATATAATAAAAAGAGGAAAGGAAAACAAAATAAACCTGCATAAGGTAATCAAGTGTGCCAACCAAACTAGCCAAACACTAACAACCAGCAATAGGGGACTAAGCCCAAGCAGGACAAGCCTCTTCATACGAACAATCATTTTTGTTGTTGTGGTGTGCATGCCCATTGTACTCACAATTTTCACCTTTTACCCCAAATTTGTTAGTTTTGGGAAGTACAAGAAACATCTCGAGGAAAGTAAGCCTTGGTTTCAACTCCTCTAAATGCTGCACTTGTTCAATCGGTTTTTTTTACTAATCCCTTCCCTCAACAAGGATATGTGCCTAGCCAACCCACGCAAGGTCACGCTGCCCCTCAAACCTCTCAATCTCGTACCTCTAATTACTAGATTTTCATGATGAATTCTGAAGTAGTTAATACCACTAATGTTAACCTTCAAACTCAGTCGTTCCAGTATGGCAAGCCTCCTACTTCCTCAGCAACTGAGTCTCAAACCAAAGTTTCCACGGAGTCTAGTTTGACACCTGATGCCCCTTTACAAATCCCTCAGCCACGTGCAAAGGTCCTTCCCAAGATCCGCAAAGGGCCATTACACCAAAATTCTTCTTCGCAAAAGTCGCCCATGATTACAACATAATATATGACTTAGCACAATCTCCTACTACTATGTCAATGCTAGAAGTCCTCCAGTCATTCCCTTCACAGCATAAAGGTATATTATCTGCTCTGGGATTTTTGGATACCTTACATAAATTTTTAATAATATTTGATGTTGACAAGTCAGAACATCCCTCCTTACCTTCATCTGCCACCTTCCAAATATGTGTCAAGATTCAGAATTCCCATGTTTCATGTTGTATCGTTGACGAGGGGCATCGACCTGTGTGATGTATTCCTCTATTTGGAAGCAACTCGGATCACTTGATTTAGTTGCATCCACTATCACTTTGCATGCTTGGGACAGTCACTCTTCTCATCCCCTTGGCATTTTCTGCAATTTTCTTATTACTCTTGTAAGGAATATTGTTTGCATTGACATTGAAATCATTGATACCCCCTTGGATTACAATATCATGTTGGGTCATAGCTATACCTATGCGGTGTCTGTTGTCGCATCTGCAACTCACTGTAATATGTTCTCATTAGAGGAATTTTGAGGTCTAAAATGGGCCTCCTAATTAAAATGTACAATCAAAATTCATTTTATGAGAACCAATCACATTTTAGGGGATGACATCATCCCTAATGGTTGAGGTGGCATTTCTTGAGTTAAAGGTACTTACTTGTCACATTCTCAATGGTGGATAAAAACTCATGGTTAACCATGGTAGTGCTATAAGTAGTTTTAAAGTCATAAAGTAAAGTACTCATAATAAATGTCATTTCACACTTTTCGAATAAAATATTATTATTGGAATTTAATATTTTTTGAAAGAAACAATGCATATCCCTACACAATCTTAATGTATTTACACACTTTTGAATAAATATTATATTTGTATATTTTTGTGTATTTAATTTTTAAATTATATATTCATCTCATTTTATTTAACATTATAAGTTAATATCTATACATACACATTATACATATGAAATCAAAATAAATAAAAATCTAACTTTGTAATTTTAGGATAAATCAACTCTATAAATAATATTATTATAATATTGATAACAATATAAAAATATTAAAATTAAAGAAAAAAATATTTTAGTTTTATATGATGAAAACAAGTATATTAGTTTTGTATGTTGAAAAGGGTTATATTAGGTTCAATATAGTTTGGGGAAAAAGATATATATATATATATATATATATATATATATGATACTCATAAATATAAATTAAATCTATTTCATTACTTTTTTTCTTTAATTTTAAGTGTAACTCAATTCATTTAACTATGATTATATTAATATTGTATATTATTATCTATAATATTATGAAAAATAATCTAAATGATATAAAATATATATTTTATCTCTTTTCATATTATATATTATTTATATTTATGTTATAAATAAAATGAATTTAATATGTAATGTAAACTTTACATAAAATAATATATTACATTTATTACATTATATTATATTATTTTTATATCGTACATTAATCACATGTTATTATACAATTTAAATAATATAAATTTTAATTAATAGCATATTATATAATTAAGAATTTATGAATTTATATTTATATTTTATTTTAAGTTATTTAAGTACAAAGGACAAATGCATTAGTTGTTCAATGATAATGAATTTTTCTTGAAAATCTTATTCTTATTTATAGTCACATCAGTACAATTTTTTTTTTTTGGTACAACTTTTGAACTAAATTTAACCATGGTTACATGGATTGTGGTGCAAAAAGTGAATTGAAAATTCATAAATATTATTTTATTGGTTTAGCTATTATTTTATTATTTCCTTAGCAGGCCCATTTTAGACCTCAAAATTCCCCTAATGTTCCTCATAATGGAAATATCGTCACCATCTATCAGTTAACATATTATGAATCGAAGTCTCAGCTCTCTCCTAATTCTATCATCTCTTCGGTGGCCGATAAACAAATAGTCCCACCTCTTACCAGTGTTTCACCTGGAGTCTATAAATATTCCACCTTACTTGGTGCATTCCCTGAGCCCCCTCCCCCTCTTGTCGTGGATCCGAGCTCATCGAATGTTTACATGATGCAATTTTATTGTGTTAACCATAAGTGATCTAGTTCAACCACGCAGCAACCGAAGCCTCCACAACTTGCTGGTGGTCACTCGATGGAGCATGCGGGACCTTCCTTTCAAGGACCTCAATCTATTGCTAGTGTATACTCCACTCCTTTCCAAAAAGGAACAGTTCCCCCTACCCTTAACTAGTTGGGTTCCATTCTGCTAGGCCATTACCCCTCCAGTCAGATATCATTTCTCGCTCCCCCATTCAGAGTATTTTTGGTACCTGTTATGGATACGTTTAGCCTTCCTAATTTGACTCTGGGGATCCTAGTCTGGTACATCGATCCCCCAGTCAAAACTTTGGTTGATCAGCTCAAACCTTATACCCCTTTGACCCCAGTCCAACTGGTCACAATGAATCCTACCTTTAATTCAATGCCTTAGCCACCTCAACAAGAATCTACTCCTATTGTGAAAGCATCTGGTAAGGGCGGCAAATCGAGAAAGAAAGAACCTAAGGATAAGAGTGCCCAAATAACTCCTGCTCCTCCTAAGACTCCAAAGAATACATCTCTGTGCGCTTTGTGTCATGTTGTTGGGCATGCCACCACTAACTGTCCTGAACTTCCTTGTCTCAAACCTGTGGGAAAAGATTTTTTTTCTTGAATCTGATATACTAGAGGTTCATGTTACCTTACCATATTTAGCTAAGAGACTCAAATCATTGCACACAAACAACCCTTATGATTTTTTTGATCTTTATAGACACTATTATCATCTCTGTCTCCATCTCAACAACTTTTGCAGCACCCTTGAAGATGTTTGTGAAATAGAGGCTACTCGCAGTGTATCCTTTACCCATCTAGTTATGTGAACTACTTCGAGAGAACTTGAGGACATTGTCATACCTCCCCCTGATGTTGAGATGACGAAATCTATGACCACCATCCACTATCTATCGTCATCCATGAGATCCTTGGTGGAACACCCCTCCGGGGAGTTCCCTTCTGTTTATACTGAACCTCATTCGATGATCACCTTTGTCTCAACATCGGTAGATATTTTATCTACTAGCTCTTCGTCTACCCTCTGTAACGATCCATATATGAACCATATCTATCATAATGATACGTCAGGTAGCCCCACCGTGTCATGTCGTCTTCCTTCTGTGAGTCCCCTCATATTTCACTTTGATGAAGACATTATGGAAGCAATGACCATCCCTGACTTTCCTTGGGATGATATGCATCATCGTGTGTACTTCCTTCCACAGTAGTCCCTTGACAAATGTGATGTGGAGTTTAAAGAATTTATCTTTGATTTGGTCGATCGGTTCAGAAATTCCATTCCTGCACCCGATGCTTTTGACGAAGAAAACATTTCATTGGGGGCATCTTGCACCTTGGATGAAATTGAGGCTTACACCAAGCTACTCAAAGAATTTTGTAATTTTTCTACGAGGTCCTGTTTAGAGAGGCCCAGGCATGATCATGTTGTTGTTGGCCATTATATCGACACACGACCTAATGCCTACCCTATTCGTCAAATATTGAGAGACCTTTCTTGATGAGAGGCTCTCAGAATCGAAATCGATAAGCTCAAGTAGGATGGTTGTTCCTATCCCATTGTCAAGAAAATAGGAACCATTCATGTTTGTATGGATTTTCGTGACCTAAACAAAGCTTGTCCCCATGATATCTTCCCTAGACCATGTATTTACCATATATTTAACAAGTGTAAAGGACATAGAAATTTTACCCATAGCATCCACCATGTGTGTTTTTTTCCTACTATGCACTCAGGCTTCTTGAATTTACCATCATCTTCTCCTTTGTTGTCTTGTGACATCTTTTTGATGGATCCTTCATGCACACCATACATCGGCTATGCCGATGGTGCAAGTCGCTACTCACAGAATCTAGCCTTGATAGCTTGGGCCATTTTTACCCCCATACATTTGTTATTCCTTTCCAACGGCGTATGTATTGGATCTGCCACGAATAATCAGATTGAATATTATGAAGTGATAGGTTTGTTAGTCGATGCCCTTGACCATCACATCCTTCATCTTCATGTTTGTTTACATTCTTTTCTTCTTGTCAGACAATTGAATGGAATTTATCGTGTGCATAACCCTACCCTTTTAGAAGCTATTTACGAGTGAAGCTCTTGATGCGTGAATTTTAAACCATTACATTTAGTCATGTACCTAGACTCCAAAATCACTATGTAGATAGCATTGCAAACAATATTATAGATTGGCACTTATCACATGCATTTAACACAAGATAATAACTTTAAACAAAAGTAAGCCACATGCTTGTCATATATAAACTATGCATATCCATAGTATATGTCTAGAAAATCACAAATGTTTTGGAGTCCTCAACTCTAATACATCCGACATGCCCTTAGCATGCTACAAAACCAAAAATGGGGGCACCTCATGCCCCTACATCTAGTCACTATCTAGAGGGTCCCAAGCTCGGCTCCTGCATACACTACAAGGAAAAGAGCCTCTAGCAGAGGTTATAAAGGAGGTTTTTAGTGTTATAAAATTGGCCAAAATTGTCAAAAAAACATTTTTTACAACATCAATTTATGGTTACGGAGGTGTTGACGGAGCTTTTAACAAAAATTCAGCACAACTAAAAATAAATGGGTGGCCGGAGGATATTATGGATGTTTTTTTCATCGATGTGCTAATCTAGATTTAATGCACCAGTGCGTACATGTAGAAGGTGCCCTGGGGCAGTCGAAGGAGAATGCAACGAGCCATTAAGGTATAAAACCTCATTGGGCGTAGTGTTGGTGATACAATGCATGGGACTATTCTAATTGGTCTTGGGATTTGTGCAGTGCCTATAGGTCGTATCAATGCAATAGTACGTAGACTTATAGAAACACACTGGTGTGCAGTATCACACAAATGCACCGAGATTTATAATTGGTATCAATATTCATACGATTCCCATAGGTAATACAAATGCACCGGTAACTGTAGACACATAAACACCTCGGTGCGCAGTATCACAGAAACGCACTGAGATTTATAATTGGTATCGGTATTCGTGCAGTGCCCATAGGTCATACAATGGCACCAGTGCGTATAGACACATAAATGTACCAGTGCACCATACTAAAAAAATGCACTGATATTGTTAATTGGTTTTCGTATTTGTGCAGTGCCCATAGGTCGTAGAAACGCACTGGTGAACAGTAACCAACACACACCAGTTTTCATTTTGCATTTTTTAGAAACATAGACCTGTGACAGTGCAATTATTGTGATTGTTTTAAATTCATTATTCATCAAAAGTCGACACATCTTATAACAATATTCATTTTCATTATTATTATTTTTTTTTTCTAAGTATGACTAATTCTATTAAGTATAAAAGTTACTGGTACAAAACTGCCACAGTGTCAGCTGTGTGAGTCTGATCACTGGGCTTGATAATCAAGCTATTAAAAGAGTGTCTAGACTGCCCAAAATGGGAAACCAGTCCTTTTAACCACAGAGTCTGAACCGCCCTTGAGAGGGAAACCGGTTTTGAGTTCATATAAGCCAAACAAACATAGAAATAAGTGCTAAAATTCAAAATCTGCTTTTTCAGCTGAGCTGTGAAGCGATATAGCATAAAAATTTCTGCAATGATTGAAAAAAAAACCTGTAGAGCTTTGCAGAGGTAATCATGAGTCGTAGAAGGAGGTTCCTTGATGATCCTGCACCCAAAAGCATTGCTGCTGTCATCCTTCCCCGCATCGAGAGCGTCCTCCTTGCCAGTGTGCGCCACCTTCATGCTTTGCTCGTTCTGTGGAAGGGGAGAGGAAGTGGCAGGAGCCACCACTTCGCATGGGAAGCCAGAGCCCGAAGGGAAAATGAGAGTGATAGAATGGGGTGAAGCATGATTGGGGATCTCTTCACAGAGAGTCACAGTAATATAGGCAGTGAGGATGGAACTGTTCGAGGTGCAGTCGAACCTGAGTTCAGCTTGCTGGGAAGTTTTCCGAATGGTGGGGCAAGCAAGACTATGAGAGACAGGAGGGGGAGAGCTACTGGAAGGCTCATGAGCTAAGGGAGGGGAGGGTGAAGCAACATCAACAGCACCTCGTGTATGGCCATGGCCTCTTCCTCTGTCACCACGAGGGCCAAGTGTATGAGCGTGAGCTTCATCCGAAAAGGAGGAGCCTGAGCCATGACTGAGTGGGGGGTGATGGAGACCTCGACTGAGACCTCGCCGGCTCCTCATTCTCTCGCGGAGACGGGGCATGTTGACAGGCACTTGATGAAGAGGACCAGGGCAGAAAGGGCTGAAAGGGAAAGCAGGAGGAGAGGAAAAGGACTAGACGCCACTGAGGTTAGCAGAAGGAGCTTGAAGATGACAAATGAGACCGCGCGTTGGTCAGTCCAGATGCTAGAGAGTGAATTGAAGCTACAAAGTGGACAGTGTGAGAAATGAAACCCTGGAAGAGGCTCGAAGCAGACGTGTAATGAGCAGCGTCGCCCAATATTTTTCCTCACACTGGAACCTGCAGAACCTGGAGAACAATTTTCTCGCAGAGGAGATGGCGAGCCTTCCCGACCAACATTACCATTCGAACTATCTTGAATGTGCTCCATTGCAAGAATAACCGCCATAATCAAATGCAGAGTGAGCCGATCAAGGTGAATAACTGTCGCGCGAGCTGGAGAGTAATGGTCTTCATAAATGCAGGTACAGGGAGCCATATGGGCGACCCAAGCAAACGTCGTTGGGAACAGCGCGGGGAGCCATGTCCCATCCAACCCTTCAAGCATCCGCATCCGGAATGGAGTAGTCTTTGTGCACCTGCATGGTGAAATTCTGTAGCAATTCTTCATCATGGATATTGTTGAGTGGGCCATGAGTAAGAGTGCTAGTACTGTCCGTTCCAAAATTGGCCAAGAGGTCTGCAACTTTGTTTCCTTCCCGCTTAATATTCTTGAAGGAGATAGCCCTGTGTTGAGTTAAACAGTTGCTTAACCTGTCTATTCTAGCAGCCAAACGCCAACTATGGGACACTTTTGCTGGATTGGTGCCCCAAAAAAGCCAGTTGGCTATGTTGATGAGAACTTGTGAGTCTCCCTCTATTATGATAGGAAAGAAATTGTAATGTTGAATAAGACGAAGACCTTGCGAGAGACCTTCTAATTCAGCCAAGTTATTTGTGTCCCATCTGATGGACCCATAGAAGATGATTTGAATTTCTCCCTTAGAGTTTCTAACAATGCCACCAAAACTTGCTGGACCAGGATTCCCTCTGGAGGTGCCGTCAAAATTTAGTTTGAAGACCCCATCAGGAGGAGGAGACCATTGCATGGGGGGATCGGGATTGCACGCTTCCTAATGGTAGGAGAGAACGCAATTTGGAGATTCCAATTTTGCCAGATGGAAATTTCTTTGGGGTTTTTAGGATATTCGTCTTCTTGCCAGGAGTGGAGAGCAAGAGTTTCCAGAAGGTTGTTGCTGATAGAGGACCACAGAGTGTCCAGAAAGGAGGCCTTATTTTTGAAAATACGTTTATTTCTTTCTTTCCACAGAGACCAAAACACTAGACCAGGAAGAAGCAGCCAAAGAGCATTGAGAAGGGAGGAGTTGTAAGGGCGTTTAGGCCAAGTGCGAAGAATATTGGTTATATATCTCGAGGGTTTGATCCTTTGGCTGTGAAAGATGCACTTTTCCCAAATGGTATTGGCTAAAGGGCAAAGCAACATGAGATGCTGGATAGTTTCAGCACTTTGAGGGCAGTTGGGACATTGAGAAGGCCCAGTGAAACCCCGTTTAACCAGATTTTCCCAAGTGAGAATTCTTCTATGACTAAGGAGCCAGAGGAACGTGGAAATCTTAGGCCAGGAGAACTTGTTCCAGATCAAAAACCAGAGAGAATCGCGAGGGAGCGGAATGGGGTGCATTAGAGAAAAGGCCTCTTTCGTAGTAAACATACCTTTAGTAGAATAAACCCATCTGAAAATGTCTGGCTTCTCTGAGCTTCTAATTTGCCTTCTCTGAAGCTCGTTGCTGAGAGCTTCCAAATCAATGCCTTGAGCATGAGGCGCAATGTGCTGAGGGGGTTTCCATTGCCTGAATCCATTGCTATTGGAGGGCGTCCACTGATGGCAAACCTTAACTGCAGATGCATTTCTGTTGTCTCCCAGATTGATACGAGGAAGAGTATCGAGAAGCATTGGGTTTTGCTGCCAGGAATCAGACCATAACCTTGCTAAGTTGCCATTACGAACTTCCTAGAAGCTCTGTTGTTGAATGAGAAAATGGTGTTGCTTGGCCGCATTCCAAATGAGAGAACCTGATTGCTCAGGTACAAGCCTGATCAGGTTTGTCGAGGATCTGCTATTGGCGTATTTGGCTATCCACAGTTTAGCCCAGGGAGTATGAGGGTTGGACATCCATTTCCACCAAATGCGAGAAGCCATAACCTTGTTACTGTGCATGGGATCTCGAAGACTAAGACCACCTACTTCCTTGCGAGTGCAGACAATGTTCCAATTCACCAAAGCCCACTTACGATTTCTGCCAGAGGAGCCCCAAAGAAAATTTCTTTGCAAGGTTTTAATTTGCTTGAGAGCCCATTTTGGAGCTGCCAGAATAGAAAAAAGGTAAAGGGGCATCGATTGCAGCACAGCTTTAATGAGAGTGAGTCTACTGACCAAATTGAGAGCTCTGAAGGTCCAAGAGGAAAGCCTGGATTCCGGTTTTTCTAGGAGCTTGTTCCAGGAGGAATGTCTAATGGCAGAGTCAATGAGAGGGGCGCCCAGGTATTTGTCAGGGAGAGAAGCAATAGAAAACCCAAGAATGTGAGTGATGTTAGCTTGGGTGAGAGGAGGGGTGTCGAAGAAAAAAAATTTAGATTTAGAATCATTGATGGATAATCCAGAGGCCAAAGAGGAAAGATGGAGAATGGCTTTGAAGGAATGGGCTTCCTGAATGGAAGGATGACCAAAGAGCATGTTGTCATCCACAAATTGCTGATGGGTGGATATAGGGGCTCCATGAAGGGAGATTCCACGCAACTGGTGAGAACGAACCTCCTTGTGTATTAAGCGGCCCAGACCTTTGACCATGAGAACAAAGAGAAAAGGGGAGAGAGGATCCCCCTGCCTGATCCCTCGTGAAGGAAAGAAAGGTGGAGAAGGAATCCCATTGACAATAATAGAGAAAGACGAGGAGGTAATGAGGCTCATTATTCATCTGATCCACATTTGATCGAAACCAAAAGCACTTAAAATATGTTGTATGTAGTTCCAATTTAGCTTGTCAAAGGCTTTAGAGAGATCAATCTTGAGTAGCATACCTGGATTTTTGCAGACTTTTAATGAGTGTATAATTTCATGAGTTAAAATTATGCCATCCAGAATTTGTCGCCCTTCCACATATCCAGTCTGTTCCGGAGAGATGAGAAGCGATAGGAGGCTTGAGTCTGTTTGCTATAACTTTGGAAATGACTTTGTAAATCACGTTGCAGAGAGCAATAGGTCTGAATTTTCCCGGGTTGCTGGGTTGTTCCTCTTTTGGTAACAGCGCAATGAATGTGGCATTGAGCGAGGGCAAGAGCCAGTGCATGGTTCTTGATTCCTAAACCAGTTGCTAGACTTCAAATTTGATAAGATCCCAGAAATGGTGAAAAAAATTGGAATTAAAGCCATCAGGTCCCATGGCCTTACCATCCTTGAACTGCGCCATAGCTTCATCCACTTCTTGGGGGGAGACAGGGCGAAGGAGCATTTGGTTATGCTCAGCAGTGACCAATTTAGGAATGAGCTGCTTGATTTGTTCGATATCCGGTTGTCTGTTAGTTTGAGGTTCTTGCTGTATGCTCTTAAAGTAGTCCACCAATTCCCGTTCCATATCTTCATGGCCCTCCATCTGCTCTCCTTGCTGATTGATGATGTGGCTGATTATGTTTTGCATTCTTCGCTGAATGGTAGAGCTGTGAAAGAATTTGGTGTTTCTTTCACCTTCCTTTAACCAACGAATTCTTGATTTCTGCCGCCAAAGGATCTCTTCTTGTTTATATCTCTCCTCCAGCTGTTTTCGAAGGTCTTTCTCCTTAGATGCAAGAGACTTTGTCCTTCCGTTAGTGATGATTTCCTGTTGCACTTCATTCATTTTCTGCTCAAGGACCTTCTTTTCCTGAAATATATTCCCAAAGACGATCTGATTTCAATGTTTAATTTGACCTTTGAGAAATTTGAGCTTTTGCTGAAACTGGTACATTTTTGAACCCTTTGGTGGTTTAAAACTTCTCCAGGTGGCGTGTATCATTTCCTTGAAGGAAGGATTGGTCAGCCAGAAGTCTTCAAATCTGAACGTCCGCTTTAGCTGAGACCCTATATTTTGCCATTGTAACAAAATGGGCCAATGGTCCGAACCAGCAAAGGGCAAATTGAACTTGTGATTTCCCCCCCCCCCATATGTATGGCATTGTCCGAGATTAAGAATCTATCTAAATTTGAAGCAATTTGATGACCTCCCACTCTTCTATTGTTCCAAGTGAATATGTCGTTAGAAAAGGGGATATCGATAAGCTAGTTATTATTAATGAAATTCTTGAAATGAGTGCTTTCCGGTTCTAATCTGGACCTTCCTCCAGTTTTCTCATCCATCCACGTGATCATATTGAAATATCCTCCAATGATCCAAAGGGGATGGGATCTGTTCGAATTGAGATGCACCAAAGTATTTAAGAGCGCTGTCTTGCTAGTCTGCTCTTGAGGGAAGTAAACATTGGACATATGCCCATGTATATTAGTGCCAATAGGATGGAATGTGGCCTGAATGAGATTGTGCGCTGCATGAAAGTCGGATAGTAGTATGGAGTGAGTGTCCCAGGCTATTTCCAGTCTTCCAGAGGATCCTGAGGCATCCACTGCTACCGAACTGCTGCTAGGCCAAGCCTTTGACAGGATGGAGCCAAGCAGTTTACCGTTGCATTTGGTTTCCTGAAGAAAGAGTAGTTGAGGCTTCTCTTTTTGAATCATGGTTTTAATCATCCTGTACTTCCCTTGGCTGTTAAGCCCTCTTACATTCCAGGATATTAACTTCATGGGGAACTATTTGCGAGTGGTTTGAAGAACCGGGTCAACTTGGGATATTGCCCTGAATCCACCAGCAACTCCCCTAGCTGGATAGTTCACTGCCACTTAGGTTTTTTGCCCCTCTTTCTGGTTTCCTTCAACACCTTCAGGCTGTCCCAATGGCTACCTGGCTGAATACCCAATTCCTTATGCTGATGAACTTTAGTAAGGACTTCCTCGAGAGATTCTATTTGTTGAGGTTGGATCTTGTCAAATTCTTTCCTTCTGCAAGCATCTTCTAGGCCTATGAGATCTAGATCCCCTAGATCAAAGCCTTCAGAATCGTCCTCCATTAGGGTGATCTGCGTATTTTCCTGGGAATCTTTTCTGTCCTGAATGGGGTTGAGGGAGTGCCCATCCAAATCCATGAGGTTGGGGACCCAAGACACCTGCTTCTGCTTTGAAGAGGGGTCGAGATTTGAGAGGGTAACCGTTTTCAGAGAAGCTTGAGAGGGCTCAGAGGAAGTGGGGTTGGGCTGAGTCGAGGGGGGGACGGAGAGAGCTGAGGTATTGGGAGCAGCAGGAGTATTATCGCTCTAAGGGTCGAAATGGGTAAGGGCGTCAAAGCTATTGCTAATAGAGGGGGCAGTAGCAGAAGGGCTAGGTTTTTTCCCAGAAGGAGTGGATTTCTTGTTATTTCTTCTTCTGGTAGGAACTTTGGTAAACCCATCTGCTTCCTCCTTATCTCCAGCATCTTGACTCCTGGTTTGCACTGTTAGAGGACAACCCCTGAAGAGATTCCCATGAGCATGGCACCTTATGCAATGAAAAAGTACATGTTCATAATCTAATGGTTGAATCCATTCATAATCATCATGAAATATACTTACAGCATCTGGTAGTGCTCTGTCCAGCTGCATGTAGACACAAATGCGAGCGTAGGAGATATATCTTCTTAGCTTAGTTTCTTTTGCTATTTTTATGAACTCTCCTAATCCTTTTCCAATCACTTGAAGAGAATCCTCATCCCAATATTCAAGAGGCAGCGAGTATAGACGAATCCAAACCGGTGCCCAGTTGAAGTTTTCTTGGTCTGGGTTAAATCTCTCTATCTAGTTTCGAAGGTATAACCCTGCCGAGTTAAAGTAATAAGGGCCCCCATCCATTACCCTATTTCTGTCCTCGATGCAGTTAAAATTAGCTGTGAAGAAGCCTTTTGGTCCCAGTTGCAGAGTAACATGTCCTTTGGGCTTCCATTTGGATGCAATCCATCCTTGTAAGGCTTTTTCAGTTGGCCAAAACCCGATAAATTTCCCTATGAGCACATGATCTCTCATATACTGAATCCTGGCATTAATCCGATGACTTGGTAGGTCAATTTTGGGTCTGTCTGGAGCTATAGGTTTGCAGGTCGATGATGTGACCTGTGGCATTTCCGTTTGTGTTTCAGAGGCTGACTTCTTATTCGCCTCAGTCTCCTGCGCAGTAACTGAATCTTTCATGCTCAGATCGGGTTCTCCTTGTTTCTCTCTTTCATCAGCAGGGGGAGGCGGACCGCCCCCCCCATCTCCGGTGCCATACCTGTGTACAACGCTTCGCTACTAAAGAGAGGTAGCACCGTCAGTGCTTGGCAGATTTGCAGGGGACGTTAGGGTTTCTGTAGAACAAGAAAACTGAAAACCCTAACAGAGCGTGCATCTCCTCGCAACTTGCTTGCATTTTTTTTTTCTTTCATTAAATTTTTATTAATGTATTTGAATGTTATGTTTCGATTAATTTGTTATAGTATATCATAATTATTGTGGTATTTTAAAATTCATTATTCATCAAAAGTTGATACATATATATCTTATAACAATATTCATATGAATTAAATTTTTATTAGTACGTTTGAGAACAACAATGGAGAACGCAATAGCGACAATGGAGAACACAATAGAATAAATTAAAACATATTTTATTATATATATATATATATATGAATAGGACAGTATTTTTTATACAAAATGGGACAGTTATTGGTATCCCTTTGTCTTTCAATTGGGACACTATGTCCATTACATAAAACAAAATGTCTGATTTCACGGACATATTTCAAAAAATACAACACCTTGCTTTGTTATCCAAACATAGTGATCATCATTCTACGCTTTAACTACTGTCACTGCTAGAGCTACTTCCATGACTTGGGTTATTTTCAGGAATGTTTTGTTCACGATGTTGATTTTTCTCTTCTTCTTCACCTTCCATCTAGAAACATGAAAATAAATTGTAATGAGTGTACATACATTGGTGAGAATAATTAAAATTGCAATATTAAATAATATACATCAATGTAAATCGAAAAGAAATGACGTACCATTGCAACAATTAACTCATAAACTATATGCATTCTTTCAAAACCATGTAACATGCCATCTTTCAAGGTTTCATTTGTTGGCGCAATTCTATACTTTGTTTCTTGCAGGTTTTAAACACAATAACAAATAATATATTTAATATAAAAGATTTTTTTGTTGTATTAATTATAGACGGAGCTAAGTTAAACAAGATCGATAGATGCTTACAAATTCCATAATTAAGTTTTGATATGCCAACATATACTCACAACCCATATTTAACCCAATTTCAATCAATTCCTCTAAGGTTTCTTCTTTGTATGTTAGCATCGTTTTGAAAACATTCAATGATTTTTTTTAAAACAACTTAAAAAATGAAAAAATGAAATCTAGCTAAGTTGTTATAAGGAAGTAACAATTACTCACAAACTTAGATATCAACCATTTTCTTCCTTGTCGTCCTATTTTATGTGCTGAATGGGTTCCATCTTCTTTTATTTTCTATAAGAAAATGCTTGAAAATTAATATTTAATGCTAAATTGTTTATTTATTATACCTAATAATCGAAAAATTCAATGATTACATATTACATTTGAAGCACGTTTTTGTTGAGACGGATCCTCTTGCGATGCAATTTTGTCCATTTCTTTGATCATGTCCTTGTACACCTTTTTGGACATTCCTACTAGCATATTTTTGATATCATCTCGTTCATCTTTTGAGATTTTCATAAATTTCCTGAAAATGTAAGATGACAATAAACTATTTAATTTTTATATTCATATATGGAAAGTAAATATAACAAAAGTGATATTTATAAATAATTCTAGATAAACATTTAAAGGAATAGTACTTTTTCATTCCTTCTTTTTTGTTTTTGTATGTTTTTTCTATTAAAAGTCCGACATGTCTCATTAATCAATTCTCTAGAAACTCTTCCTGTAGTTTAGATAAAATTTGGTTCTTGGAATCACCGGATTGGTTTTTTTATTGTAAGTGGAAAGAACGCCTATACATTCGTTCCACTAGATCCATCAAACTTTTGTAAAATATTTCCCCCCTTTCGTTAACCTCCAACACCACTCTAAATGAGCTAAGGAGCAACTCATTTTCATTTGCATGTTCTATTTTTTTTTCTTTTCTTAAAACAACATTCCTTTTTCGAGTTGTTGGTCCGTATAGAAAATTAAACAGATGTGAATTAATAGATTGTTTGACACATGTTATCTAATAATGTTAACTATATTATTAATGAAAATTAAAAAAAGAAACGCATATTGGATCAATAGTATTTTTTCATTCACCTGATTCATCCTTTTGCAATTTTTCCATCAAAATTTTACGCTCTTCTGGCCCTAGATCAAAAATAATCTTATCAATATTTGTCATTTTGTGGCTCTGCATGATACACTGTAAACGATACATATTAGTTAAACTTACATATAGTTCAAAAATAATAATTTTTGTAAATAATTTACAAATAACTTGCCTTTTCTGCTTTTCTTGATATCTTATCAATATTTCTGTTACTTGATCTCTTGTCAGTCATTTCTTTATCAATATCAAACTTGTACCATATCATTCATTAATATATTTATAAATAAATTGTCAACTTTTCAAGTAAAAAAAATCTCAAGAAACTGGTGCTCCATTCCTGGGGTACACACCGACGTCGGTCCATGGGGGTCTTAGAAACGCACTGCACAAACATTATAATAGAATGTACAGTGCTCTATGTAACCAAGGAGCATCGATGCGTTACATGTCAACCACTACACCGATTCACCATGATAAAATAATAAAATCGTCTAGTGTTAGTTTTGTAGCATAAACCGGTACCATATTTTACATATGGTGCACTGATAATTTTTTTTTTTTAACACATTACTTTAGTGGTGCAGTTGTACAATACAGAGAACCGGTGCACTTGTACAATACAGAGCACTGGTGAGCTAGGTTACGACAGGCACCCCAATGAAAAATATTATTATTTTTTTTTTTAAATTCATGCAAGGGCAGACATGGATTGGGATCGGACTATGCAAATCATCCCATCGGTTGGATGTCTTAGGTCTATATTTCGCAATAAAAACCCTATAAATCTAAACTGAAAAGCCCTAATTCTAAAATCACAGAAAGAGGGAGAAAAAATGGTAGAAAAAAAATGAATGTAGGGTTTGTATTGTTTGAAAGTGTTTTTTTTTTGTGAAACAAAATGTTCACGATGTGCCATAATGAAATAGCACACCAGCTGCATATTTTACAAATGGCACACTGAGAATATATATATATATATATATATATATATATATATATATATATATATATCCACGTACTTTCGCGGTGCAGCGGGATAATAGAGCGCACAAGTGCGCTTAGTTATGCTTATCTGGCCTTTCAATGAAAAAAGAAGAAATTAATTTACACAAGGACGACATGGATTGGGATTCGACTATGCAAGTCGTCCCATGGGTTAGATGTAGGATTATATTTTGACAATACCAACCTTATAAATATAAATTGAAAATCTCCCAATTACGAAATCACGAAACAAGGAGAATAAGGCGAGAAACAAAAAGATATGGGTTTGTTTCTAAAATAGTTTTATTAAACGAGGATCTCACTTATGTGCCGAAGAATTAATGGAAAATAGTGTCTTGGAACCATATCTTATGTCGTATATGTAGATAAAAAAATATTTTGTTTTTTAATTTTTTATCACTGTACTTTCGCGGTGTGCTGGTATAACAGATTGCACCGGTGCGCTATGTTACGCATGGCGCACCGATGAAAAAAAAATCTATTTTTTTTTTAGATTGACGCAAGGGCCAACATGGATTGGGATCCAACTATGCAAGTCATCACCTGGGTTGGATTTCTTATGACTATACAAACCCTATAAATCTAAATAGAAAAGCCCTAATTCTGAAATTACAGAAAGAGGGAGAAGAAAGGGCATAAACAAAAAGAATATAGGGTTTTGTTTCTAAAAATGGATTTATTTTTTTTTAGCTAAAAGTTTACTGGAGAAAAAAAGTTAAAAAAACAATAAACTTTGATTTTGTTCTTTTACTACATAAAAAAACTGCATAAAAAAGTTAAAAAAAACAATAAACTTTGATTTTTTTTCTTTTACTGCATAAAAAGTAAAAAAAACAATAAACTTTACTCACATCGTTTGAAATTCTATGCTACAAGGCTTGAATCACCAGAGGTTTCGAATTCTGATTGTCTGAATACTTCTGTTCGAATGTATTTCCCTACTCCACAGTGCTCTCGTGCTCTGTTTTCTCCAGGTATGTATCCTGCAAATCTATGGCTGAAATTTTTTGCATAAATAGTGAAAAAATGAAAAGTGTTAAGTATTTAAAGAAATTTTTTATGAAATTAGATTTTCGAAAATATTTTGCCACCCATTTTTCAATTTACCATTTTTTTTGTCACTTAAAGAAAATAGAGTTGTGTTTTTTTTATTTGCGGTTATTCGTCACCCCGATTGCATCCACAGCAATCGAACAACTACTGATGCCTCACCAGGTATAAAAAAGGACAGTGCTGTTATAAAAACGCACCGGTGCAGTGATCTATACATTAAGCACCGAAATTACATTTAGGTGTGTGCACCAAAATTTATTGTTGTTTTGCTCAAATGCAGGGAGAAAATATCATAATTATATGAAATGGATAATTCTTCAAAATCCAGCTCGTTCCATAATATTTCTCAAAGTCCATTGCGGAGTTCTCCCTATCCATCTCTAGACGTAATATTTATTTCAGATTTTATTTATATTTTCACTATCTAATTGAATTTATGTTTTTTATCCATGCATTCAATCATGCACAGCTTAATTAAATTTATAATATATACAAATTTGTAGGTTCATGCAGATTCAACTTTGATTTTAGATGCACAAAATATTCAAAGTGCTCCAAAATGTTGAAAATTCTTCTGAAGAGCTGCATACCGCAAGGCACGTTTGGTAGATGAATATGGACAACTGCTTCACCCTGCTAATTATAACAATATTGCATCTTCTAGCCACAATCCTGGGAAAATGATGGTAATAATTATAATTTTTTGGTATATACATTGATTAATATGTAACTATTTCAACGTTAAACCAATTTATAATCATGCAATATTTTCAATGTGGTTACTCATTGATATCATATATTTTTTACTAATCATGTTCAAATATTTTTTTAAATTATTAGGATTCTAGTGATGATGAATGACCCACCTACCATCTTCTGTTGCACCCCACGAAAATTTCAAATCGAGAGAAGACTGAATTAAGAGAAAAAATTAGAGAGGAACTATACCAAGAATGGTTGAATCAACCACCGATTCAATTTCCGCTACGTCCAGATTCACCAGTTAGGAATGACTACAGTAATATTATTTCTTCACAAGCTAGCAATGGAGGCAATAAAATAGAGGTTGGTATGGATGATTACTTAAGGGATACAACTACCATGGAGACAATGTTGTTAGATGCATTCCAAAACAATGATCAGCTAGGGGATGATGCTCATATCACTGACACCTTTTTTCAAAGCCCTAAATTTTCTTCCACCACCCCTCTCTTTGGACCTGGAGGTTAGTCAAAGTCTACGCAGTTGGGGACAACGATGCTACTATACAACTTGAAAGAAAATTTTGGCTTGTCGAATGCATGTTTCTCAGAACTTTTGAGGTAAGTTACCATAAATTACTTTTTGCCTCTCTTATAAAACAATAATCAATCCAAAACTAAAATAAATAAAATAAATATTAAAAGTTAAGAATTTATGCCTAACTCTTTAGTTTGGGTTGTTCTTCTAAGACAGGAGTTAGTTTAGGTAGATCCTATATTGGTGTGTTTTTTGTTGAGAAATTATCTCAACCAAGGTGTCCAAGATAGCACGCACTATCTTCAGAAACAGTCTCCTCATCTATTTAATTGTAAAACTACATTCTTTTAATAATGAGAAAATAAGTGAGGAAGTCGTGAGGCGGAAGCCTTGTCCGCCAATATTTTGTCTCTGGTTTATTGTGTGTGTTTTCTATATTTTATGAGTTGATTTGATTTTCAATATGTGGTATCAGAGTGAAGATCCATGTCTGGAGTGGTTGAGTTGGTTCTCTAGAACATTGAGAATTGCCGAAGTCAAATTGAATTGTGAGTGTGTAGCAATATAATTCTGATTGTGGAACACAAAGAAACACTGCTAAAGGTTTAATTCGAATTAATAGTTGGTCTGCGAGTTGAATAAAACAGCGTTGAACGAACTTGTTAAGGGTTTTAATGATGCATACAGTGTATGATTGTTGAATACAGTTCTGTGTGGATGCTCTACCTAGTATTGAAGGTTGTTCAAGCATCCCAAGGGATACGTTATGCAAGCATGCTACTGTGTGATTTAAGAGTATAGTAGTGTGTCAAGTTTCTGCATAGCATAACCAATCCAATAGCATAACTTTGAGTTGGTATGATTCCTTTGCTGAGGTCGTTGAAGGTAAATAGCCTCGTCCTTTTCATTGACAGTAAAAATCCATTGAAACGGTAAGCAAATGACCCATTTCCATCGCATTTCATAATTCCCAAATTCCATCTTAATAAACGATTCTCTGTTTTTATTTTCATGCGTAAATGGGATACATATGTTGATGATAGCGTGATGGAGATACCATTTGTCTCAAACAAGAGTTGACTCTGTCTTTTAATGAATTCATCGTTGGGTCTCTTGCAAAATGAAACATCAATCCTTCCACCCTGCTCACAGTATACAGTATCCGATGCTAGGATGGTGTCATATCAGTCAATTAATTAGCATGGAGGCTTTGATATTTGCGTGGATCATAGCAACAACATTGTAGGTTTTAACCCTGAACATAAATTATCTTCACACGAATCTTATAACAGAAAATAGACAATAGCGAGAGCATAAAACATAAAATAGATAAACACAGAGATTTTCCCCTAGATCCCAAATTGGGACAACCAGCTTGATTTTTCGTTATATACCTTTTAGTGTTACAACACGTATATATACATGTTGAAGCATACATAAACCCCAATCCATTAACCCTGGATTAGAACATAACCGTAGTTCCCTTGACCGGATCTACAAAACACCAGGGGCCAAAAACCATTGTACCCCAAAACCATGTGCAAACTCATGCACAAAACATGGGTGGGTCTGCATATGAGTGGGACCTCATACCAAAAAAAATTTCGCTGGGGCACTGCCTCGGACCCCGACATGGGGGGCTCCCACCCCCCCTGTGATCCCCTTGCTACGCCTAGCACGACATACAGCCCGTGGGGCTAGTCGTGGAAAGAATATAACACATACCAAACATTCTCCCACTTGTTGTTTTCTTTCTGCAGGGGGCCACAAGAGAGCTTAGTCATTGGCCCAATTCTTCAACACCCATTATTTCTCTACACCAAGAGAACTTCTGAGTGCTCACAGACTTTGTCAATGCATCTGCAACATTCTTCATAGTGTCCACCTTTACCAGCAACACCGTTTTAGCCTCAAACATATCTCTAACAAAGTGATATTGAACATCAATGTGCTTTGTCTTTGAATGATAAGCAGGGTTTTCGCCAAGAAAATTGCACTTTAGCTATCACAGTCTATCCTTATAGCTTGCTGTACCAACCCCATACTTGAACACAATCTTTGCAAACAAACTTCTTCCTTGCTTGCATGAGTGGTTGCTATGTATTCTACCTCTGTAGTTGAAAGAGCCACTACAGACTATCTTTTACTCATCCAATTGACTGTGCCTCCAATTAGGCTAAACACATACCCACTTGTAGATCTTCTTTGGTCCAGATTTCCAGCCCAGTCTACATCAACAAAGCCACCAATGTCCAACATTCTTTCCAATCTTGGTCTTCCCTGCTAACACAAGCCATAATCACTAGTGCCACATAAATATATGAAAACCCGCTTCACTACTGTCCAATGCTCCTTC
Organism: Pinus albicaulis; assembly: GCA_034641835.2. Lineage (NCBI taxonomy): Eukaryota > Viridiplantae > Streptophyta > Pinopsida > Pinales > Pinaceae > Pinus > Pinus albicaulis. The sequence continues at coordinate 1,766,141,621 of CM076578.1, forward strand.
CCTGGGTTTGACATAAAACTGCTCAATACTCCCACTGCATGTGCAATGTCTGGTTTAGTACAGACCATTGCATACATCAGGCTACCCACTGCACTTGCATATGGAACACGGGACATATACTCCGCTTCTTCTTGTGTCTTGGGACACTGTTCAGCAGATAACTTTACACCTACAAGAATAGGAACATTCACCGGTTTACTATCCTGCATATTGAACCTCTGCAATATAGTCTCGACATACTTCCTCTGGTTTAACCAGAGCTTCCTCTTCGCTCGATCTCTCTTAATTTCCATGCCCAAAATATAGTTTGCAACACCAAGATCCTTCATGTCGAATTTGGAAAACGGTTGGGTCTTCAAATCATGGATAATTTCTCTGTCATTTCCAATCAATGACATATCATCCACATACAAGACCAAATAAATAAAACGGTCACTAATTAATTTAAAATAAACACAATTATCCTCCTTGCTTCTGGTGAAGCCAAGTCCCGTATATAGGTATCAAATTTCTGATACCACATCCTTGGTGACTGTTTTAACCCATACAGAGACTTCTTCAACCTACATACCAGTTCTTTCTTACCCTTCACCATAAAGCCTTCAGGTTGCTTCATGAAGATCTCCTCTTCTAGATCCCTGTGAAGAAATGTAGTCTTCACATCCATCCGTTCTACCTCAAAATCAAATGCAGCAGCAACAGATAAAATTAATCTAATAGAAGTAACTTTGGCAATAGGAGAAAAAATATCACCAAAATCAATTCCCGGCACCTGGGAATAACCTTTTGCTACCAACTGAGCTTTGTATTTCTCCACCTTGCCTTCTACATTCATCTTATTTTTAAACACCCATTTGCTCCTGATGGGCTTCCTTCCAGCCGGCAACTCCACCAGATCCCATGCCTCATTTTTGTGCAAGGATTCCATTTCATCAACCATGGCCTCCTTCCATAGTTTTCCATCCTATGAATCCACTCCCTCCCTGACAGTTATGGGATCATCATCGGTTATAGTTAAATAAAAATTTGAACAGAAAGCAGATGGACTATACCTTTTTCGTTTCCTTCTTTCCCAGACTGATCTTCTCATAGCTGGAGTTTGTGGCTCTTCCTCTTCTGAATCTTCATCTGTTGTAGACTCTAATTCATCCTCCTTTAGCTCAAACTCTATCTTCTCGGGATCCTTTGGTAGGACATAATGTTTAACAACATCTTTCACCTCTTTAAACACCACATCTCAACTATACACAACCTTCCTTGTTTCCGAGTTCCAAATCTTGTAGCCTTTTAAACCATCCTTATACCCAATAAAGATGCACCTTTAGATTTATTATCCAACTTGATACTTTTCTCCTTTGGAACATGTACATATGCATCACATCCATATAACCTCAGATGTGAAAGAGAGGGTTTCTTACCAATCCATACCTCATGTGGAGTCTTATCCTCCAACACTGATGAAGGTGATGCCGGTTAACCCGAGATAGCATGTAGTCTCCACGCCTGCGCGATTCTTGTCCTAACCGGTACCACTGAGCATGCTTCTTGCCTTTTCCATCAGTGTTCTATTCATTCTTTCTGCAACTCTGTTTTTTCTGAGGTGTGTATGGAGAAGTCTTATGCCGTGCTATACCACGCTTCTTATAGAACTCTTCAAATTCCTTCTTGCAGAACTCCCCACCATTATCTATCCTCGGCACCTTTATCTTCTTCTCTGTCTAGTTTTCCACCAGAGCCTTAAATTCTTTAAATCTATCAAAGGCTTCAGATTTCTTCCTCAAGAAATATATCCATGTGTTCCTTGAGAATTCATCTATGAATGAAACATAGTACATAGACTTTCCCAGTGATGGAACCGACACAGGTCCAAACACATCACTTTGCACAAGTTCTAATATCTTGTTCACCCTCTTAGCACTAGAAGGAAAACTCACCCAATTCTGCTTCCCATAGACACAATGTTCAGAAATCAAAATCCAGAGAGAAATTAGACATACCTTCTACCATACCATTTCTATGTAGTATCCGAAGGCCCTTCTCTCCAATATGTCCAAGCCTTTGATGCCATAGCATGGTCTTTTCTCCAGAGATAGCTAGGCTTTCCGCTCCAGTTTCAGGAACCACATAACTATTACACCCATAAATAACAATGCTACCTTGTAGCTTGTACAAAGTTCCAATCCAAACTCCCCACATTAATACCAGTGCTCCCCAAACCATCTTGCAGGCATCTTTCTTGAACACTGTTTGTACACCTGCATCATCCATCTTGTTTATAGAAATCATATTTCTAGCCAATGAAGGAATATGCAGAACACCAGGAAGTGTTCTAATCCTTCCACCTTGCAGCTTTAGCTTGACCTTTCCACGTCTGACGATTTTTTCCATCCTATCATCCCCTAGGAAGACATCACCATCATATTTTTCATACTCGCAGAACCACTCCCTATGGGGAGTGAAGTGAAAGGATGCACCTGAGTAAATCAACCATGACTCATGATCTACATGTGTATTTGAAGAAGAAGCCAAATACACATCCCCACCTTCATCTGAGGTTGTTTTTTCCTCTGCAGAAGGAGCGTCATCAGATCCCTTTCCTTTCTCAGGAGCTTTAGATTTGCATTCCTTTTTGTAGTGTCCTTCCTTTATGCATTTCTAGCACACCTTTAAAAACTTTCCAGGAGATTTAGATCTCCCTCTAGATTTGGATCTCCCACTCAAAACCTTATTCTTGTTTCTATTTTGGGACCTTCCTCGTATAGGTAAGGGATCTCCATTCTGGCCCTGCATATTTCTCCATCTCATTTCATTCGACAGTAAGGCTGAGACAATGTCATCAAAATTCAAGGTAGTTGTATTGCTACCTATTGCAATAACCAGACTATCCCACGATTTTGGTAGAGAACACAACAAACTAATGCACTTATCTTCATCTGAGATTTTAATATCAACAGATGACAGCTAACTTACCACAATATTGAAGGCGTTCAGATGCTCTGTCACTGAGTCTCCATCCTTCAACCTCAAGTTATACAACTTTTTCCGTAGGAACAAATTATTCGCTAGAGACTTAGACTGGTACAAAGTCCCAATTTTTTCCCACAAATTCTTCACCATAGCTTCCCCAGATACATTCAACAATATTGAATATGAGACACACGACCGTATTGTGCTCTTAGCCTTCTGATCTAGTTTCTTCCAGTCTTCATCTGACATTGTCATTGGTTTAGTACTTGGATCTACCGCGATCCACTAATATTTATCCACCAGTAGATCAGCCATCTTAAGCTTCCACAACTCAAAAATCTTACCATTAAATTTCTCGATCTCTATCTTTCCGCCACTCACCATCTTCTTTCACCAAAAGAATTGATCCTGCAGATCTCCCACTGAACAGGGTCTACCTCAGGCCCCGAGCAAAAAAAAAAACCCTCAATAGCAAAGGCGTCCCCTTGAAGCCGAAACAGCTCTGATACCAAATGTAGGATTTAACCCTGAACATAAATTATCTACACATGAATCTTATAACAGAAAATAGATAATAGCGAGAGCATAAAACATAAAACAGATAAACACAAGAGATTTTCCCGTCGATCCCAAATCGGGATGACCAGCTTGATTTTTCATTATATTCCTTTTACTGTTACAACACATATATATACATGCTGAAGCATACATAAAGCCCAATCCATTAACCCTGGATCAGAACATAATCGTAGTCCCCTTGACTGGATCTACAAAATACCAGGGACCGAAAACCATCGTACCCCAAAACCATGCGCAAACTCATGCACAAAACATGGGTGGGTCTACATATGAGTGGGACTTCATACCAAAAAAAAAAATCGCTAGGGCACTGCCCCAAACCCTAACAAGGGGGGATGTTGCCCCCCCTGTGACCCCCTTGCTGCGCCCAGTGCAACATACAGTGCGTGGGGCTAGTCATGGAAAGAATATAACACATACCCAACAAACATTAAAGTCTTGAAAATGATGTAATAAATTGCTTAATGCAAGAGTATAATGTAGCATCAGGAGATGTGTGCATGAGGAATTACAAAAATTCCAAGCATAACGCATCTCATGCGATGAGTTTGTAAGTATGAAGGGTTTGGTTGGTCTGTCACAGTGAAATCAATATGAAATTTGTATGCGAAACCGTCCATTTGCAATGCGATTGAAGTACATGTTTAAATTAAAATTATGTGGTGGTGCATAGTTGAAATGATCCCTTGTGAATCTAATAATCATAGTATTGAGGGAATAGTCGTGTTGAATTTGCAATGCTAAATTTATAGTTTAATCAATTTCCTTGATCAAGGAGATAAGTCTAGGCATTCATGAAAGTGAGTCATCTTGAATTGATTGTGTGAAGAATTATCCAAAGCAAGAGTTGTTGTAAATCTGAATTATTGTGGGAGCCTGTAATATTGTTGACAAATAGATAGAATTGAGGGGCATCCCTTTTGAGCTTGTGTTCGTACTATGGAGCGGTAAAAATGAAATTGAAAATTTACAATTCGCATGGACACAAATGTTGGAAGAACATGTGGAGATCTTGCTTGTGAAGAGGTTGATCAATGGGATGAGAAGGGATTCACTCGAACAAATTAGAAGGGAACAAAAAATGGCAAAGGTATGTTAAGTGAGCATGTTATGTGTTGACATTTCGGGATTTTCTTAATTGAATTTATAGACAAGTATTTGCAGAAATTATATGTCAGCATGTTATTCAACATTAAAGTGAAAATGTTGCAAATGCGAAGGTATTAATGAATGCAAAGTGAATGGAAAAGAGAAATGTGCTAATCTTGGGTGATATAGAGAGGAACATGCATTTTTATGTGAGATGGTTTTTTATGCATAATATGTAGGTTTTGACATTTGTGTGAGTGGAATTTGTGTGAAGGAGTGTGAATGATGTACCGTTTATAATATGCAGTTGTATGGTGCATGAAAGTACATGTGAGAGATGGAACAAGATCACACAGAGATGTTCAAGTTGATTTGATATGTTTTATTTTAACTATGGTTTGAAGATGATATTGTAGAATTCAAGTTGTAGATCTCAGCAAACAAAGATCACAATTTTAAAATTACTGGTGAAAGAGACTAGTAATAGTCTATGAATGAAAGCAAAGTGTGGAGCAGAACATTGAAGAATTTCAACAATGATTGGATAAAAAGGACAGTTGTGTTCTTAAAAACTGAAGGTGAATTGAAGCGGGCATAAAATTAAGTAAAGTGTTTTTTTTTTAGTGATAAGGTGCATTAAAATTTTTGTAACTTGGAGAGATAATGTTTTTGTAAGTTCTTTTTAAAAACCAAAAAAAAAGGTGGAGTGAGAGTTTTTTAAGTGAAATTCTATTTTTAATTTTGGAGCAATAAGTGATTTTGTGGAGTGATAAGGATTCATCTTTTTTGAAAATTTTGAGTGATCAAAAGAAAGCTCATTGTTGTAGGAGGTGTTAGAGTAAGCCTTTGCATCCTTCCTCCAGTGATCAAACATGCTCTTTCAAAGTCATTTTAAAGTGTCAAGGTCAAATTTTTTCATTTCAAAGAGTCTTCAAGCAAAATTTGGTCACTAGGCATTAGGTCTAGGGTTTGCTTTCACTTCTTCCAAAGTTGTCCAAATGTCAGTCCATGTCACCACTCAGCTGAGTGTATCATCATTCATGGGGTTGCCATCATCATGTCAGGTTCCAAAGAGTCATTTTACATCTCGTTCATGCTTCAGTTGTGCCTAGGTAAGGTCCATTTCCCTCTCCTAGGGTTTTGGAGGTAATTTCTCTTGGATGGTCAAATCGTCGGAAAAACTTGTATCCTGATGTTCACACACCTTCCCCTATCCTTAATATACCTTATTAAACACTTCCCATCACTGAGATCCCTCAAATTCCTCATTTTCCCACAAACCCTAGTTTCTTGCCAAAACTTGGCAATTTTCTAGGCTAGGCCTGTGTTTCGCCCTTTTGGACCCCTTCCCTTCACTCAATCTCTATGATTCCACTTTCCCCTACTTCCTAACGTCCCTCCCTACTTCCCAAAATTTCCCCAAGAATTTAGAAGCCCCCTATCCCCTTCATTTCGCTTCATTTCGACAAAATCCCTTGTTCCACACATCGGGATCGGTTTCACTCAAAAGATGTTTTAGAGAAATAAAAGATGAAATTTTGGAAACTGAGAGGGGTTTTTGTCCACAACATGCCAAGGAAGAAAAAACTCCTTCACGTTTTACACAGGTATCATGGTTTTAGAGAAATGTCAAAAATATCGTTTCCTCAGGAGAATTGAATGCACCTCTGAAGTAACCTTGGGAAAATCAAGCTTTCTCCTAGCATGTTTGGCCAAATGACTTGCTTGATGATTTAACAGATAACTAGACAGAAATACCTTTCCAATGAGCTATCATGAGCTCGATTTGGAGTTGAGGAAGACTTTCAAAAGTTGATTGCAACAGCGCTCTGCCTTGAGGCAGCCTCATTCTTCTCATTTTGACTAGTGTTGGGAGCTTTTATTTTTGATAGGGTAAATGGAATCCAAATTGCATAATTCCACTTTTTTGGGAAAGTAGACTCCAATAGCTTTCCAACGAGCTATCACATGCCCGATTTGGACACCGGGAAGGCCTCCAAAAACTTCCTGCAAAATGCACTATGTGGCAAGGGGCTCGAGCGACCCACCTGGGGCCCGAGCGACCCACGCAAAGGCTGCGCGACCCACGCAGAGGCTGCGCGACCCACGCAGACACAGGGTTTCGAGATTCATTCTGAGCGCCCATCCTTGCTTGGAATCGATGCAACTGGCCTTCAAACAGGTTTTTATCAATTGATTGATGTTTTTGAATGCATTGGTGGCATCATTGGTGGTTTCAAATGTTCAACGGAGGATTTAAAACCCCACAGTCATGGCAATATCGTTTTCAGGGTTTTAAAATGATAATAGGTGGTTGCATGAGTTTGTCTTCTATCTTATATCAGTGACACATCCAGCTTTGCATATCATATCAAAACCATATTGCTCTCATGCCCATTTTGCCATTTTGACCATTGCTATTATTATACCATGTTTAAAACCCTTTGTTTCATGGTGACTGTGGTTGTAATGAGTCTCACTGCCTAATGTAAGAATATTCTCATGACTTTGTTTCAAACTGCCCATTGAGACCTTTGTGGTTATTACTCATAGACAAAGACATTCTATTGATGCCATGCTCTCCTTTGATAAGATTTGTTCAAAATTTTGAAAGTTGCCCGCTCCTTTTGATCAAAGTTCACTTGCATTTAAACACAAAGATTGTGCCTTTTCCAATCCACCTAAAATAGAGCTATTATCATTGTTTGTTTCCTTATGGTGCTTTGACAGTGGGGGATATTTGTTGGGCGTTTGAAACATACATTATAACTGTGCCTTCACTGCATCTATATCAGTATACATATTGCACATATCTTGTTCGCAGCCATGTTAGAGATAGAGTCAGAATATGAGCAGGAGTCGGACAATGACTCAATCGTTGAGGTTGATGTACTGAGATGGAGAATAGCAGTGCGCCAGTAGTGGTAGCATATCCGAGAGGCCACAGAGCTTTGTTTGCAGCATCACGAAGAGTACTATCTCCACATGGGGTGGAAGGGGTCTCGTTGACTTCATCGGCAACGCGAGTACTATCTCCACATGGCGTGGAAGGGGTCTCGTTGACTTCTTGACAGCAGCAGTACTATCTCATGGCATGAAGGGTCTCGCATTCTTCATCAGCGCAGGTACATTCATAGGATCATGATAGAGACCAACACATACAACCGAGACAGTGTTTTCACCACAGGAGCTGCATGCACCAGGAGAGCACTAAAATGGCGGAAAAGGCCTGATCCACTCCGGATGTTGGCCGAGGCTTCATTGAATGGGCAGGAAACATGATAAAGGACCTCCGCTCCGAATTTGGGCAAATTCGGAGAAAATTTTGTCATTTTCAAATTTTTGGTCTTAAAAACAGGTTTTGCAGCTACGTGGGTCGCACGCTCATGCGCTCGCTTTTTTTGAGACACTTGCTATTTTGAGAGAAGATTTTTACATTTTGAGATTTTTTCATGGTTAATTATGCATCCTCAGGCATTTCCGAAGCATTTCATCAGATTCTGGATGGTCAAAAAGCTCAAAAACACCATGAAAACCACCGTGCTGCCACCTTTTGCACCAGCAGGAAGTACTTCTGGGAGAATGAGGTTTTGGAGGGTCAAATGAGCTCCAAATTGGGAAATTCCACTTGGGTTGGATAGCCAACATCCAGGGATTTCCAACGAGCTATCATGAGCTCAATTTGGATGCCGAGAAGTACTTCAAAATCGGGCTGAAAGGCATGCGACCCACTTGGCTCAGGGGTGCGACCCACTTAAATTTTTGGCTGAATTTTCAACTTCCAGCTCAGATTTTCGGCCAGTTTGGACCAGTTTTGCTTGTGGATGAAATTTTTGGGTTTTCATGATGTAAATTTATGTTTGGAATGTAACTTTGGCTTATTTTTATCTATTCTAGAAGATTCACTCTCAAAAAGGTAAAAATCATGTAAATGGATCAGTTCCCACTCTTTTAGAGGCAAGTTGTTAGCTGCCTAGATTGTAGTTCCATGATTAGAATTGGTTGAAACTGACCCCTGAAGAAGAAATTCGACCCCTAGAGGTGGGGAAAGGTGTTAGAGTGATCTATATATTGTAATTTCTCAATCATTTTCAGTGGTTGGAGAGGTTGGACTCTTGGGATACTTTTGATATCATTGTACATACTTTCATATTTTGGCTAAGGAAAGAATAGGGGTTTTGCGGCACTTGTTGGGATCCTTGTGGTGTTCTGTTCTTGATGATGTTTCTCCTTTGTTTACTGTAGGATTTCTTCATGTTTAATGTATGCCATCCTTTCATATGCTTCTGAACTAAATTGAATGAGTGAATATGGTTGAATCCATTGTTTACAGTGCTTGGCCTTTGAATTCAGTTAGTTCTATATGTTTTCAGCTGTTTGGAGAGGATCCAAGTTATTCTTTGCCCTCTTCAGCTCCTCGTCGGTCTAATCTATCCATATATCCAATTTAAAGCATCAAGATCATCACCTACCTCACCCCAGCTTGAACTCTGCAAAGGTCTGACCTTATCCCCGGACCCAAAATTTTGTTTTCCCATTACTCCAGCGAAAACCCAGAAAACCAAAAACCAAACATACCTATCCCTTTACTAGCCTAAAATCAGTTCTTATTGTAAGTCATCTCGCATCCTATTGCTTATTTTCTCGAGATTGACGGAGAGAGCCCTCTCATGAGCGTGGTTTGATGTAGCCTTGAGTTTTACTTCATTTCAGCCTGAGGTAGATTTGAGTGCTAACAGGAGGTTGAGTTTGTTTTCGAAGTCATTTTTCTTCCAAGAAGTTCTTAAACTTTGATTCCATAAAGATGTTGTGAAGATGAATGATTATATACTCCAAATTTTAATAAAGCATATATTTTTTGTGGTGATTGTGTCCTAGATCTTCCTGAAATTGAATAAGGGGATCTTAGGTACACGAAGAGTGCGTTGATGATGGTGCATGCTTCATACTATTTCTTTTGATATGTGTCTATTTTTTACACAAATGATCTCATTTAACACACACATAAAGTTCAATGCAGTCAAGCACAACACTTGTAACAAAGTAGCTACAACAAAGGATAATTAAGCTCAACACATGGATTTGCACCACTGCAACACATAATCAAAGATTTTCAACATCAGCATTCTACCTCAACAAGAAAATTCACTTGATATAATCAAGTTAATGAACTTGCAAACTCGATCATTTCAAAGAAAATTCTACATCAATAAAATCAAGTTAATTAGCCTACAAACTCCAAAATTTTAGAGCACAGTCTACATCAACATTATTGAACTTGTAATCAAACTCAAATTGCATTGAATTGTAAGGGTGCATTATCGGTTGAAACTTACACCCTATTTTTTGAATTAAGTCTAATTAAGTCAAATTGAATTCATTGTAGTGAGTCATTAAAATCATTACGCATTTTTGGGTGCATTTCTGACAGTGTTCGACACCCTTTCTTTCAGCAGAATCAAGTGAATGCATGAGTTTTAACTCTAAAGAAAACAAGCAACAAGTTCACATCTCCTGCAAGTGAGTGTGAGTATTCATTTAAGAAATTTCCATCAAGTCAGTACAAAGTTCAAACTATCAAGTGAGCCAGTGTGAATTTCATTGTAGCAACCATCGAAGCAACCAAGGAAGTTCAACTCTAACACCAATCAAGCAAGTTTAAATGTACATCAAGCGAGTGTGATTATTCATTCAAGTGAGCATGAATTAATCAAGCAAGTCAAGTGAGCATTCAAGAAAAGTGATCATCATCAAGCAAGTTTGAATTAAAGAGTTCAAGCAAGAAAGTTCTACAACTCTAGAAAGTGTTCCAAGCAAGCGCAATAAGGAACAAATCGAGCGAGCGTGCCATTCAAACCACATATCAAGCAAGCCTGTCATTCAACTAACAAAATCAAGTGAAATAGTTCAAAGCATGACATCTATGACAAGAGAGCCTAAATTCAAGAGAGTGAGTTCAAATGGCTTAATACATCCAGTTCTTACAAATTCTTCACAATTTAATCCTCTCAAGTGATGAAGACATTGTACACATCAGAAAAGAAACTCTTGTTGATCTTTCACGACATCTACAACAGACAAATGAAACCATTTAATTTCGTCAACTAGAGTCGCAACTACAAAGAAATGAGTTTCAAGAAAAGAGTGATACTTTCATGTCTTTGAACCATCCATATGATAATTCATTCATTCAAATAGCTTCAGGTGTTGAAGTTGTTCCAATTCAAATTTATTCCAAGCCAATCATCAAGCCATGGGAAGAAATTCAAAGTAACAAGAATCAACAAGGCTTAGGATATGTCAACGATGACACCAACTTGCATATCCCAGATTATTCCAAGCCAGTTAAGTTCTTCAGTGCAGGATTTATTGCACAAACCACCTCAGTATGTTCTGAGAAAGTTGCAGATAAACAAAAATGCATGTAACCCGAAGTTGTAGTCAAAGCAACATGTTCTCATTGTCAAAGAACCGGTCATATGGAAGAACAATGTTTTGATCTCAATCCTTGTCGCCATTGTGGCAAGACCAATCATTACTCAGAGAAATTTCACAACCAACAACAACCAGCCAGATTGAAGATAAATTATGAATGGATTGATCCTTGGGAATGGTCATCCACAGTCAAAATATTTTCTCAGTTTTACAATCGAATACAATCACACATAGTGTAGCCGAAAATGAATAGAAGACGGTACTCTCATGCAGTTGAACAGGGGAGTACACCAGTGCAACAATCCTACACCTGAAGTGGGGGAGTTCATGAATACTTTCCAGAGAAGTGTCTCTCCTTTCAGCTGACAAAGGGGGGAAAATGTCAATGAAATTGATGATTGTTGTCTGACTGAAAGTCTCAAAAAAACCAACGAAAGAAGCCAGTGGGAAGCTTCCGTAGCCAATGGGAATCTTCAACAGCCAGTGGGCATCAAGAAATTCGCCAGTGGACAGTCAACAACAAAGAAGCAATGATCAGTTTTCAATACAAAAAAAGCAACAGAGAGTTTTTTTTGACATCATCAGCCAGTGGGCGTTCAACAAATTTTGTCAGTGGACAAAGGATGATGATTTAAAATAAAGGATAGATGGATCCTTTTGAAACTTGGCACGTGATGTAGTTTTCAAGAAAAATTCAGAGATGAATCAGACATGCAGTTGACTCATGGTCTCTTCAGATTGCAGTTTTTTAGCATCCAGCGTTGGTAGTTTTTCAGGCAATTTTTTTAGGATCAACATGAGAACTCGGAAGATGGTTCTTCGTTCTTATTTTGGATTTATCATTGAAGGGGGGAATGTTAGCCTCTCTTATAAAACATTAATAAATCCAGAAATAAAATAAATAAATTAAATATTAAAAGTTAGGAATTTATGCCTAACTCTTTAGTTTGGGTTGTTCCTACCAAGGTAGGAGTTAGTTTAGGTAGCTCCTATATTAGTGTGTGTTTGGTTGAGAAATTATCTAAACTAAGGTGTCCAAGATAGCACATACTATATTCAGACACAGTCTCCTCATCTATTTAATTGTAAAACTACATTCTTTTAATAATGAGAAAATAAGTGAGAACGCTGTGAGGCTGAAGCCTCTTCTGCCAATATTTTATCTCTGGTTTATTATGTGTGTTTTATGTATTTTATTAGTTGATTTGATTTTCAATAATTACTCCCTTATGTAAATTTGAAATATAATCAGTACACTGCAATGAACATTACAAATGCTAAATTTTATGAACGTTAATAATTATATCGACATTAATGTGCATTTATTGACATATTTTTCCATGATCACCAACTACAGGTTATTCAAAGATAAGGTTCTTCTGAGTGATAATGTCTTTCCTGGTAGCTTCCAAGAGGCAGATAAATTGTTGAAAATGTTGGGTGTTGAGTACATATCATATCATGCATGTCCAAATGATTGTATTCTATATAGAGAAGAATATGCAGACAAAGAGATATGTCTGAAATGTGGCCATGACAGGTATGGTAAATAAAAAAGAAGGGTAAATCACGTACTGGTCCTCCTTTTATGATATTGAGGCACATGCCTATAATCCCAAGGATTTGAAGGCTCTTTCATTGCAAATAATTAGCTATGTTTCAGGGATGGCATGCCTCACACAGAAGTGATTTTGGATTTATGCGAATCCTAACTAATTCAATAGCCATGAAGCATATAGAGGGTACATGGCCCAACAAAATTTAGGGATGAAGTACGCAGTCCATGACTCAACATATCCATGGATGGAGTCAACCCATATTCCCTCCATAACACCAACTATTATGTTTGGCCTATAGCAGTGATCAATAACAATATCCCCCCATGGTTGTCCGTGAAGAATTAACATCTTATGTTGGCTCTCATAGTCCTTGGTAGAAGGAAAGTGAAGAATATGGATGTCTACTTACAACCATTAGTAGATGAATTGAAGGAATTATGGGATGTGATAAATTTATATGATGTGTCAAGACCCATCGCAGCAGAGAGGAGTTTTACGTTGTATGGCATATGTGCTTCCACGACACATGATTATCCAATCTTAGGAGTTTGCTCTGGTAAATCACATGTTTAATTTATTGATTTGTTTATATATGTAACAATATTATTTCACATATTAGTTATTTAATTCTTTTTAATATTTTTTATGATCTTCATGATATTCTTTAACGTGCCATGCATATTAATTAATGTATACAAATATAATCTCACAGGTCTTGTAACAAAAGGGTATTTTGGATGTAAATTTTGTGGACCTTCTCTGAAAGCTAGATGGTCCATGGACCTATGAAAGCTAGTGTATGATTGCTCCATGGTATTCCTACCAGAAGAACACCCTTACAGAAGAGAAACTTTTGCTTTCAATCGTAAACAAGAGAGAACCCAAAGGCCTCCAATAATAACACTAGTTGAATGGCTTAGAGCATATGAGAGAGAGAAGGAGAAGAAGTTCATAGAAATTTTCGATTCAAATGCGGAGCCTTTGTTCAATGATCCAGATTTCTTTGACACATATGTTAAGAAATTTCCCATTGGGATGAGAAGGAAATATATCTTTTATGACCTCCCATATTGGGAGCATCTTAAGATTACCCACTTATTAGATCCCATGCATATATTTAAAAAAAGATTCATCTTCTTTAAGGAAGAACATATCATCGAAACAAAGTGACACATTGGCTGTTACGAAAGATATTATTACTTCAAAAACTAAAAAGAAACAATGGCCAACACGATTATAAAGTATAGGATTAGAGGAAGGCGTTGGTCCTTCTAATTCATGGTTTTTCAAAGAAGGTGATGTTGGAAATACTGAGAGGGGGGAGTGAATCAGTATTCCTTTCAATTAGATCATTAGTTAATTTTCAATTATTATCAGTGTTTGTACAATGATAGCAGTAAACAAAAGAAAAAAAAATGCACATAGGTTTTAAGGTGGAAACCCACTCTAGGACAAAAAACCACCTAATTCTTTTCTAATAATTCCTTAATATACAACTCCAATTGAAAATAAAGCTCCAACTTCCTAGAATATAGAAAAGAATTCTTCTCCAGATCCCACCCAAGATTCTTTAGTAGTCAACTGAATGGATGCCTCAACCCCCAATGAGCTACAAATCACCCTAGCACCACCCTACCACCCTATAGAAGAATAAAATAAAAATGGACTCCCGTACTAGGGAAAATGGTCCACTTTACAATGATATAGAATGATGTAGAAGAATATGACACACTAGACCATAACTCCAACTATGACACAACCACCTAATGATGATCCTAGACCTCCTGAAACTGCCTCTTAAATTCTTAGCAAATAGACACTAGTGCAATTTTTACAATAATGTATTTACAATGACTTAGTCCAATGATAACTTTACAATGATTGTATGTAGTGCTGCCCACTTGAAGACTTCATGTGATGAAATTCTTGCTATTATTCTACACCTCGGTTGCTGCTCTTGTCATGCTACCCTCTTTTGCACCTTGCTTTGCTTTGTTTCCATAGAAAATCTGGTCCTTTGCAGCCCTTGACAACACATGATCTAGCTTTTTCTTTCCTTCTAGGATCTAGATATTGAATTTGTTGTATCTTTGTTATTTTAGATCCCCAATATGTGATTTTTGACCTATAGTATTCCTATGAGTATTATTTCCAATGCCATAAGGTCTAATCCAATTTGGATTCTTCAAGTGAGAGTTATTCCTAATCTCTCACAATGCCCTAATTATGGACTGTTTCAGTAGAGAAAACTTGTAAAGCATGCCACGTGTCACTGTTTCTTTTTTCAACTCTAAAATTTGTAGAGATAAAACTAAAATTTGTGCACTATCTTCCACTTTTTACAAAATTACAATTTGATACCTAGAGAGAGAGTTATGACGATTTTCCCAAGGTCACTTCTTTGAGATGAATATCGGGAGCCCGCAAAAGCATTAACTTCCACATGTCATATATCGGAAAATATTGTGCACCTTGATATAAAATTTTCATAGAAGCTTCCTCAGGATTCTGGCTTCACTGCATAAGCATTTCAGTTTCTGAACCATAGTATAAAAAAATTTATAGTGAAAATTCCACGATGACCTGTTTCAGATGGCAAAATCCCTTACATAAGGAGGATATGCAGATCACAATTTATATAAATGCTTAGGTTGAGAGGGGCTTCAACAAGTGAATGTGGGAAAGATTTTAAGAGCTTAAAAAAATATTAATTATGACTTTTCAATTACCAATGCCACAACCCCATGGGGTTTTAGCCCACTAACTGGGGTTACAAACTTCAAACGTGAATATCTCTCAAACCATGAAGAATTACACAGTGTGCCATATATCAACGGAAAAATATCGACAAGAAGAAACCATCAAAAGAATTATTAACCCAGAATATAGTAATTTGGTATGTCAAAATTCCCATGCAATATTGGGGTAGACCCTAGTGCTGCTTGGATTGATATCAATGACAACCAATGATCAAAAATATCCCCCTTTGGCATTGATGGGAACACAAGTACTCCCCTTGCGATCATGACACCTCTTCCTACAACATTATCTCCCCCTTTGACATCAATGGAAAAGGGTAACTCCCCCTGACACAACCATCCTACAGACCTGCACACACTTCCACTCCCCCTTAAACACAACCATCCTGTGGACTTGTACACACTTCCACTTCACTTTTATATTCCGAATAAGGAAAATCTAATGAGAAATTCGGAGAATCCCAAGCTTCTAGCGAAGATATTCAAATTATTCATGTGGTAAAGGTTTACTGAAGATATCAATGATTTTTCTTTTGTACCAACATACTCAAGTTTGATATTATTTTCAACAATTTGTTCTATAACAAAATGATATTTTATCGGAATGTGTTTTGTTTTTTAATGCATGATATGATTCTTGTATATGCTAATGGCACCAGTGTTATCATAGAATATGGGAATAGACTCATTGAATTGTACTTGAAGATATTGCAAAAATTGTTTCATCCAGAGGACTTGAGTACAACATGACGCCACTACAATGTATTCTTCTTCTGTTGTAGATAATGACATTAAGGTTTTATTTTTTCTCAACCATGATACGAGACAACCACCTAGATATAATGCTGCTCGACTAGTACTCTTATGAACATCAACGCTTCCTGCCCAATCTGCATCTATAAAGGCTTGACTAACATTGAGATTGTTATCCTTCGGATACCACAAGCCATATTCTTTTGTGCCCTTTAGATATAAAATAATTATTTTGACGGTAGTAATATGTGATTCTTTTAGTGTTGCTTGGAATCTTACTACTTGTCCAACTACGTGCATAACATCTGGCCGAGAGGCTATTAAATATAGAAGACTACCAATCATAGATCTCTACAACCTCTGATCCACATCCTTAGATGAGTCGTCTACGCTCAATTTGAAACCTGTTACCATCAGAGTAAGGACGGGTTTTCAATCTTCGATTTTGAATTTCTTGAGCATTTCCTTGATGTACTTGGCTTGACATATAAATATTCCTTTCTCTTGCTGAGATATTTGAAGCCCTAAGAAGTATGTCAGCTCACCAAGTAAAGACATATCGAACTCACCTTTCATCTTTGTAGAAAATTTCTTACTTAGTCAATCATCATTGCTACCAAATATTATATCATCCACATATACCTCAATGATTGTTAAATTATCTTTATTTATTTGTACATAAATATTGCTATCAACAGTACCTTTCTTGAACCCTTGTTGACGTAGATATCTATCAAGATGAGAATACCATGCTCTAGGAGCTTGCTTGAGACCATATAGAGCCTTCTTCAACTTGCAAACATAATATTCTTTTTCAAATAGTAGAACACCTTCAAATGGTTTGATATAAACTTCTTCTTCTAATTCTCCATTTAGAAATGCTGAATTAACATCCATTTGGTATAATTTGATTTTTCTTGAACATGAATAGGCGAGAAACATTCAGATGGCTTCCATTCTAGAAACTGGTGCAAATCTCTCATCGAAATCAATTCATTCCACTTGTTCATAGCCTTTTCAAACCAATCTTGTTTTTTTTTTATAACATTTCCGTCTTCATTCAATTTGTTCCTGAACACCCATTTAGTCCCAATGAAATTTTTATCTTTTGGTCATGGAACTAATTCCCAGATGTTATTCTTCTCAATTTTATCCAACTCTTCATTCATAGCTGCTACCCAATGTTCATTCTGGCTGGCTTCCTCAAAACAACTACGCTCAAAGGTTTCTAGAAAATCAATGTGAGCTTGTTGTGATGAACGAAGTTGTCGACCTTCATTTATGTCACCAATGATTTAATTTGATGGATGGTTCTTTTGAATCCATTCTTTTTTTCTCCTTGGAGGAGCTTGTTGTTGTTGTTCTGGTATATCTTGATGATCATTATTTAATTCTTCCTGATTCATAGTTGCTTCCTATTCTAGAATTTTATCTGTGTCTTTTTCAGCCTCAGTCTCAAGTTTCAAATATTCTAGATCCTCATCATTATTCACTAGAACACCATCTTTGTCAAATGTAACATTTATTCTCTCCACTATCTGTTTTCATCTTAGATTATAACATTTATAGGCCTTTCTTTTGTGTGAGTAACCAACAAAGATACGTTCATAAACATGTCATTCAAACTTACCCAAACTTGGATCTTCTCTTTTTATATAACATTTGCTTCTCAAGATTCTGAAATATTTTACATTAGTTGGTTTTACTTTATATAACTCATATGGGGTTTTGTTGCAATTATTTCTGAGAAGACTTCGGTTGATAATGAAGGCTGTTGTACCAAGTGCTTGAACCCAGAATTTTTCGTCTAATTTTGAGTCCTTCAACATTGTTCTACACATTTCATGTATGGTTCTATTCTTTATTTTAGCAACTCCATTTTTCTGAGGTGTTCATGCTGTTGAAAATTGTATTTTTATTCCATTTTCGTCATAGTATTGTTGAAATAATTTAGAATTGAATTCTCCACCATTATCTGATCTTAGATACTATATCTTCAAATCAGTTTCATTTTCGACCAACTCCTTGTAGATCTTAAAACACTCAAATGCTTCAGATTTTTTCTTTAGGAAGCTAACGGTTGTCATCTTGGTATGGTCATCTATCATTAACATGAAATATAATTCTCCATCTAAGCCTTTTTTTCTCATAGGACCACATAGATCAGTATTTATCAATTCAAATGGATGTGCTGCAAAGTGTTATTTTGATTTAAATTGGAATTGTGTCTACTTTCCATACCGACAGGCCTCACATAGTGTGTTGGAAGGTTTTGAGATTTTCAACATTTATCGTACTACTTCCTTTCTGCTTATCTTGACAAGATTTTCAAATTTTATGTGACCATTCATTTTTTCCATAACCAACTTTCATCTTCTTTAGCTAGTAGACATGCTTTAGTTGCTTCATCTAGAACAATATGTCATTCGGAGATCGACTTGATATAGCCACAATTTTACCATACTTACCTTTCCTGATTTCACATTTTGTGGAGTTGAATATCATTGTGTGTCCTTGATCACACATTTTTCCAACACTGACCAGATTGTGATTCATGTTTTAAACCTCTCAAACATTCTTGGCTATAACATATTTGCTTTCGAGAGTGACAATACCTATTCCTATAACATTTGAAGATCCTTCATTTCAAAAGGATACAGTTCCATCCTTCTTCTCTTTCAGAGATACAAATTTCCTTCTATCTCCAGTCATATGCATTGAGAAACCATTGTTAACATACCACACATCTTTGTTGTTTTGAGCCTTGAGAGCGAGAGCACAATTATCAGTCTTCTTATTCTTCCATGTTTGTTCATTCTGTGCCTTCGAAGATTCTTCTAGAGGATTTTCAAGTTTGCAGTCTCTGGCTATGTGTCCAAAGTTATGACATTTGTAACATTCCATATTATTTCTTAAATGTTCAAATCTATTGATGTTTCATTGAGGCCTGGGAGGTTCATTAGCCATGAAAAATATGTGGGTACCTGGATGGAAATCTTCATCAAGGAATCGTCTTCCAAGGATGTGCTTGCAAATCTTATCTAATGAAGTCTACATGCATGTTAGATCTCATAGGTTCATTGTATTTTGTTGTAGAAGGTCATGCTTCTTCTTCTTTGTAACTAAGGCCAGTTCTCTCATTGTAATATCATTGATTGTTGATGATTTCTTCCAATGCCCTTGAGCTGTTAGCATTGCTTTGGACAGTTTTTCCCTTCTTCACTTCCTTATGCAGGGAGACTAATTTTTCTTCTAATGCTTCCCTTTCTTAGTTGATTTCTTCCAACTTCTTTTGAAGTGACCCTTTAATACATTTGTGTTCTTAAAATTAAATTTTGAGACCTTGAACTTGTCCTTCAAGAGTATTGGAATGGATATTCTTTGCCTTGAGCTCTTTTATAAGCTTGAATGCTTCCTTAGAAAATTCTTCTATGGTCAATCCTTCTTCTTCGTTTTTTGATACCTCTTGTTTATTGTGCTTGGCCATAAACAATACTCTCTCATTGGCTTCTTCTTCGTTGGCATTGTCTTCATCGAATGCTGAGCTATCTTCTTTAGAGAGAAAGTTCCTTTTGGATATTTGCTTTTTGAATTTCTTATAGCCTTTCTTTCCTTTTGAGTTTCCATCACTTTTGTTCAGACATTTTGGTGCAAAATTCCCAACCTCACCATAGCCAAAACATATCAATGGAAGTTTACCTTTGAATTTTCCTTTATCAACTTCTTGTTTTCTCGTAAAGTAAGCATATTATTCATCTGAAAGACCTTCTCCATGATCTCCCTTTTCTTCACACTTGTAGGTGAATGTCTTTTCAATTGAAGTTTATTTTTCTTATTGGTTTTCTTAGATGCAACGAACATAGTTTCTAGATGTGAAATACCCTCTTCTTCATCAAGTATCATTTCATATGCTATGAGAACTCCATGTAATTCCTCTTTGCCGAGTTTGTCCAGATTTACATTGTATTCTAAGACCGATACCTTTGGGTTGAATCTCCCTCGTAATGTTCTAAGAATATTTCGTATAATAGTCCTCTCATCAACTAGCCCTCCCAATCCTTCCAGAGTATTGGTTATTTCATCAACGAATTGGAAGTATGTAGCAATGCTGCAATCTTCTTTCATTCTGAGTTGCTCAATTTTTTCTCTATAGATTTGAAGCTTTGCTTCTTTCACATTTGAGTCACCTACATATATATTATCAATCTTTCCCCATACATTTTTGGCAGTTTTACAACCCAAAACCTTATGATAAGTAGATTCAATAAGTCCATTGATAATAATATTATTTTCTTTTCAATCATTTACCAAATTCTTCTTACCTTGTTCATCTGTGGTTGATGTAAATCCATTTTGAATAGTGTCCCATACTTCGTAACCTTGTACCAAGAGATATACCTCCATTCTTCCTTTCCAGAGTGCATAATTATTTTCATTGAACAGAGGTACACAATTCTTGGTATGCTCCATGACCTCCTTCGAGCTGTTAAACTGTTATTGAAGGAACCAAGCTCTGATTCCAATTGTTGGAAATACTAAGAGGGGGGTGAATCAGTATTCCTTTCAATTATAGCATTAGTTAATCTTAAATTATTATAAGTGTTTGTACAATGATAGCTAACAAACAAAAGGAACACAAATGCACACAATTTTTAAAATGGAAACCCACTCTGTGACAAAAACCACCTAATGTCTTTCTAATAATTATTTAATATACAACTCCAATTGGAAATAAACCTTTGACTTCCTAGAGTCTAGAAAAGCATTCTTCTCCAACTCCCACTGGATGGATTCTCCAACACCCGAGATTCTTTATTAGTGAACTGAACAGATGCCCCAGCACCCAATGAGCTACAACTCACCCTAGCACCACCGTACAACCCTATAGAAGAATAAAATAAGAATGGACTCTCGTACCATGGAAAATGGTCCACTTTACAATGATATAGAATGATGTAGAAGAAGAATACATACTAGACCATAACCCCAACTATGAAACAACCACCTAATGATGATCCTAGACCTCTCAACACTGCCTCTTAAACTCTTGGCAGATAGAAACTAGTACAATTTTTACATAATGTATTTACAATTACTTAGTACAATGATACCTTTACAATGACTATATGAGGTGCTGCCCACTTGAAGACTTCATGTGATCATGAACTTCTTGTTGTTATTCTGCACCTTGGTTGCTACTCTTGTAATTCTACCCTCTGTTGCACCTTGCCTTGCTTTGATGCCCTAGAAATTCTGATCCTTTGCAACCCTTGACAACACATGATCTGGCTTTTTCTTGCCTTCTAGGAGCTCAATATTGAATCTAGTATATCTCTGTTATTCCAGATCCCCAATATGTAATTTTTGGTCTTGTAGTATTACTCTAAGCCTTCTTTCCAATGCCATGGGTCTGACCCAATTTTTATTCTTCAAGGGAGATTTATGCCCAATATCTCATAATGCCCTAATTATGGACTATTTCAGTAGAGCGAAATTTTACGGCATGCCACGTGTCACTGTTTCTTCATTCGGATTTGAAATTGATAGAGGGAAAACTATAGTCTGTGCACTATCTTGCACATTTTATAGAATTCTAATCTCATACTCAGAGAGAAAGAGTTATGACAATTTTCCCAAGGTCACTTCTTTGAGATGAATTTCAGGAGCCTACAAAAACGCTAACTTCCACAAATGATATCTTTGAAAATATTGCACACCTTGATCTGAAATTTTTACAGTAGCTTCCTTAGGATTTTTTCTTCACCTCATAATAATTTCAGCTTCTGAACCTTCGTATAAAAAAATTTAGAGTGAAAATTCCACAATGACATGTTTCAGATGGCGAAATCCCTTGCATAAGGAGGATATGAGGATCACAATTTATATAAATGCTTAGTTTTAGAGAGGCTTCAACAAGTGAACGTGGGAGGGATTTCAGAAAATTAAAAAATATTAACTATGAATTTTCAATGACTCATGCAACAACCCCATGGGGTTTTAGCCCACTAACTAGGGTTACAAATTTAAAACATGAATATCTCTCAAACCTTGAATAATTACATGGCGTGCCATATATCAACGGAAAAATCTCGACAAGAAGAAACCACAAAAATCATTCTTGACCCAGAATATAGTAATTTGCTAGGTCAAAATTCCCATGCAATATTAGGGAAGCCCCTGGTGCTGCTTGGGTTGACATCAATGACAACCATTGATCAATAGGTGGTGCCCCGTGGATTTTTAAGAAAGATGATATTTCTTTGGCAAAGGAAGTTATAATGGGTGTGAGGGTGCCAGCTTCATACGGGTCTTCACTAGGGCACTGCTTCACCATGGATGACCATTTTTCGGGCTTGAAATCGCATGACCACTTGAATCTTCGAAGAGTATGTATAATGTCAAAAGCATGATTTTATTATTTTTTATATCAATAAATTTTATCCCATGCGGGGATCATAAAAAACAACTAATTTCGTATATTATTGCACATGTTTATAACTTTGCAGTGTCATTATCCTTTTTTCATGTGTGGGTGTGTGAAACATGAATTCCATCAAGACCTAGGACGTGCCATATATAAATTATCTACATTTGTACGTTGGATCACATCAAAGGAGATTCATGTGGCTAGCATTCCACAGTGGTGTCAAGGGATAGTTGAGATTGTTTGTATGTTTGAGAAGGAACTATCGACAAGTTTCATGGACTTACAAGTTCATCTTCTAATCCACCTATTATATGAGGTTGAATTAGTTGGGGTGGTTTCTTTTCATTGGATGTTCTTCTTAGAGAGGTATATGAAGAAATTGAAAGGTTTTTTTCGACAAAGGGCAAAAACCGAGGGGTCTATGGCAGAGGGGTACGTATCGTATGAGTGTTTCTATTATGCCAGTGAGTACATGAAGTAGATCGACAACATACCAGGTGTGGTGGTTTGGGACGATGAAAGGGATGAAGACAAAAGAGAAGGGGAGTTGCTCCAAACGAGTGGAAAAAAGCAATTGATAAAGAGTAAGCGACTTATAATTTTTCAAATTTACAAAAAGTAATTAATATTCATGTTGAAATTCAATATAATTTATATTTTGATTTCTAAGTACTATATAATGTTGTTATGATTTCATCAGCGAATGCAGAAACTGAAGCAATCAATAAATTCATTCTTTACAATTATGAAGTGACACAACCGTGGGTCGCATTGTACGAAAAAAAGAGGATGAAATGAGATAGTCACAGGAAAGAATTCAGATGGTTGAATAGTAGAAGTGTGCCTTATCCCAATCACTTAAAAGAAGATATGCCAAAAGTATGCCCCAACAGTTCGTTTTCTGACCAAGTCAGAGAGAAATACGGTGCTATGGGTCGTTACCCGCATGCTGAAGACGATGCAGTAAATGTAGGGATTGGGTGCAGCAACTCGGTATAATATTTTTAATTTATATGTAAATTTGAAACTTATACTAAGACATCTACATTTCATATTTTAATTGTTGGGTTATTATAAGAAAAATGACACTATGATTTTTTAAACTTTTTTATAGTGCATTTGTTCCCATCTATGTGGGCATATGGACACCATTTTCGCACAGAAAATGACGATGCTAGAAACATCACACAAGACTGTGGAGTGGAATTCGAGTTCGATCAATCTAGTTGGTCTAGCCACCATGACCAAACCCCAATACAAGGGATGTTAGGTTACATCGAAAATATATAAGAGATCATTGAAGTGGATTTCTCTTCTTTCCGATGTTTTATTTTTAGGTGCAAGTGGTGGGACACCTTTGATCGGAATAATGTAAAGGAAGACCGCGATAGTAGGCTAATATGTATCAACTCTAGAAAGATTTGGGATGAAGCTAAGGAGCCTTATGTTTTCCCCAAACACTGCAACCAGGTGTTTCGTAACCCAAATGTGTTGGATAGGGATTGGTGGTTCGTATTGACACATGACCCTAGATCAGAACATATTTTTGAGAACAATAGTGTTATCATGCCATGCGAGCTGGAAGATAATGAGGGTGATCATGAGAACTGAGAGTGATATGGTACATGTTTTATTTCATCAATATTTATACTTTTTAATATGGGTTTCTTGAAACATTATAATATGTATTTTTAATTAATTGGCAATTTGCGTTGTGTTCAAGTTAAAATAAATAATTCACTTAATAATTTGCAATCATGTTGATCTCAAAAACAATGGCATAATGTATAAATTAGTTCTTTTTTTTGTATCTAAGATCATGATAAAATAATGATAATTCTAAAGTACATGAATTTATTTGCATTATTTTCTAAACTTTATTATGTTACAATAATTCATATTATTATAGATTTATTATTTTACAATTATTTAAAATTTACAGATTTAAAAATTAAAAATCTTAATAAATTTATTTCATACTAATACAACTAAAATTTTACAAATATTTTACATATAATTACAATTTTAGAGTTTTACATATATACAATTACAATTTTACAAATTAAAAAGTTACAATTACAATTACAATTTTACGAATTTACATATATACCATTACAATCACAATTTTATAATTTTACATACAATTAGAATTACAAATATTACAATTTTACAATATCATGATCATTTGATATTAAATTAATTAATAAACATCGCGTTCATGATAACCATCATACACACATCATATTTGACTAAAAAATATATTCAAAATTGCTAACATCATCGTGATCATGATCATCTATAAAAACATGATTAACATTACATATTAACATCATCACAACACAAACATCAAATATACATCTTATGTCAAATAACTCATGCTATCACATACACATTTATCTGCAAGCTCCACATTAAATGAACATATCTAACATGACCTAACAATATACACATCATAATGATCACCAACATGTAAATTAAGTACAACTGCAACATGAACATAAAATACATGGACCATATATATATAACTGAATAATGTTAAAAATATACAACTGTAATATAAATTTCATGGATCAGTTGGTGGTAGTACAACATCAATATCAGTACTAGTGGAGGCCTGCTCAGTCAATGGTGCAGCCTCAACGGTTGATGGGCCTGCTTATGATCATGAGTACTGATGGATGCTGCACGCTACTGACTATATGTGGCAGATGGTCCAGCCTCATCTCCATGATGACTGCTGCGAGATGCTAGTGGAGGCTCATACTGATCTGGCGCGGCGTGAGGTGAATGATCATGAGATGATGATTCACTGCTCACGGACTACCCATCACGTCTTGTGGCTCGAACACACCTATAATGTGCAACAATCCTCCTCATTCTTCTAACATTTGTCGTAACTCCTATGGCATTTTGCATCAGGTTGTAGATGTCATGTGGCATGCCTCTCCACATCTATAATAGCCTATCATTGACTTGTATGTCTCTGTAATGAGCGGGTCTGATGCCTGCCTCAACAATCAATGCACTAAGTTGGTCACCCAACTCCATCTTGTATCTAGCATCAAGTCGACAGGGCCTAGCAAAAGGCGGTATCGGCGCACCAGCAAGAGCATGTCTCTCTACATTGCCCTCTTGATGATCCTCGACATCTTGTAGGCCTTGATCGTCATCAGGATCTACAGGTGGATCATATGGTGGTGTCGGCATGTCATTTCCATCAAAAGAGCCAATGTTTTCAAAATATATACAAGTACATAGTAATAATTAGACAATTTAATTACACAATTTAATAAAAACAAGTTAAAGAACATGCTAGAATAATTTTAAATATATAAAATAGTAATATTACCTCTATCATTTGGTAGCTCAGCAGCTGTGAAGAGGATTTTGGCACACTGTCACCAATCCAAACCCGCATAAGGACAGGGGACCATAATGAAGTGATGCTCATCAAGACTGGCTAGCAACTTGAGTGCATCATGTGATATCTTTGTTGGAAACAGAGTCTCATCCCTCTTAGGCATCATCTGCCCCCACATGTGCATATGTGCCTCAAACGTTGGCCTATGAGGCTACCGAAGAAAAGTAGGCCTCATCTCTAGAAAGCTCTCAAAAAATAAACAAAAAATATGTGAAAAAAAATGGAAGTTCACCCTCCCTTGTGCATGAGCACGACATATATCTAAGGTTATATAGAACTGCCACAAAAAAATGCCAGACCACATGAAAAGTCATGGCTCCTGTACTAAAGAATCAACATAATATAGAAGCGAGAAACTAATGTGTTGCCCATCACTAGTGTTGTGATAAATGGTCAAAATTATAAGTGAGAGACACTGCACCTCCTCCCTACCAAATGCACCAATACATAACTGACCTCCAGCAACCCGAAACTATGCAGGAGACAATACATTTGCTCCAATGTATCTCTGAGAGTAAACTAACTAACTCCCTACTACACAGCCAGCCGGAACCTCCGGGAAGGAGGGAAAAACCACCCCTCTCCTCGATAGTCCTGTAATAAAATATATATCCTATTAGTGGATTTGTACCACTAGTTGATACCAACCCGGAAAGCCTATTGCTGGGCATTCCACCTTCGGATAAAATGTCTCAAAAAAAAGCTATGGCCCTTTAGGGAGGTAGCCTCCTCATAGAACTTGAGGAAGCCTACCTGCCTTAGGAGCCCTTGCATAGGTGCTATAATATGATGAGGGTACACATCTCTCTCCCTCTCTCATGCCTCCCACAAGCAAGCCACGTTATACTGCTCCAGCTATTGTTGTTGTTGTTCCCCCTCTTTTTCCTTACACATCTCTAAATAATTGACACATTAAACACAATTTTTTTATTAAATGAGACATTTATTTAGAAATATACATATATAATTTCAAAATAAAATTAAATTAAAAAACAATCGGTGCGCCAAAAACATAGTGATGCACCGGTCCCGATGCGTCTTTCTATGGAGCGCATCGCCATCGGTGCACCTAATAATATAAAGCACCCCAGGTACAGTGCTTGAGAAAAAATTTTATTGCACCATTGACTATGTACTGTATCAAGAGGGTGGTGTGTTGACTAAACTGTATGCCTCGGGCATATAGTTAAGTCAACGGAGCGACCTCCTTCCATCATGACATAGTGAGCAATGCAGCCTTTTACAAGGCCACACCATTGATGCGAGCAAAATATGGAAAGTTGTGCGCTGACAAAAATAGTTTTCCCAGGGCTACTATTTTGGTCAACACACCATGTCGACGTTATTCCAGTAGGTCAATAGTGCGGTTGGGTAACCGACCACACCACACTTTTTAAAAAATTTAAAATAACATGATGTGCCTTCGGTACTACCTCGGAACCAGTGCGGATACCATTAGCACTGGTTTACCAAGACGAACCATTAACCATGGTGAAATGCAGTATGTGGTGTGCTGAAAACATTACCCACCCTCCGGCGGATAATTCAGTCAACACAATGTGTTTCCACTATTCCACATTGCCAACAGTGCGGACTGGTAAATGACTGCACCGCACTTTTTAAAAAAAATTAAAATAACACCGTGCACCTATCGGTACCACCCCAGAACCAATGCAGATACCGTTAGCACTGGCTATGGTGTGGCCTGTAGATTTACAGGCAACACCACAAACTAGTGCGATCCGAACGGCTCGAGTGCATCCAACGATAATTTTTTTTTTCTTTTAAATCATTAATTTTAAGGTTATTTGAAATTCTAATATGCTAAAATGCTTGGTTATGGAAAAAAAAGAAAAATACATGTACATTTTCCATCAAGGAGGCATATTGGTTGTATAATTTGAAAAAGAAAAAAATTTCACCGTTTTTCAAAATTCAAGCTTGAGATTGGTGGGCAATGCATAGTAGCGTTGTGTGCAATGAGGGAAATGGGAGGACCAATGTCAGGGCACCTCAGACAGGCATAAATTTCACTGGTGCTTGAGAGCTTTGTAGCACTGACAAAATTAAAAGATGTGGTTTTTTGGCAGTAATTTTTTTTATTTAACCTTGTTCTAGTGTATGGGGTTTTATGGACACACCATTGCATTTTCGTCATTCCACACCAAGCAGTTTCTATTTTCGCACTCTTTTTATGAGGCAATGGTGCGGACATTGTGTAATTCACTAGTGCACTATAGTAATAAAACACACCAGGTGGGTGTGTATGGAGCGCATGGTGTCCGATGTGCCAATGTTTTGTGCAGTTTTTTGGCCTTAATTTTTTTTGGTCAACAGAATTGGCGCTAGAAGGAGGGCCCGAACCTCCAACCATATGGTTAACAAGAAGGGGGGCCAGATGACAAGCTGAGCCCTTAGAGCCTGCAGTTAATCTCATATCTGTAATGGCTCGTTCCCAAATCATTCTCCCAAGATGTTTGTCAGAGTTTTATGAACCTGGATACTTCATCCCCGATAAACTTATGTATCACTTGTCCCAGTTAAAATTTGATGGTGAAAATGGGGTACCTATAACCCAGCACCTTTTAGATTTCTATGACTTTAGTGAGTGCTAAAAAATTGAAAATGAAGGTTTCATTTGTTTTCTTTTCTTCCTCACTCTCGAAGGTCGCGTTGAGCAATGGTGGTGCACTTTGCCGGAAGCTTCCATCCATTCATTTGAACAACTCGCCAGTGAATTACAACAAGCTTTTCACAGGTATGATTTTCATAACATTTTACTAAAGATAAATGACATCAAAATGGAACCTCAGGAATCTTTAGGTGAGTTCTCTATCAGATTTGTTCATTATTGGTTTGAGTTCCCTGAAAAGGATGTCGATTGGAGGTTGTTAAGAG
This sequence comes from Pinus albicaulis, assembly GCA_034641835.2. Lineage (NCBI taxonomy): Eukaryota > Viridiplantae > Streptophyta > Pinopsida > Pinales > Pinaceae > Pinus > Pinus albicaulis. The sequence goes on from CM076578.1 coordinate 1,766,170,508, forward strand.
AACAGTTCGCGTATGCGGTTCTCGTTTCCCTTGAACCTTTTCAGTTAGCAACCCGACCTGAGCCTAGTGTGCCCTATCACAACCCGCAAGTCAACGAATGTTCTGACCTTGAGTCTTTCACGTACCATGTCGAATCTGAACACCCCAGTGGCTCATTATCTCTTTTGGCTCATGAAACCTACCCCGAGCCCACTCGATCTCTCCCTAGACTTAGTCTTAAATCTGGTTCACATTCGAATTATGAATCAGATTCACATTCGGATGATGAATCTGGTTCACATTTGGATTATGGATCTGGTTCATATCTGGATTATGAATCTGGTTCAGATTAGGATGATGAATCTGGTTCACATTCGGATGATGAATCTGGTTCACATTCGGATTATGAATCTGGTTCATATTTGGATTATGAATCTGGTTCAGATTCGGATGATGAATCTAGTTCACATACGGAATATGAATCGACTCCTACCCTGCATAAAGTTGATTCCCTTACAAGGTCTGCCAGATCTTTGTGTCCTTTGAATGCACGTGTTGAAAAGCCTTGTAGGGTTAACGCCCCTGCGGCTCAATCTGTTTGTTCATTATTCCCCGGTTGGTTTCCCGTTCCCGCCACACCAGTAATTTCTTCGAGACATTCAAAATTTCCTTATACTGGTATTGGCGACAATCGTAAGCACGCAGATGGTGTTTCACAATCACAGTTCAAAATCAATGAATCTTTTGGATCTAATCTTTCTCACTCGGAATCTTTAGATAGCCATAGGAGCGATTATCTGTCTGGGAAACCTTGAGATGTCTTCTTTATTGATCCATCCTAGTCGGTAACTCTCGGCGAGCCTGACATGCCAGGTACCCAACTCGACCACATCGATGGTTGTAGCGATCACTCCTTATCTGAAAATATATTCGATCATACCATCGAGAACTGTCATTCGGATCGCTTGGCTGACCATATGAAGACACCAGAATTCAATGATCCGCTTTGGGAGGATTCGAGTACCCATCAGAAAATCGAAGTGCCTCAGCTTTTGCCGACCGTTTCTCAAACAACGATCCCCACATACCATGCTCCTCCCATCATAATCGCATCGAATCCACCCCACCCCGGTGAATCTAAAGAATTTGATATATTGATCTATCAATTTGTCAGCGCGCAAACATTTGACCAAATTGATAAAAAGCCCACTGACATTTTGCAACTCACCACAATCCATGGTCACATCCAGTCGCTTGTTGATCTTGCCCAACCATCAAAGTTGGGAAGCCCTCCGCTCGAAGGTCCGGAGTTTGTTCAAGGCAGTGAGGAATTGCAGCCTACATTGAAAGTGGATTCGGATCCTCATACCCTTGACCAAACCCAAGAGAAACTTCGAGCTAGGGTTTTCCAAACTAGGGTTTCTATGCTTGGATGCGCATGCATCTATAATTCGCCTGGCACTTGCTTATTGCTTCCATTCCATAAAACTGATGGCCCTCAACACCATGATGAGATTGCCGGTCAACTCGATGTGGATGTGCCTACAGATAGGAAATGGCTCACCCAGCACCCATCAGACCTAGGATTGTGCATGAATAATTATGTGTCATTTATAAATGTTGAGATTCAGAAACATATTGCCGTGTATCAACATGAGAGTGGGATTCAGCTTGCGCAATCTATTTTGGCATATTCTTTGGCAAGTATCTATGATCATTTTGCCGTTGCACCTTCTCCTCAGGTAAGTTTTGTTGCCACTGCACTTTTTTGGATACTAGCTCTGATCCTGATCATTATTGTTCTTGCAGGTCGAGAACTAATGCGGTGGCTGCACTGGAAAGCTGATTTTACATAACCTGATCGCATCATTGGTTAAACTAGGGTTTAGGTGTAGGCCAGCTAGGACCTGCAATAAAATTTTTTGTTTAGTTCAAAGTTAATTAGGTTTACTTGCTAAATTTTACTTCATGATTTAAAAGTCTATTTGTTATTTTTGTTTTTAGACATCTTCGTGTTACAAGTATTTACCTTTCATTTCCTTTTCAGTTACCTGTTGTTGCATAAATAATCATTGCTTGTATTACGCCTCTTTTCTACCTGCAGTCAGCTGATCTTTCCCACACATGGCATTGTATTGCATCTTGAGCCTCGCTTATTACATTGTGTCGTACACTCTCTTTCTCACATCATTTTTTCATATCGCCTCCCACTGCATGAGCCCTCATTGCAACCCTATCACCTTGCAGTCTTGTTTTTCCCCGATTTCTCAAGCAGTAACCCCATTGTTTTGCGTGAGGTTGCGGTGGCTATCTCAAGAGGCAGCTGTCTCTTAGGACCAGTAATCGAAGTCGCATTCTCAACAAGATGCATATGCGTCTAAACTTATTATCTGGGGAGATACGAGCCGGTTGTCTGTGGGAGACCTGATGAGTTGAAGTGGCCCATACCCGTAAGCCTAAGCCTTGTGCCCAACATAGTCTTGGACGTTTTAATGAGCCGTTTTGCGCGCTGCGCCTATTGTGGTGAGTGTGATGTGAAGGATCGGTACAAGAGCAAACCCAAATCAGGATATCTTTCAGTTTCTGTAAAACAAGAAACAACCTCTCTTGCTCGTAAAATAAGTCGGGATCCCTCATCCGCCCACAAAAATAAGTGCCACGAGCACATGAAAATAAGTGCTATAAGCACATCAAACAAATAAGGGTAAAGGATCGAGAAAGGCTTCCTACGCAAAGAGGTAATGCAACGACTCTGCCAGGGTACTGACCAGGCTCGCTGGCAACGGAGCAACGTTTGTGATTTCTTGAAGTGACTCCGCCGGGGTACTGTCCAGGCTTGCTGGCAGCGGAGAAATACCAGAAACTTACTTTAAAAAATCCTGAAAATAATAAACCCTCTGCCTTTCTCTTCACATCATCAACAAGCTACTGGCGTCTGTGAGCTTTCTCTTTGATGTGTTCTGATTAGTGAGACTTAGCTGAGGCACAAGGATTAGGCATACCTATAAAGGGAAAATGTAATACAAATGGTACCCGCGGAACTTGTTCAATATTCCCTTGCATCATTATCCGGACTCAGACTAATTGTGGTGATATTGACAGAGATGCTGGATTCTACCAGTGGTTTGCCATTTGTTGTAGCCGCTACAACACCACCCAAAATTTTGGGTATATTTAAAATTCCGGGTCCCCCTATGCTCGCTTAGTTGTTAAGGTCTTTCATCGAACCTGCAGTCAGTGAAATCCGAGCAACCTATTCCCAATCCCTCATGAGTTGTCTTGCCATCATTATCAGATGTTGTTGCTGCAATCGCGCCATGTGAGGGAGGGATCACCCAGCATTCGTTCAAATAAGAACTTTCCGTACATTCAGCTCCCTCGCCATGGGTCATTAAGCGCGTTGTTTGAATACTTCTCTTATGATCATTGGTCCCATGTATTTTTTCTAGGGGCACCACTCGCAAAGAATAACTATGAACTAATTAAGGTTATATTGTTTATACAGGTCAATCCACCAACTGATCAATTCATCAACGATTGTCATGGCACCAAGGGGAATAAGAGTAAGCCCAATGTCAAGGTCACAGCTGTGAACCATGACACATTCATACACATGTCCCGCTTAGGTGGATATGAGACATAAGGCCACCTTTGCAGACCAAGGTTAAGGTGGATGACTAGGATGCACCCACAAGTGTGATGGAAGAGCACGTTAACATGATTTTCAGATGGAGGATGATATGGTGTGTGTTCATTCACTCAAAGGAACAAGGAAGCACTGGGCACCAGAAGAATCTTATGATAACGCCACTGATATCAAAAGACAAAGGTTTCTCTCGTTATTAATAGGGATGCCATATTAAGAGTGCACATGTTGATGTTATCCAGACAATGACACAGCAATAAAGGGTTTCTTCTATTTTCCAAAATTAGATGAAATGGCTCACAGGTTCAAATGCATCTTGATAAGCATCGAAAAGGTCATCACCATCAATTTAGTGATTAAGTATGAGTTTACATCAACAAATTAGGAGCAATCTATGAGTATGATCCAGTTTTCTCCGAGTTTACAGGCCTTAATTGTTTTCAGAAATAACGATGGTCTATAGAGTTTGTCGCTTCAAATCCGACACTTTTGTCAGTCCCATCATCACCCATCAAAGTACAAGTGTTAGGTTTGATGGTTCAGGTAATGGGTGCATGACAAGTTTTGGCACAATTTCAAAATCTAAACGCACCTTTGGGAAGCATCTTTGTCAAACCTAAACTACATGATGGGCGCAAATCGATGGACCTAGGCCATGGTTGTAAATATCATATAATTGAACCAAGGCGCAAAGTAATGTATTGTCTAAAACATATAGAGTTGCGGATCGAAACTATATCATAACACATTTCGAATGGGCCTAAATATTTCTATACTGGACATAGCAATCGAAACTTATGTTTAAGGAATGGGGCGGAGTGTATACAAACCATGGTGACCTGTCATAATAACTTTGGTGTGTTACAACCAAAGCGCAGAAGGGATAAAGCATACGTGTCAAACCACCATGAAATGAGGCAACGAAACTATGTGGCCACGTGAAACGGGCGCAAATGGCGATGACAGGTTTTCAAGCGGTCAAACTGTATGATTAAAACACGGACAATGGATGCAGATGTTTGATGGCAAAGTTTCATCTCAGACTAAACATTTGGAGCAGACGCATGTATATATATATATATATCGGTCAACGATACATTGGAGACATGGCGCAGGACCAATTTGCAGCATGTTAATGCGCTTCTACACCAAAGTTAAATATGGAGCAGACACATATACATACAACGACCCAAATTTGCGTTCAAAACCTCGGAGCAGACATGCATTGTGATTGCGTTTTATAGCAAAGGTAATGAGATATATATATATATATATATATATATATATATATATATATATATATATATATATATATATATATATATATATATATATATATATATATTTTACCTGTGATCCAACGACATTGCATGGAGTCAAACATACCATATTCACGTTGCATGGGGCGGTCAAGCCTCACGATTAAAAGTTGAAGCAAAGTTACATATTGGCGCAAATGATCCTATGCATGGTGGTCGCATTTAAAGTCTGGAGAAATATACATATATAGCATGGAACACGTTGGAAACATGGCGCACAATGCATGGAGTTCAACGTTGCATGGTGCAGTCATGCATGGATACGTTGCATGGAATCCAACGTCGATGACGGTTTTCGTTTGACAGCAACTATATACATACAACAGTTAATTAAAGCATGGTCAAAGCTATATCAAACTTATTACAATTGAGCTCGAACATTGCTATGTTGAGTTTTGACCTATGTTAAAATGCGTTGGGTGAATATGTAATGGTTGGGGTTTTAAAAACGTGAAGCAGTGTGTAAAGGTTCGATGGTGGCTTTCGGCTTATGACAAATGTTTGAGAACACATATATACAAGCTGCAGTCCAACATTATTATTAAGACATGAATCAGAACCAGACCAGTAAGCACAAAGGTTTTGATGGCGAATTTTATATTTGATAATCTGAGGTCGTGGTGCGAATTACAAGATTCTACAACCATGTTCAAGGGGTGCAAAACAACATGGTTTCAAACTATGTAAGTTTGGAGGTGCGGGATAAGGTCAGACCTTTGCAGAGTTCAAGCTGGGGCGAGGTAGGTGATGATCTTGATGCTTTAAATTGGATATATGGATAGATTAGACCGACGAGGAGCTGAAGAGGGCAAAGAAGAACTTGGATCCTCTCCAAATAGCTGAAAACATATAGAACTAACTGAATTCAAAGGCTAAGCACTGTAAACAATGGATTCAACCTTATTTCACTCATTCAATTTAGTTCAGAAGCATAATGAAAGGATGGCAACATTAAACATGAAGAAACTTACAGTAAACAAAGGAGAAACATCATCAAGAAAAGAACACCACAAGGATCCCAACAAGTGCCGCAAAACCCCTGATCTTTCCTTAGCCAAAATATGAAAAGTATGTACAATAGTATCAAAAGTATCCCAAGAGTCCAACCCGTAGAATGCCTCAGAAATTACAATATATAGATCACTCTAACACCTTTCCCCACCTCTAGGGGTCGAATTCCCTCTTCAGGGATCAGTTTCAACCAATTCTAATCATGGAACTACAATCTAGGCAACTAACAACTTGCCTCTAAAAGAGTGGAAACTGATCCATTACATGATTTTTTACCCTTTTGAGAGTGAATCTTCTAGAATAGATAAAAATAAGCCAAAGTTACATGTCAAACATGAATTTACATCATAAAAACCCAAAAATTCTATCCACAAGCAAAACTGGTCCATACTAGGCGAAAAACTGAGCTGGCAGCTGAAAATTCAGGAAAAAATTCAAGTGGGTCGCTCTTGAGCCGAGTGGGTCGCTCATTTTCCAGCCTGAATTTGAGGTACTTCCTGGCATCCAAATTGAGCTCATGATAGCTCGTTGGAAAGCCCTGGATGTTGAATATCCAACCCAAGTGGAATTTCTGAATTTGGAGCTCATTTGACCCTCCAAAACCTCATTCTCCCAGAGGTACTCCCTGCTGGTGCAAAAGGTGGCAGCAAGGTGGTTTTCATGGTGTTTTTGAGCTTTTTTACCATCCAGATTTCGATGAAATGCTAAGTTGACTTCAGAGGATGCATAACTAACCATGAAAAATCCAAAAATGTAAAAATTTCCTCCATCAAGTGTCCCAAAAAAAAGTGAGCGCATGAGCGCGCGACCCACTTAACTGCAAAACCTGTCTTTTGACCCAAAAATTTGAAAATGACAAAATTTTCTCCGAATTTGCCCAAATTCGGAGCGGAGGTCCTCCATCATGTGTCCTTCCAATTCAATGAATCCTCGGCCAAAATCTGAAGTGGATTAGGCCTTTTCTGCCGTCTAAGTGCCTTGCGCAACCTCCTCTTCATGATCTTCATTCTCGCTTTGCAGACATGCATGCGAGCCCAATAATGGCCTTTCATGTGGCGAAGCATGTCTTTGTCTCGATTGGCCTTCGCCAACAACTTCTCCAGATGGATATTCACACGCGTGAGTACAGTATCTCTGTCAGTCGGTGTCATGTCACCGGGTCTCTTTCGATTCCACTGTCTGTCCTCACGGATTTGGCGCGCCTCATAAAATGTGAGCTCATCCTCAAGCTGTTTGTTGCGCTGCTCCAAATAGTTAATCACCCACTGAGCCTTCTGCAATTGATCTTTCAGCTGGTCATTCTCGGCCCTTTGCTCCTGGATGACTTCCCTCAGTTTCGAGCTGGGAGAGCTCGTACCAACATCAATGACTGTCAAATCTGTATCCCGGCCTCCTGATGGGCCCTCATCATGCATGGGCCTCTTGCCCCTGTCCTGTACCTGTACCTGCACTGAAGAAGAAGGCGAGACCCCTTCCACATCATGTGGAGATGATACTCGCCGTGTCGATGAAGTCGGCAAGACCCCTTCCACCTCACGTGGAGATAATACTCACCGTGTCGCTGCAAATAAGGCCCTGTGGCCTCGCTGATATGTCTGAACCAAAGGAGTGCTGATATGCTCGACCTCAAGTATGTCCGGCTGGTGTGAAGGCTCTCCTGCATCATGAACTGTCTCGAGAAGCGGTTGTGGCACTCTGAAAAATTCTCTAGAAATGAAATCCTCCCAAGTGATGCCCTACTCTGCCAACTGATGCGACACCATGATCTTGATCAAAGCGAAATGATATATACTCCTGTACTGCTGCACTGGGCTCGTCTTCTTCTGCACAAACATCACCATCCTCTCTATGTTGCGGTATATGAAATACGGAATATTCATCATATGTACCCTTGTGAAGTGCATCAACAAACAAATATGGTACGCGAAAAGACGAGCATACCTGCCCTCACAACTAAAATACTGAATGATGAGCTTCATCAGCGACGCATACTCATCTCTCAAGAATCTGAATGGAAAAACTCTGCTCAAGTAACCCATATATCCAGTTTTAATGTATGGCTCATAGTGGAATTTCTCTAAATGCTGACGCTTGTTCCATTCCTCGCCCATGTTTGGTATACCAGTGGCTTGAGCAATAGTCAAGGGTGACACAATGAAATCAACCCCGGCAAGACTTACCCGGCCATCCCGTAAATGTAGAACAAACAGACGGGCCAATTCACGATGAGGCCGGGTTTGTGCAACCATCTCACAAAATCTGAAACATGACAAATATCGAAAACAATCCATAGCTAATGGACATGCCTGCAACCGAGCCAAAGAAGTAGGTTCCTCTCTGCGATGATTACCACTTCTGTGATCTCTGTGAGACCCCCGTGGCACATTACCTTCAGTCACCGAATCACTGCCTGACCCTAGCTCATATTCTGACTCTGTCTCCGACATGGCTCTGACCAAGCTATTGGCACTATGTATACTGATATGAAAGCAGTGCAAACAAAGTTATGATGTGTGTTTTAACACCCAACAAATATCCCCACCGTCAAAACACCATAAGGAAACAAACAATGATAATATCTCTGTTTTAAATGGATTGGAAAAGAGGCACAGTCTCTGTTTTAAATGCAAGTGAAACTTGACCAAAGGGAGCAGGCAACCTTCAGAATATTGAGCAAATCTTGTCAAAGGGAGCACGGCACCATATGAATGTGTTTGTCTATGAGCAATTACAACAGAGTTATAAGTGTCAATGGGCAATGAAACAGAGTTATGAGAATCTTTTTATCATTGGGCAGTGAGACACAATATAACCATAGTCACCATGGAACAAAAGTCTTGAACATGGTAAAGTAATAGCAATGGCCACAATGGTATAATGGGTATGAGAATAATAGGGTTTTGATAATATATGCAAGGCTGGATATATCACTGATATAAGATAGGAGACAAACTCATGCAACCATCCATATTCATTTTAAAACCCTGAAGAACGATATTGCCATGACTGTAGGGTTTAAATCCTCCATTTCAAGTGTTTGAAATCATCAATGATGCCACCAACGCATTTAAAAACATTAAGCAATTGCTAGAAACCTGTTTGAAGGCCGTTGGGGGCGATCCCAAACAAGACTGGGCGCTCAAAACGATTTTTCGGACCTCTGTTGACGAGTGGGTCGCTTCATGTTTTTCGTCGCTCTTGTTGTAATTTCACACTGCGAAAATTACCCAAGTGGGTCGCTCTGCCCAGGTGGGTCGCTCGCGCCCAAGTGGGTTGCTCGAGCTCCAAAACCCTGTCAACGCTGTTTTAAAACTTGAATTCGGCCCAGAACTCCCAAATCTCACTTTGTACTAAGAGATTAGTGAAAACAAATGTTTATTTTTATATATGATAATACTTTATACCTAGATTTGATTTTAAATTAATTGATAAACCTATATTACAATAATATTTTTTTGTATTTCACATTTGGCTTTAACAATTCCAACTAGCTCAGATTATGATTTTAACATCTTCATGTGTATGGGCATCCAATTATGAAAGGACCAGAGTCTAATTTGACATTTTCTTTGTGAATAAGTACAATTTACTATAAAATATTAATGAACATTTCTAGTTCTGTTCAGAGTTTTAGACTAGAATATTTTTAAATCGATAGATAATAAAACAAAAATCAAAATATGCGGAACCTTCCTCACCCCCGTGTGCTTAATGACTGTATACAAATGCATCAAAAACCCTAGACACTAGGACCAAAGACACTTATTGACATTTTAATGACCAAAAATGAAATGACAATGACTTTGAGTGATTCTTTGAGGAAAATTTTTAAAATAGCACTGCAGGTGTAAACATGAGGAAACATAAGACAACAGACCCCTTCGTCAGTCCATGGCATGCTCCTAGCGAAATGCAACGAAGTGGAACAAGTGAGACACCTAAAAATGAATATGCAAAAGACGAAATGATCACTGACGGAGGGCTGTAAGGGCCGACTCTAACATTGGCTCCAATGGGGATGGTGGCTCCATGGAGATGCCAAGAACAGCAGATCTCTGAGGGAGTCAGAAAGTGCCTCTCATCCATTGGGCGATGGAATCATTATTTCAACTGATAAAACAAACTTTGGACAATTTTATTGACTGCATATTTGACTAAAGATGGACTACAATTTGACCAACACTGACATGACCCAAACTGACATGACTTTAAAACTAGAAGACTGATAAAACTAACATGACAATTTCAAACCAACCAACCTCTATCTCCAGAATTATAGCCTTCGCTCTGGGCCCCAGACTGAAAATGAGAGATCAGTGCACACTTGCAACGAAACAAAAGTAAAATGATATATACAATGACAATGAGATCAGCAACAAGTACTCAGAAATAATAGCGCGTCAGCAACCGACCATTGATCGGTCCTCCAGGACAATCATCTCCATTCATTTCTTTGAGAAGAAATGCATTCTGACCCCGATACGCTGCAATCTTAAAAGGACCCTTCCACAGATTTTCAAATTTGCCGTGCTTTCCCTTATCTTCATTCCGAGCATCCCATTTCAAAACTACCTCATCCAACTGAAACTTATCTGCTTTTGCCTTTGGTG